>VYZV01033133.1:16522-85588 GCA_013401275.1 Pandion haliaetus
AAAAAGGCAAAAAACAACCAAAGGAAAAGATCATAGATGCAACTAATCACGAGCATTTAACAGACTGAAAATATTAGAGGAGAAAATGTGGGAAGGAGACAAAATAATTAGTAGTGTGAAGAAAGCAGAATGAAAATTCTCAGTCCTGAAGTATGAGGACAGGGACACTTACTGGAATAGAAAGTAACAAAACTGCTGGAGGCACCTACTTATATCAAACCCCATTAGCTTAGGAGATTCATTGTCACCACAGGTTACGAACCTCAGGAGCTTAGCAGGATTCCTTTGAAGACCTGGTATGTTGATGAGTGTATGCAGAATTAACAGAAAAAATACTAATAGAATAAAACTGAAACCCCACAAAGCTTTTAAGAGCGAAGCAAGTGTCTCTGCTTTAGGATGTGAGGGCAACCTGTCAGTGTAGAACTTTAAAAAAACCTTTTTTGTGGGATTAGGTTTCTAATTTTTCCTTTCAAAATGCAAGGAACAGCTGTGCTTGTTGGCAGAATATGGATTAGATGAGACTAGTGGTTTTATTGGACTGATGTCCTGCATGTATTTTTTCATGGCATGCACCATCCTTCCTTAATTAGGAAGACCGAGTCCATCAACATTGGGTCTTTTTTTAACCTGTTTTCATTATTTTTTCACATTATGATATGATTTTATGCCCTAACCTTCCCACAAAGCGGTGTGTGGGAGATGATGCTGACATCTGGCTGCACGGAGCTCATGTCTATGAGGATCTCCCAGACCTGCACAACTTCATCGTTGACAATGTACATCTGAACAGCGGGGGACCCAGCACCTATGTGCAGAAGATCTCTCTTCTGCTCGGTCACTCTTCTGCTCTGTGCTACCATGAAAATTCTTGTGTATTAGCTGTGTTCATACTATTTACTTGGCACTAATGTCTGGGAAAAAAAGGAAGACATTGAGATTTCAAGATTTCTGAGCAAAGTCCAAAATAAGGACTTTAAGAAGGGAAATGCTGATTTTCCATGGACTGCTCTGCCCATAACCAGCCTCCCCACTCCAGCTGCCCTTTCTGTCATCAAATCCATTCTTGACTCTTTAAAGGCTTCTTTTAATTGCATCTGATTACTGAAAAGAAGCTTTAATTTCACAGAGTCCCTTTTGTTACTTAAATTTAGGCTAAACTCATGTGAAAAGTTTTATGAGAATGGAAACAAACCATTCCTGGGTTAGCAAGTCAGCTCTTCTGTGGGATGTAATTTTGGTACAGTTGCTTGGAATATGGGATTTTTCTATATAATCCCAATCTGAATAAATTTAGATTGATTTCTTCTCAGCCTAAGGCTGTTGATCAATGCTTGACGGAGGAGGAGGTGTAGAAGCTCTGTGGCTGGGCAGGGCTTTGCCTCTACAGCTGTAGCACCTGAGGTGTGACAAGAAATAATTTCTCTTTGAGGAAGCTTGCCCAAAAAAAAAAAAAAAAAAGCCTGTAGTGAAGACAATGATACACTGCAGAACAAGTTTTTCTATGCTAGTGTCTTCTGCTTGGGAAGGGCCAGCAGAAATGCAGGGTTTGGCTTATAAGAGCTCAAGTACTAATTTTGGCGATGCGTTGGACTTCATGGTAGGAACGCTGATATATTGCGCCTGTAAAGTCGTGAGCAAATTTCCCTAAATGTAGCCTACAGGTTCCTCCTCAGTTCAGGTCACACATCTATCTCTTGTGCCACTAAGTAACCTATTAATTTGTTAATGTACCAGTTTCACTGTGAAAACATGGACTGAATGGGATCTGAGTTCATGCTTTTGATAGAACAGACTCTGGATGAACACAGGTGGAGGAAAACACTTCTTTGTTACCAAAGGTTTCAAACACTTTTTTCAATCAGCAGACCCTTCAAATTTGCCTGGTGACTCTGTTCTTCTGCAGCTCTTTATGGTGGGCTCATGATTGCTCTATGTGAGCACCTTTCAGTAGGGGTGCTCCATGCATGTCTTCTCTCATCCTTTCCTCCATGGGCAGAAGTGAGAACCACAGACTTGTTTGCTGGAAGCGTTTTATTTCTTGAAGAGAGGATAGGGTTTCTTCTTTCTTTTCTCTTTTGATTTGTTACAGATGACATTTTCTAACCATGCTGTCCAAATCAGAAGGCTGAAGGCTTTGACTGAAGTCTTTTTAGGAAGATGATGTTTGTAACCACATGACTCCACAGTTGA
Organism: Pandion haliaetus; assembly: GCA_013401275.1. NCBI lineage: Eukaryota > Metazoa > Chordata > Aves > Accipitriformes > Pandionidae > Pandion > Pandion haliaetus. The sequence continues at coordinate 18,716 of VYZV01033133.1, forward strand.
GACTTTGAGAAAATCGCTAGCAAGGTTTTTGTTGGTTTAATTTGGTTTTGACTGTAACCTGGGTGCTTTTTCTGAAAAGCGTGACCACGCTGTATTGCAGATATTCCGCTACAATATAGCAATATTATAGACAGGGACTTGCAAAACATCTCTAAAAATAAATAGCAGGCAGGCTCTACTCTGTGATGGGGATGACGGGTCTCCCATCTGTCCTCTTCCAAGTCCTGCCTGCCACCAGCTGAGAACAATAGGTGGGTCCTCGACACCCACAGAAGACGTTCGTGTTTCAGATTTTCCACTTCATTTTCTGCATTTACAGCTGTCTAACAACAGAAGGATAAGTAAGGAGGGGGCAGGTTGCAGGAGCATGCTGATGCTTCCTGTGTTATTCCTTGGGAGTCGTGTTAGCACAGGAATGGCATGAGCCGTTTCACTGGGAATGCATGTGAGATAGGGAGCAGTGTAAGGATGAACGCGTTAACCCATGATGAAAAGAGTACAATATTAAAAATGTTGTTCGTGATTTTTTTTTTTTAATAATTAATGATTAATGTTTTCTTATTTCCCAGAGTAGCAGGTAACCTAGTAGCTCTGAAGGACTTTTTCAACCTAATGTTATATTGACGCAGGAAGATTGTCTCACTGGACAAACCCATTGATTTGACTTCTCCTGTTGTGGTTGGGATTTTTTGGGAAGGGTGTTGGCATGGTTTGGGAGACCCCCTAAAAATACCTCTGAGTAATACAGACTGGCAGGTTGGAGATGGACCTTTGTCCAAGGAAGGTGATTGTGAAGGTACTGGGAAATTGGTCCAAGGAATGTGGCTGTGGAAGGTACTGGGTAACTGGTTCTAGAGAAGGGAGAGCACAAGAAGAATGAAAAAAAAAAAGTGTTTGATATGTAAAGTTGGAAACTAGTACCAAAAAAAAATCTCTCTAAATCTGAGAACTTTATAACTGATTTAGTGAAAAAATTCTGCAATGCCTTCTTGTTTCAGTGTTGTATTGGAGAACGATTCGGTATTGTATTGTAATGACATTCCAGTCTATTTTTTCCTCATTGTAAAATCCACCCATAAGTTCTGGAAAACATCATTGACACTTGCATCTCTTGGATAAAATCCATTGGCAGGACACTCTCGGCTCCAGGGTGATAGTGATGGTTTCTGCCAGGATGTGGCAGCCAGCTGGGAAGGCAGGAGCCAGCAGCTGTGGTAGTGCAAGGCTTAGGGGTTGGTTGTTTTTTGTTTGGTTTTTTTAAGTATGTAGTTTGCAGGTACATTTATAAAAGTAAAACATAAAAATGAGCCTTTGCAGGAAAGCTTATAGCATTTTTAAACGAACTTTTCCTCTTTTTTTTTTTTTTTTGTAATTAGACTCCTCTTGCATTTTTTGCTCCTCTTCTTCCAATGATGCTTTTAAAGATATTTTTCCTCCTCATTAATCAAACATAAAAATCATTAAAAATACCTTTTTGCAGGCTGGAGTCAGCATGATGCATTAATGATTTGAGTTCTCTTAGGAAAAGCAAACACAAGAATGACAGGATTTTAATATGATGCTAAGATAAAATACGAGTATGGAAAATTACATCATACTTATCCAGCCCGAGTATGATATAATACTCCTTGATGCCAAGATAGGGATTAAGCTAGAGTCTGATATCCTGCAAGAGTACTTTCCTCTGGGTGTTAAGCCTCTGTTTTAAAAAAAAAAAAAAAAAAAAAAAAAGCTAAGCCTGCCTGTCTCAGCCTATGTCCCGTGACCCAAAGGGGAACCACAAAAGCTGCTTAATCTATATCCCGCTGCAGGACATGGCTGTGAATGTAAACCAGACGCACGATGTATTCGGTCATAAATAGAAAGCAAGCAGAACAGCAGGAAACCATAATTCTCCGTGTACATACACGTGTGACTTGAGACCCACTCGATAGGCTGAACCTGATGTGAGATAAGAGTGAGACACTAAAACCTGCGTTTGGACAAAAAGATTTAGACCCTGCTTAATTCTAGCAACTTACAGTTTTTCGTCTATTTTTTTCCAAATCTAGATGTGTTCTCCCAACTTTGGTGGTGAGCCATAGAGAGGTTGCGATGTGCTGGCAGGTTTTCTATGCGGTGCTACTATACTTCTTCACCATCCTCCCTGTTTTCTGCTCCTTCCCTAATTTAGCTCTGCTTCACAGCTACGTGTCTCTCCCTTCCTTAGATGTTACTCCATCTCGGAACAGGAGCGACAGACCCAACAAGCCATCCCTCAGCAGTTGTTCTTCTGTCCGTACAACTACAAACCCAAGCTTAAGCCACCTTACATAGGTTTTTTTTCCAGCCCTCACTGAGCAGTAACAGTGTCAGAGATAAAAATTGGATTTTAATAGTATTTTAGTACATGCTGTAGCTACTTCTCTGACATTAGTGCTTTTATTAATAGCTGGCATCCCTAAACCCTATTCAAATAAAAGAGTATTTTGAGTCTGTTTTATTTCATCATGTAATTCATGATTGCTGCAGAGCTAATCATCACCAAGATGCCTATGTGCTGTTTTCAGTTGACTGCATGTCCAAGACTTACTGAGAATGGAAGGTTGGCTTCTGTTCCTGTTCATTAGACCCCTTTATGAGATACAATTCAAGTGTATTAGGAGAGCTTGCATTGCTCTTGGTTTTGCTTGTTCTAATCTCAGATAAATCCTATCTCTAGTAGTAGTATAGCTCTTCACTCTAATGGCTAAGCATTGCTAATGTATATTTAAAAAACAAAAAAGAGATAAATGTGGCTTTTTTAGAATAGAAACTGATTTATTTCATCCTTTACTCATGCATGCAGCATAATTTTGTTGAATAGATGCTTTGAGTCAAATAAGAAAACAAATAAATTTTTTTCCTGTTTTTTTTCCCCTATTTGAAAATTATATGTATTGCTCAAACCCACAGCAGTGTTTGAAGGAGGGAGGCATCATCAGAAAATGCTAGGTAAATACCATGGGCAAAATTCAGTAGGTATTAAAATGTGTTTTTTCCTCTGAGTCATCTTGGAATAAGACATTTGTGTTACAGTAAGTGCAAGTGTAATTATGAAGCCAAATTTCACCTTAGAGAATAAATGGGGGGAAAATGGGAATGGCTGATAAGGATTTTAAAACAGACATCAAATGATAACAAAAATCAAATCCTGTGTATGATAACAGCTCACTAAATTATTTTTTTGGTAGGATATCAACAGGTTCCTGGGATTTAGTGCCAAATCCCTGTGAGCAGAAATACTAATTGATTCATTGAGTAATGCACTGAAAATTTATTCCATGTACTAAAAGAAAAAGAAATAAACAAAGGTCCCATAGAGTCACTAAAAATATATATAAAGATTTGATTTTTTGAGGGATTTCCTGAAGAGGAAGAATCCTAGTGCTGCTTTTTTTTTTTTCCCCCAGAATATTTCATTGGAAGCACCTTTCATCCTTGTATAGAAATTATAGGAAGTCTGTCAAAGGCCCTAAGGGAGAAGGGGATATTTCCTTTCTTCCTGTGTTCCTATCTTATTTCCTGAAGAGAATAGGAATCTCTGTTTCTATTATACACAAGCAGAAAACGTAAAGTATTGTGTGGTGCCTGGCTTTACTTAACTCCTGTCTTTGTGTTTTACATCAAGGCTTGCAAACTTCATACTCAGAAAGAAATGTTTCTTGCCGTCCTGGAATTACTCTAATTTTTTTTTGTAAGTATTTGTTGGTAGGGGTCTGAATGGAGNGAGGGCAGGAAACACCCGCACACGTGTGTGTTCATGTGCATGTTACGGAAGAGCCATTGAGTCACTAGGAGAGGAAAAAATCCATAGGTAGTTTCTATGACTCTGTCGAGCTCATTCCTATTTTAACAAATAAATTTTTGGAGACTATTGCAAGTTCTTATTGGGAAGTTTACAAGGAGAGTTGCTTGTAAAGATTTGGGGGGGGGGGATGGGTGGGAGGTTGCATTTGTAGGGAACACAGGCACTGGCAATGGGTTTATCTAGTGGGAGCAAATGTTGATAATGTCCATCATGAGAGAAACACACAGTCTCTAGGGGAAGTGCTGAAAAAAATGGAGAAATGGCCAACAAGGCAACAAGTTGTCTTCTAGGCCAACAACAAGGCAACAAGTCATCATTGTCTTCTAACAAGTCTTCTCTTCTAGATCCAATTAATTTTCCAGAGTTGTGCCTGAGAAGTGGCATTTAAACATCTCATTTTCAAGTACTCATAGCTTTTAGAAAATCTGGAGTGGGAACACTGACCTCGCTCCCACAGTCTACGTTGTCCCCTGGTGGAAAATTGGGATTTAACATCATTATGTTGACCGAAAATTGTTGAAGGTGTAATAACTTTGTGTTGACCAACTGGAGTCTTCAGCATGTCTTTATGGATGTTTCATAGATTTGCATAATACTGAAGAAATAGGATAAGGGTTGCACACTGTCACAGTTAATAATCTTTATGGGGTTTTAATCCTCGTTAGGGCTTTAATTTGGTTTGGTGCTTACACTTACTCTCCAGTTCTACTTTTTAAGTCTGTTTCTCATTAACAGAGTCTGTACTTGGGAAGTGGGGTCCAAAAACCAGCTTTGGGTGCATGCAGCCTTCATAAGCTGCATTTTTTACAATAGTGACCCAAAATAGATTTCTGCTCTCCAGTATGCATGCATGAAAGGGCATTTTTCTGTGCAAAATGGCCTTTGGGTTTTTCTGCCTCACTCTTCTAGAGAGGAGCATGCAGTGCCTCCTGTGCTTGGGAGGTAGTAGTGATGGAGTGATGCTCAGCATCGCTCCTGAGCAAGCTCAGTGGCTGTTAAAATGTATTATTAATTGCTTTTTTGATGAACTGGTCATAAGAGCTGTCAGTACCTGAAAAAATCCATCATCTGTCCTTTCTGTTCTGTTTGTCCAGGATCAGTCTATCTCGTCCTTCTCATTAGCAGTGAGGGAAGATGGGCAGATCTCTCAAGAAGTTAAGATGTTTAAAGTCTTTAGAGATCTGTAGCTGTCTCTTAAATACCACTTGGGAATCATTTCTTACCTGGAATTGATCAGTGCATCGATATAGTGCTCTTCCTAAGTGATAACAAAAGGGATGAACTTTGCTTTGCTTTGCTTCCACCACCTTCTAATTTTCTGAGTCTCTGTGTCAAGTGATGCACTCCACAGAAACAGTTATTTATTTTATGCAGGCTTTTTTTAAACAAAATGTTAGTGGAAGTGTTTATGCTGGTTACGAGAGCCCTTCATGCTATGTTTTTGTCTGGGTCAAAAATGTTTAAAGTTGAACGTCAGAGGCCCGTTGCTGTTCCAGATATGGTCTATGGTTGGTTTGGTTTGGATGGAGTAACTGGGGAGAAGATTTGGCTTTTGCATTTCGGTATCACTCTGGATCTCACTGGAGTTAGTGGGGTCTACACTCCAGAAAATGCTCGTCTTGGCTATGGAAGTGTTTGATTAAAAACACGTAGCTTCCTGCAGCATCTTGATGGCTTTTTCTACAGCAGGATCTGTTTTCCTTCTGCTACCTGAGATGTGCATTCACTGCGATATTGCTGCAATTATGCACGATAAACTCATGCTCCTTGCCTTTCAAAGCCCTTCAGCATTTTATTCAGGCTTCCTCTATTCTCCAGGCTTTATTTATTCCCCTTAGTTGGAAAAACTTACAAATATTTGAGGTTTTGTTGCTAGAATTGAACCATTGCTTGCTCTTGCTCATATATTAGATTAGACAACAATGTAAACGCTGAATCCAATAAGGATTGCAGGCTGCACGCTGGGGAACTTCTTATCCCAGCGGATCATACGAAAATGTCTGTAAAAGGCTAACTGAGCATCTGCCAGGAGGACAGGTCACCACAGCTGCCTTCAGGGTCTGTGGCAGCACTGGAGGGGAAGAAGGTGGAGTCAGCAGAATGAAGACCTATCTAGTGGTACGTGGGCATCTCTTCACCATACACCTTGCAAAGTCATCTGTTTGCTTTACGAAGATACGAGAGTCCAAAAGCGGGGCACAGCTTGGCGTCTCTTCTCTACTGGGCTGTGTAAAGAAGATTAAATCAAGAGCTGTGTTTAGTAAGGGTACCTAACTTGAGCCTTTACTGAGTACCAAAGCCATCCAGCCATATAAATAAGAAGTAGACTGAGCTGAGTTGTGATAGACCACCTTGATGGCAGCCTGTGCTCAATTCAAGATGTTTTTTTGGCATTGAAGGTTCCCCATTAGATTACATGCTGGTAGATAAGTATGCCTTAAATGCTGATGTTGTCCCTACAGCAGCTGCTGCCTTAACATACTGGGGGCAGAGAGCTGGAGATTTCTCCTAGTTTTGGCTCTAGGACCAAGTCCAGAGTCTATAGAAGATTTGTGACATTGCAGTGCCAATGTGGACTTTGCACAAATACAGGCCTGAGTTTTACTATTTCTGGCAGCCCTGCAACTCCAAGAAGGTCCAGGGAGACGTGCAGGGGAAATACCTGAGGTTTGAAAAGAAATTGGAAGTAAGAAAAGTTTTTTCTAATGAGTTTTTCAGAGTCAGTACATCCAGTGCATGAGCTGTACAGCAAAAGGGCCCATCTACTTGTGAAGCACTACATTTGTGGCAGTCCTTTTTTTTTTTTTTTTTNTAGCATGAAATTGCTCCCTTAGATTTATTTTTAAAATAAAAAAAAAAAAAACCAACCAAATTGTGGCAGAGTGACTAAAAAGTTGCTGTTTTAACCAGGGTTTTGGGAAGTGAAAAGGATGCTTTAATCTTAGTTATCTATGTATAAGCTGTTGTGGTTTCTGAATATGTAGCAAGGTGAAAGAAACCATCATTCTGGCACTTAATAAAAATACGATTTTTTTCTTTCCTAAGAGCTATACCGGCTCTGGCTGTCCAGCCCCCTGCACAGGCTTTAACAGCAGCCAATGAAAGCAGTGCAAAAAAAAAAAGTATATTAAAATACCACCCTTTTACATCATGACATACAGCTTTTTTCTGGTTTTTGCTCTTTGTAAGTCACTGGTTTTGTGGGAGAAGATAGTATGGGACATTCTAATGCAAAGATGGTATTGTTATAGCAAAGCAGCCTATAAAATTCAAGTTTCATCGATAACAGTAATTTTAAAATACTGGTTTTTTTGAATTCACAACCAGCAGAACTATTTTAGGGGAAGGGAAGAAAATTTAAATTTTCTATATTGGTGTTTAAAGCAGCCATACTATTTAAAGTGTTAATGCTTTTTTTTTTTTTCCTACTTGATTCCCTGCTTTTTCCATTTATAAGTTTGGTGGGGGTTCTAACCCTTTTGCTTTCCCTGGATTATCTGTGTACCAGCAACTATGTTGAATAATGCCAGCAGAAAAAGACCTTTACTCAGAGTTTCAAATCTCAGCTGAGTGCAGAACAGCAGGAGTAAGAAATCCTGACCCTGGGGTGGGGAGCGGTGGTGATGCTGTAGGGATGGCAGCAGATGGAAGATGTGCTTATATATGTTTAGAGAGTTTGTAATCTTAAGAATCTACTGAATGCTTACAAATGTGTTTTACAGAGGCTTTTAATTTGAGCAAATTTGGTTTTCTTAGATTATATCTTTTGCCGTCTCTAAAACACGGGCTGTTGCTGCTGAAACTGTAAGTCCTTGCTCCAAAACACTTCAAAGAGAGATTTTAATTCTGAAGTCTGTCTTCCCCTTCTTCCTTTTGGCAGAAGATGTTTCCAAAAGTATATCTATTTTTAAGGTGGCCTGAACCTGATGCCTATCATGAAAACTTTCAGGCCATCTAATTAAGCAATGCAATCTTGTGAAGAAACCCAAATATCTAATATCAAGATCTTAGTAAAAGTTGGCCAACCTCAACAAGTAGCATTTCTAGCATATAGTAAATAAAATATATATACTTGCTAGCCTGGTAAGCAGGAAACCTATTGATTAAAACCTTATCTTCAGCTTATTTCCTGAATTACTGAGTTAGTGCGTTTGATGTATCTTGTTTTCGAATCAGCAATATTTTTGTGTGTGTGCAAGATGTTGCGCTTGCTTTGATCCCCAAGAGATTTGTGTTGGCGTCGCAGGAGTGATTTTTTTTTTTGCTTTGTGAGCGAAATAAAAATGGTTTGATGAGTGCCACAGTATTCCAGATCTGCCTAAATGTCACGTAACGAGACCTGCAGAAGAGACAAGAAGCTGTAGGTGACTACCTGAAGGCAAGCCATATGTAATATATGCTATATATTTCAGAGAATATTCCCATTTAATATATGTAGGATAATAAATATAGGAATAAATCCCCCAATAAATACAGGAACAAATGTTTAAGCACTTATTTTAAATGCTCTGCTACATGGGAGTGGATGTAAGTGCATCGTGCCGTCCTTTCTTGAATAACAAACCTGTAATTACAACAAGAATATCCTGAATATTGCACACCAGGTTGTGATGTGAACAGCAGGGACGGTTGGACTGTCACTTTACCCTGCTGCTCCTCCGCAGCTTTACCCGGTTGAACAGAGAAAATAAGAGCAAGACGTATTGGAAGGGACAAACTGCTGTACAGGTTTTCTTTTATTTCTTCTTTTATTTTAAGGATTTTATGGACTAGTGCTATTTTAAACCATCTGTGTCATGGCATATGGCAATGCAAGATGAATGGCTGAAATTAAAAGTGGTAAACCTCTTTTCGAAGTGGACTATCCCAACAACTTGGGGGGAAATGTGAAATAATACACTTGAAATTGCAGCAGCTCATTACTTTGAAAAGAAATAGTATTCCCTGAGGGTCCTCAGATTAGGTAGTTCGATATCTGTTTAGGATAGTGAGGGGCTATATCTATAATGTAATGTCATCCAGGTTCTGTTCTAAAGAATAAATACTTTATTGTAATGGAAAAAAACCACAAACAACTTGAGTCATATAAAACACATTAATGTCTCTGCTGGTTTTTATAAATGGATGTTGCATGAGGGCAAAGTGCTGTCTTCAACTCTTCAAGCCAATTAAAAATATCTCATTTTAGAAAGCTGCTGCTGGTTTGCGTGCTGCGGACGTTGGGTACTGCAGACTTCATTTGCAGCGCTGGTGGACATCGCTCCCCATGAGCAGGTCCATCACGGCACAGGGAGTTGAGCTTGGAGAGCCCATTTTGGTGGGACCCCATAGTACTCAGCAGCACTGGAGGAACTTGGGTGTCCAAAAGCAGATTTCTTTGCTGTGTGCACGGTGGAAATCCTGCTGGGAGGAGACTGCATGTACCATGAGGCACAGCAAGAATCCCAGTTTTGGCCAACCGCGTTTCATCATCTGGGGGAGCGTGTGGGGCAAAGTGCTGTTTACACTACCTCAAGTCCACTATGATGGTGCATCTGTCAAGGAATTATCTGGATTTGTTGGTACGACAGAGGGAAGAAATTAGCTTATAAGGAGCCAGCAAATTTGCAAATGAGATCCATGTGTATGTGTGCTCCACCCCCTCTATATTCTCTATATGTAGCTTTGTCAGGAGTTTCCTACCAGCCTTTATGATATGGCTGTCGCTTCTAAAAATAACTATTAAAGAATTTGAGATCTGGGCTGTTGTTTACGTTTTTGGGTCCCAAGCAAGGAAAGCAGCTCTCTGTGGGCTTCCCAGTTTGCCATGTAGCCCAGCCCATCTCAGGAAGAAGGGCGATGGCTTATAGCCCACCCTGAAAATCCCTGGAGGAAACTGGGCAATGCTGGGGTGGTGCAGGCTTAATGATGTCCTCGTCTATTTTAGTAAAAAAGAGGAAAATTCAGCAGTGAAGTCCTGCACATCCCCTATAGCCTCTAATAAAAGGGGGAAAAGAAAAGTACTGCAATATAAAGCCATATATGACTGTATAGAGGAAACAATGCTATTCTATGTTGGCTTTAAATAGAAGTGGTTTTTGTTTCTAATTGCACGCCTTTGTTTTGGAGCAGTTAGTTGGGCTGATTTACGCTAGGACAAAGCATTATGGCAGCAAGAAACATTCCTGGTTCTGGGCCTTCATCTTTCCCCAGAGACTTGATTTTTCTGGTGTGACAGCGGCAATGATTATTTTCCAGCTTTATCCAATCAAATAAGCTGACATGGAGCATGGTGTTAGAGAATTGGTCTTGAAATTTTCTATTAATCACTGAAATATTCCCCCATATTTGGGAAAATGTAAAAACTAAAAACAACAGCAAAAAAACCCCAAACAACTCATGTTGCTTGTAATAAAAACAGCAAAAAAAAAAACCCTCCCCAAAACCTTTTCTTCAGTAAAGGGAAGAAAAGACAGTTACTGGAAACTAGACTTCTTTGTATTTCTAAACGCCAGATGCTTTCCAACACTTTTTGGATAACTCAGACATTCAAGAGCTCACTGTCAATCTTTAAAAGCACTGTTTTGTTCTCTGCTACAGAAAATCCTTTCCAGTCCTGTTGCTCATATATTTTCATCGTATGCCTGTTTTTGGTTTGTAGCAATGCTTTTTTGGGGCAAGCAAGTAATTCCTTGTTAATTGTTGCAATATTTTGTAATTATCCTTGCAATGTGGCTTATTTGACAGCGATTTATTGCCACCAAGCAATGGTTAGCAGCATACAGAGCTTTAGGTACACTTTGAGCATGTGAGCATCCTCAGTTATGGACCATGTTACTGCTTTCTCCTGTTCCAACTCAACAGGGAGAGACAGCAAGGCCGCATACAGGATTAATTGCACGTTAAGAGCAAAACGTTGGCAGAACAGTACATGATTATGGTGAAAGATGCTATCACAAAAAATTCAAGGAAAAAGAAGTGGGAACAAGCTAATAGAAGATAAATGATGCTACATGAGCTTTATGCTTTTGCTTGGGGTCAGTGAAATAAGGCCACTCAGATGATGTACCTTGACGGGAGGGTTGGTGAGAAGGATTGCAAGACAATGTGTGACAGGCCACCTATTTGTTGTAGTTCAAGGTTTTACTAAAACAGTTATGTGTGAACCTTCTGTTTCCTTGTTTATTCTTCTACAGTGGCTAAAGTGAACCGAAATTTAACAGTCATGGCTGATATCATGAGATTTTAGGTGATTAGTATGTACTAAAGCACTGCAACACAGCTCAACGTAGTAATTTAATACAAGGAAGAATCACAAGCAGCAAGAACGAAGATAGCCCTTAAATATTAATTACTGCTTTATGGTTATGTATGTAGGTACCTGTCCCAAAGCATGCATGTTTGGGAAAGTGCATCCTGGGTACACTCCTTTGATTTTGGTTTTCATCACTGTCAGTCAAGCAAAATCCCTTTGTATCGCGGCTGAGAACACTGTGGTGGGGATGGCCTGTCTTCAGAGGTATTATCCCCGTTTCTAGGAGAGTTGTTGGAGGAGCAATGAATCTGCCTGCTATGATTTGTAACTCCTGTTGGCAGTACCTGGAAAATGCCAAGTTTTCAGTAACGCTTACAAATTTACTATAGGGGTTTTAGCCTCCACTTTTGTAACCCTTCTGCTGGTACCAGGCGCTGCCTGACCCAACATGTGCTTTCACATCACTTGCTATCATTGCTGTGCAATGTCCACCCTCCTCTTTCCTTGTCCCTGAATAAACTCTTCAAGGATCTTGGTGAAGTTAAATATATATTTTTTGTATTTTTTTATATATGTATTTTTGGTTTTTTTCCTTTTGATGCCAGTGATGGGATTTATGGTGTGATCTCGTGCATCATCTGCTTGAATGCACCAAAGGAAACCAAGCCAAAGTCAGGGACACATCTCATGGCCCTGGGATTGCAACCAACTCCCGATGGCGTCAGGAGATTGGCATACACAGCATAAATTAAAAGACTAGACAAAAGCTTTGGCAAGGGAGAAATATGAACATTGGATGTGGAAGCTTGAGAAACAAAACACGTTTTAGTGCAGAGCAGAAATCGTTTCCAATCACTTTTTTTTTTTTCTCTTTCAGGCTGTGACCGTACGAAACTCCATGGCTAAATCGTTGTACAGCGCCTTGTTTGACTGGATAGTGTTCAGAATTAACCATGCGCTCCTCAACTCAAAGGACATGGAGGAAAGCACCAAGGTAATGTCTTGCCAGCTCTTTTGGCTATGCTCTTGTGTTTTTAAAATAAGTAACTATGGGATAAAACTTTACCCAAGCTCATAACAGCACATTGCTTAACATAGAGTTAATTTTTCCTTGGTTAATATTGTAGACTGAGTACATCATTATTTTAAGTGGCGTTTGTTGAGCCAGAAAGGGTGAAGCACCTTGAATAATATATCCTCAAAGCGGCTGAGGGAGAGGTTTTGTTGTAGCCACAAAAGCCTGTTCTCCACCCCCTCCAGGAGCAATGCCAAATAATTTTCCTCCTTGTGTGTAAAACTATAGGACCATATATAATTGAGGGGGAAAAAAAGGGAAATCTTGTTAACGCGAGGCATTTTGATGAAGTTGCTTTGTAAAAGTAACTAGAAAAGGTGAACAAGCTGTGGTGTTGGTAGGTACTGAGATAGGACATCTATAATGAGCAGAAAAGTGAGATTACGGGAAAAAAAGGTCACAATGGGAAGAGCGAAGCCGGTGCAGTGCCGAACCGCTTTCCCAAAGAACTGATGGAAGGGATGACATGATGTTTCCTGTGATAGCAGGGGCTGGGTGCTGTGACCCAGGACATCCTCTCCAAACCTCTTGTGTATTCATCCACGCTCATCATGGCAGGGGGATGCTGACCCCAAAAAGCACGGGTGTACGGATGTGTCCATGCACGCATGCACTTGCAGCTCGCCAGCTACACTTGGCTTGGAAATTTTGGGTGTGGGCCAGTAGCGTGTGTTTTTTTGGGGGGGTTGTACATCCAAGCTGAAGCCACAGCTGCCAAAAGGAGGATTGTTTTGCTAAGTGCTAACATTACATTTGAATTATGCCATAGGACTGGAGTTACAGAGGCTTGCAGTGTAGCAGGTCTTTTATTTAACTCCACAGAAATGCTTGCAGAGTGTAATTATAGACTGGAAATAAATACATGCTTAGAAAGCGTGGTAATATGCTTTTCTGACAAGAAAGGTTGCTGAAGTGGGTACCATCCAGCGTGTATTCTTGACTGCACATGCTTCCTCTCGCTCTGTTTAATATTTTACCAAAAATGTTGTGTTCTCTCCTGATTTATTTTTTCCAAGTCACCAAAAGTTTTGTCTGGGCTGTCAGGAAAAAAAACCACTGTTTGTGTATTTGGTGAAGCAAAAAAGGTGGACTTGTTTTGACAAGGAAATGCATCTGAAATACTAATTAATTTTTTAATGATCCAGTGATTTTTTAAAAATATCTGCTCCATAATATTTAAATACAAAATCAGACTAGGACACTATTGCTTGCTTAGTCAGCATGTCTGTAATAGCAGGGCACAACCATAGGTGTTTATGGGCCATTAAACTTTGGTTCCCAACCTCAAATCTCAGCAGGTAAGAGCCAGAACAACCCAAACTCGTGCTGTTTTCCAGCATTGCCACTGCATGTTAACTCTCTGCTTCCTCCAACCAAGACTCCTGTGCAGTGTAACCACCTTCTCCTTGCCCGTCTCCCTATATCCTCTCACAAATTCCAAATAGTTTTCTGATCCTCCCCCCCCCGCCCCCGAAATCACACAGTGTAGCAATAAGATCCAGGTCAGGCAACAAGCGCTGGGAGCAGCATTGCCCTTGCGCAAGAAGAGATCTGCCTATGCTGGCAAATGCCCAGGACCTGGAGCTGCAGGAACGTGCGGGCTTGTACCGGTGGTGAAATCCAGCAAGGCAGTCCTGGGCTGTACGTGGGCCAGGTTTTCTGAAACAGAAAGGTAGTGCACAAAATACCAAGAAATACATATTTCTAGAGAAAGTAGTGTAATTAGATTTATTTTCAGAGTCCTCTCTGAACACTGATTGATTTTCACGTCCTCCAGAAATCATGAAAATGCATGAATCCTGCCTGTTCTATGGGTAGAGAGGTTAAGGAAGAGAGTTTATGTGCATTGTACAGAGCTGCTTAGTTAAACATTGACTAGCCAATTTTCTCTCAAATTGTTCTACAGCATCACCACCTCGCCCCTTTTTTTAGCCCCCGACTCAGGTCCTTCTAGCAGAGAGGGAGGAGAAGCGCCTGCCTGGACTGGGCAGGGCTGGGAATAGCTGTTCCTTGGCCCTCAAGGAATAACTTTGCTGCCAGCAAGTGGCCGACGGCATCCTGGGCTCTGCGGCTGCCGCTGAGACACCAGCCAGCAATTACCACCCTTCTCTGCCCTGGAGGAACCGAGCTGATGCCGATTAATTTGTTTTTTCCTACCACTTCACAATCCTCTTGAAATCCTTTTCAGCTCACACCTGGGGAAGCCCCAGATGAGGATATAAGTTCTTCTTAACCTCCCATATGTGGTCTTGAGGTTGGGCAACACCAACAAGTAACTGGGAGAAGCAGGGGCATTTCTGGACCCTGGGAATAGGTCCTGACTGCAAAGCAAGACCTGAGCACTTGGATGACATCTACTTGCTGGCGTCTACCAGCTCCCTCAAAAAATCTCCTAAACACACTGAGTCTCTGATTTATGAAAGAAAAATACAATCTTGCACCTCACCACAAGAGGTTGCAGACTCCTGAGTTTGCAGTGGGTGAGCAATATGTGACTTGCCCTGCAGCAAACGTCCTGGCTTAATCCCAGCCCACGCTTGCCACCAATATTTCTCTGACTTTTAAAATACATTTTGAAATAATCCCACAGGTCGTGAAGGTTGAGAAGGTTGTCAGATGATGGTTTTTTGGCAGAGGGCTTTCTTATGTGACAGTCATGTTATGCAGAGGTAAAATAAGACTCAAAACCATCTGAATTCAGAGTGTATATGGGAAGAGAACTGCATCTGAAGTTGATGAGAAAAATTAATATGAAAGTATATCTCTTCATGAGTATAAATTTTTATTTCAGTGGTCACACACAGCTGTCCTATAAAAACACTTGTGGAGAGCTTGTATAGCCTTCACAGAAGTTGGCTTGACCAGAGCTACCATTCACGTGGTTGGGGTAGCTCAGGGTTTGGACATGAAGGCTGGAGGTTGCAGAAGACAACATATACTTATAGATGCATATATGGCACACACATGAAATTCGTGTTTGCTGTCCGCTCTGTGCGCTGTGGAAACATGTCTGGCTGTCTCTGCATCCGGCAAAGTCCTTTTGCTGGGGCAAAGCAACATTGCCCCAGTCACCTAGCACAACCGCACTGACCAAAACTAATGCTTAACCAAACCAGTGGTGGATATAATGTTCATTGGTGCAGAGGGTATTTGGCAAGGAGGCTGTTTATAGCTAGTTAAACCTATTTAATTGCTGATGGACTAGCTGCTTTGCTGATAGGTGAGAGAAGACGTAGATCCTAACAAAGTCCAAACCCCAGGAGAACCTGGGACAATGGAAATGGAGACAATTTTCATATCCCAATATGTGTGTTTATTTGATGACAGCAGTAAGGAGAAGATCAAAAGATGAAGCTGGGTAAAAAAAAAAATAAGTACCTGGCTCTTCTTCCACTGTTTTTCAAGCAAGTATTTGGAAGATGTAAATCAGACCTTTTGATATCCAAATTTAGTTAAATGTACAGTGAATTATTTTGGGAAAACACAATGGGATTTGGCTTATCTTGCTTGCTGACGGGATTTGTAGCATATTATTTCTGAACCAAGTTGTGAATAAGTTATTTGATATGGCTTGTTTTATGCTCATAGCAGTGCTGCTGTGTATCGATTTCACTCTGACTCCATTCTCCTTGGTCTTCTCTTTATCACTTTTAGCTTCTTTTATGTTCTCGCAATCCCCTACAAACTGAAATTTGACCTTTATTAATGAGGTCAGAGACTTTTCCTCCTCTTGAGAACTAGATTACTAAACCTCATAGAGTCTCTTATTTAATTCCGCTTCCATAAATTAGGTTAAGAATTGTTAGAAGTCCGTCTAGTTACTTAAAATGATGATGTAGTGTAGAATGCAGTGGACCAAAAGGCATTTCTTCCAATGTTTTTTTTTTAAGCTTTCCCTGTTTGGTTCTTGTGAAGTGTCTTAATTTCTTCCTAAATAACCCTGCTGCTGTTTTCAGATGAGGTGCTGCATACATGGTGATGATGGTGGATGTGAATTCATGGGCATGAAGAAAATTCATGGTTAAATTCAGGAATAATTCATGGCCATGAAGAAAATCCATTTAAATGTAATCAACTAGTTAATTCTTGGCTGTCAGACCTGAAACAGAGGAATTATTGCTGAACATGCAACGGGTTTAATGCACATCTGTTCATTATTTTTAGGTCCCAACTTCCAAATTTGTAGCAAATCACTGCCTCTCACTTAATATGATAGGTCATCATGTATGTTGTGGTGATGTAGATTGGAGTAGTCCTTTTAGATTGAGTGGTGATGGGGTTTGGGGTTGGTTTATGGGGGTTTTTTAGAGTATTGGCTTTGGCATATTGTAAAAAAATAGGTCAAAAAAATTTTTAAACCGATTTAAAAAANCAGCTCCAACAATTGCTATTTATTGGTGGTTTGGGAATTGGAGAACATGTAGCTTCAAGACGGTCATTTGCCAAAAGGCCTTAAAACGTGTGCTCGGTGTCTAAATGTCATAGCTGTGACATTTTTAGAAAAGCATGAGGTCACTTTTTACCGTCTCAACCAGAAAGTGCTTACTAACCCAGGGTTTGCCCAAATTTTAAAAATCCTTGTAGACTTACACTTTTAATTATAGGAATTTTGCTATAGATTTGATATACTAAGTAACACAGTCATCCCCTGCAGGCTTGTCCGTGCTATGTACTTGTTAATTGTAAATGTTAGTTTTGACAAAGGAACAACATTAACACATAAACTAGACTTGGCTAGTCTAGGTCTAAATTAAATTACATCTTTGCATGATTTCCTTATGGCGCTTGTTCAAAGTATGAATTTGAAACTGAAGAATTAGAAGACTTGTAAATGTAAAATTCCTTTGAGTATTTTCTTTAAATATTGTACTGTAAACTTAATCTTAAAAACAGCCAGATTACATGCTTTTGTCAGGCAGTTCAACAAAATAATTACATTTACACATACCTCAATGGAAATATTTTTTTTTCACCTTGCTATAAGAATTGACTCTGTACTGGTAGATTTGTGCTGCGTTGTAATGGAGAAACTGATATAACTCTTTTGCCTAGGTACCATGAGATTTTTTGGCCAGAAAGCAGAAAAATAGCCATAAATTCCCAGTTTCTCATTTTTAAAAGTTTTACCAACTTACATGCGTTGGCCTTTTTCTTTCGGGATCTCTGCGATGCCTCCTACTGCAACAGAGGGCAAACAACCTGATTCACCGCAGTGCTCTGCCCTAATTTCTCTGGCGTGAAACTGCAAAAAATCCCACATCTTAAAATTTGTATTATTGTATGGGAGTTACCCCCATAGTCAGTGATGTGAGAAAAATGCTGGGTTTCCCCATGTAACAGCCATGGCAGAATTAGCCATCCTCATGTTGTAAGTGCAGTTTGATACCTGCAGTGATTTTGTAAAATACAGATTTTTTTAATTATTTTTTTTTTAGTTCTGTGCATTTTACCTGTCTGAGCTTAATTTTGGGTGTCAGCAAAAAATTATAAAAAGACAACTTCAAAATACAATATTTTTAATAGGATCCTTTTATGACTGAAATAGCCCTTTTTTTCTATATATAACACTACTATTTTGCTTTATAAATGTATTTACATGCACACATTAAAATATATTTTGTAGCAGTTTCAACACAGTAAATGAACCAGCATTGAAAAAAAGGGGGGAGTTTTTTTCTGCTCAGCTATATCATATTATTATGTTTGTGAGAGCTTGAAAACTTTATTCAGTTTAAAGTGTTCACTCGTGGCAGGAGCTTAACTATTTCCACAGAGCATCAGTGCAGCGCATGTGAAAGCTGGTGTCAGTAATTCCATAAGGATTCTGGAAGTGTGAGCATTTTATCTTCTAAGTCTTATTTTTATGCAGTGCAATAGAGACTCTTATCTAGGGTAATTTTAGGGAGCTCTTGTGGATTCTAGGGAGAAGCTGGCACAGCGGTGGGGTGGTTGGGGTCAGGGTTTGCTTATGCAAGGGCAATGCGAATGGAGCATTTGAGTCGTGGATGAGAAAAAGTCACTTTGTCCTGTTTCCATCATCACTTTTTCCATGTATAACATATATAAAATATGGGCTGCTAATTATACAAAGAGTTTAAGAAGAATTCTTACTGAAATCTGTTTAAAAAAAGATGCAGCAGAAGATTTCTGCTTGTTAAGCTGTCATTTAATGAAATGTATCTGTGAACAAAAGGGTTGCCACGTTCATTGGGGCAAGCAGGAGAAGGATGCTTGACCCTCGGGAAGCAGCGAGTGAGAGCAAATCCCTCTGCCAGGCTCAGTCCTTGGTCCAGTGGCTTCCCAATTTCCATCTTCTGGTCAAACGGCTGTTTCTCATGGGTTTTTTGCAAAGTGATGCAAACTTCTGGGAAGCTGGCCAAGGACCTTCAGTAGTCATCCTTGTCATGGCATGGGTGGGGGTGAGGACGTAGAGTCTGTCTGGCCCTGGAACAGGGAGGAAAGCCTGGATGAAGGATCAAGTAGCCAAAGACCTCTTGGGAAAATGGGTTAGAGTCTTATCGTTGTACTTACATGCTTTTTTAATTGTGTTTTCACTTGTTCCGGTAGCCAAAGTCTGTATCATACAAAGCTTCAACTCACAAGCCGGGTGGCCGCTCTGCCCACAGCAACTGTGTCTGTTCCAGTCGTAGGTGGTTCCCTGGTCAGGAGTTGAGCACAGAAGGAATATTTTCCTCCCACGTTATGTGATCGGTTGAAAACAGATGAACTGCAGCATAGAGTGACATGTGGATAGTCTGGTTTATATTTCTGGCAGTGGAGTTAGGCTAGTCTTAGGAAGGTAGTCTTATGAAATCCAGAGTGCAGATAAGACCAATAAAATTAAAACCAGGGTACCTGGAAGCTGTCAGGTTCTTCTGAGGTGGAGAGGAGGGAGTGTTTCTCCTCCCTGCTTGAGGTTGGTTGATTTGACCATTGCTAATGCTTTTACCTCTTAATATTTTTAATTAACTGTAACATATGAACAGAGCCTGTGTATACGTGAGATGGCTTTGGTTAGACCCCAGAGCGTGGTTTGCTAACAAACTGCTGGTGGAGCTCTCCATGCACGTGTCCTTCAGGTTCTTCACTCCTTTTCTGATGACAACAGGCTTGCTAGGTGGACACAGTTGGAGTTTTATTTGTAACTAATTAAACAGAACAGTCATATACAGGTTTGGAAGTTGCAGCAGAAATTATACCTACTTAAGTTTTTCACCCTGGCTCTCTGTGTCGATGAGGATTATCTGCTGTCACATCCCCACGTCTCTTCCCCTGGATTTACCAAATCCATCTGACAGGCAGACGATTCAAGTTTTGTGAAAACCAGTACCTACACAAAGGAGAAAGGTCCACATTTCTGCTCCCATTAAGGGAAGGAAGGATAGTCTGAGCCAGTGTCGTGGTTTTGGTTTCAGCCCAGCTGGTAACAAAGCACCACACAGCCTCTCGCTCACTCACCCCCCACCCCCTCCCCTGGCCACGGTGGGATGAGAAAATACAAAGGCAGGCTCGTGGGTTGAGACAAGGACTGGGAGGGATCACTCCCCACTTATGGTCACGGGCAAAAGACAGGCTCAACTTGGGGAAGAAACAAAAGCAATTTAATTTACTATCAATAGAATCAAAACAAGGATATTGGGAAGTGAAACCAAACCTCAGAACACCTTCCCCCCACCCCTTCCTCCTTCCCGGCCCAACTCCACTCCTGGTTCTCTCTCTCTCCTGCCCCCGGTGGAACAGGGGATGAGGGTTCGGGTCAGCTCCCCACACCTTGTCTCTGCTCCTCCTTCCTCCTCAGGGGGAGGACTCCTCACTGTCCCCTGCTCCACTGTGGGGTCCCTCCCACGGGAGACAGTCCTTCACCAGCTTCTCCAACAGGAGTCCTTTCCATGGGCTGCAGTTCCTCACAAACTTCCCTGGCGCGGGTCCTTTCCGCAGGCTGCTCTCCAGTCACACACTGCTCCAATGCGGGCTTTCCCATGGAGTCACGGCCATCTTTGGGGGTCCCCGCTCCCCTCCCTGGGCTGCAGGGGGACAGCCTGCCGTCTCACCACGGGCTGCAGGGCCATCAGCCTCCTCAGGCGCCCCTCCTCCCCCTCCTTCTTCACTGACCTCATTATCTGCAGAGGAGTTCCTCTCACATTCCAATCCCCCCACCCACTGCAGGTTCCCCTTCTTAAATCTGTTCTCCCAGAGGCGCTGTCACCGTTGCTGATGGGATCGGCCTGGGCCAGAAGCGGGTCCGACTTTGGAGCCGGGGGAGCTTCTAGCAGCTTCTCACAGGAGCCACCCCTGCGGCCCCCTCCCCCACTACCAAAAAAAAACCCCCCAAAACAAAACACGCCACGCAAACAAACCCATAACAGCCGGGAAGTGATGGGTTGCACTTACTTGCGGGCCAACATACATGTGGCCAGGGGTCCGCTGCCGGCCCTTGCGTGGCTGCTATGGGGAGAGAGGAGTTGGTTTGGGAGGAGAGGAGGGGGCCAGAAGGTTGCAATGCAAGCTGTGAGTTCACAGCAGTGTTGGCCTTGTTTTGCCAACATAGAAAACCTTGGTGCACCCATGTCTTGATGAGCGACTCAAGAGGTCATTGTAGGTTAGAGGAGAGAGGAGAGACCAAACAGGCATTACTTTACATCCCCTTCAGTAAGGCGAGAGCACTCAATGTTTCCAAAAATCAGTCTGCCTGGGTTACACTTCTCAGTAGGAGACATTCATCGGATCCATCTGATATGCAAGGTGGATATTTTATATTTGGTACTACTTTACTTCTGACCAGACTTACTTTCCTTTGTTGCAATTGATTATTTCTGTGCAAACCCCTGCCATGCAGGTGTTTCTTTAGAAGGCTTGCAACTGGAGTGTGTTTGCTCAGACACCCTCTATTCACCTTGTAGGCATGTTTCTGTAGACAGTCTTCATGACTTAAGTCTTTTTTTCCCCAACCCTATTCCCATTTTTCCCCTCAAAAGATAAATACTGTCTTAGATCCAATAGAATAACTTGGATACGGATTCAGGTTTCTTCAAAGATGGCAATTTGTCTATAAATAATAAAAAAAACCAAACACCAACTTTAAAAGGACTTTTCTTTTAGAGAAAGGCCATCTGTCCTGATAGCTGAAGTTACATGTTATCTCTCTGATGTAGGTGAAGTCTTCCAGATGGTATAATATCAACAATTACAGTAAAAATTAAAAGTCCTGTGTCATGGTTTAAGCCCAGCCGGCAACAAAGCACCAGGAAGCTGCTTGCTCACTTGTCCCTGCAGTGGGATGGGGAGGAGAAAATATAACAAAAAGGCTCATGCATCAAGACAAGGACAGGGTGGGATCACTCACCACTTATGGTCACAGGCAAAACAGTCTCGACTTGGGGGAAAAAAAAAAAATCACTTTAATTTGTTACCGGTCAAGTCAGAATAGGATAAGAAGTAAAACCAAATATCGAAACCCCTTCCCCCCACCCCTCCCTCCTTCCCGGGCTCAACTCCACTCCCAGTTTTCTGTACCTCCTCCCCCCGGTGGCACAGGGGGATGGGGAATAGGGGTTGGGGTCCCTACTCCAGCGAGGGGTCTCTCCCATGGGAGAGAGTCCTCCACAAACTTCTCCAGTGTGAGTCCTTCCCACGGGCTGCAGTTCTTCATAAGCTGCTCCAGCATGGGTACTTCCTGCGGGCTGCAGTCCTTCAGTCACAGACTGTTCCAGCACGGGATTTCCCATGGAGTCACGGCCATCTTGGGGGGCATCCCCCTGCCCTGGCATGGGCTCATCCACGGGCTGCAGGTGGGCATCTGCTCCTCAGCTCACCTTCATGGGCTGCAGGGGGACAGCCTGCCATCTCACCACAGGCTGCAGGGCATCCCTAACTCCGGCGCCCCTCCTCCCCCTCCTTCTTCACTGACCTTCGTATCTGCACAGGGGTTCCTCTCACATTCCACTCCCCCCACCCGCTGCCAGTTCCCCTTCTTAAATCTGTTCTCCCAGAGGCACTACCACCGTCACTGATGGGCTCAGCCTGGGCCAGAGGCGGGTCTGACTTGGCTCTGGGCTCAGCCTGGGGCCGGGGCGGNGACTTGGCGCTGGGCTCAGCCTGGGCCAGAGGCGGGTCTGACTTGGCTCTGGGGAAGCTTCCAGCAGCTTCTCACAGGAACCACCCCTGTAGCCCCCTCCGCTGCTACTAAAACACCACCACACAAACACAATACATCCTGCTATTAAGTATATTTAATTCTGTTTGTATGCTTTTGATTATGTACTGTGTACAAATAATCCATTTACTTTATGTGATTTTATTCTAATCCTCATTCTTACTTTTCTTGCAGACTTTATCCATTGGAGTACTTGATATTTTTGGGTTTGAAGACTATGAAAATAATAGTTTTGAGCAATTCTGCATTAACTTTGCCAACGAGCGCTTGCAGCACTACTTTAACCAACACATCTTTAAACTTGAACAGGTAGGTCTGGAAGTATTTACTCTCTGATGCCAATGAGTGTTGACATGAGTTTGTGGCACCAATGAAGTTCTTAAATTGTCCCTTTAATTCTTTTATGTTAAGGTGTGTACACTGAATTATTCAAATTCAGCTTCTAATTTACCATATGACTTCCTGTTACCTGTAACATAAAATCCAGTCAGAGATTTGCTGGTTTTAAATAAACATTTTGGGATACAAATATCTTCAAACATCATGAAGACCTTAACCGTTTTCCTTTTGTCTCCTTGATATATACTTAGAGGGCTCATCCATGAGCAATTTCTTTCTTGCCTTTGCCTGGACTTGCTGCTGTGTCTTTTAATGTCACATAAAACTTGTTTTTTCAGCATCTGTTGAAAATGCCACCCCAATTTTCTAGTAGTTTTTTGCTTTCCAATGTTAATTTGTGGGGAGGGAGGGGAAATGTCACTCTCATACATGTTCTGCAATGTCAGACTTGACATCCTTATGACCTCCAGTAGTCACAGCAGATTAGGAAAGGTTGAACTTTTAAGCTTTGCTTTAGGTTTGTTAAGACTGGGTGTCGCTTTCCAGCCTCAAATTAATGTGCTGTAAGAGAGATAACAACAATACAGGCCATAATTTAGCAGGTAACATATACGACAAGATGGCATAGTCTATTAATTAGAATGGGAGGAGGCTTCTCCAAACATCATTTGTTATCTAACAACAAGCAGGACAAGAAAACTGCTAAAGTACATGTTGTTGTTTCATGGATGCACAACATATAATTGGGCTGTATAATACAGTAAATATGTTACAGACCTTCAAAATGCATTTTTTAAAGGCCAGTCTGTATGCCCTCCCTTCAGGTGAAATTCTTCTTTGAGCGAGGTCAAGGGAAATTCTCCTTATCACTAGTTTCGGTAGAGCTAGTATTTGATGAGCTCTGCTCTGTGACCTAAGTCCAGCTGAGATCAAAGAACTAAACCAGCCCTTCCCAGAAACCCTGATAGTTTCATTTTGGCCCTCTATTGTGTTATAAGAGATCTGAAAATTCAGAAAGAGGCGTCTCCTTGAATATGAGGATGGTCAAAAATAAACAATATAGCTCTGAGTCGATCATATGGGGGAAGTTTGCTCTAGATTTTGATGCTTCTCTGTTACTTTTCTCTTTTTTTTGGCCAAGAAGGTGGAGCAGAACTGCTTAAACCCATTTTATTTCAGTTTTCTAACTGCTCTTTGTATGCTGATACACCCTACTCAATAGGGTCTGTATATCTAGGAACAGGTCTCTTTTACCATTATCCACCATAAAAAGGCAAACTAAAAGACTATTGCAAAGCCAATATAGCTATTTTTTCCTATAAAGGTAACTGACATGCTTTCTAGAAGAGGTGTGGGGAGGGAGGACCCTTCCTGAAAGCTGGAGAGAGATGATACCTCAGTGAGGTGGGATTTCAGGGAACTTGGGTTTCAGCAGCCTCCACCGGCTTTGCAGGAGTGAGCCAAGATGCTGTCATCCATGAGGGAATTCCTGTGCTTGCGCTGGGATTTCTTAGCAGGTCAGTGCTCCTCCCTGAGCCCAGGGTATATGCAGACCTCCTGATTACAGCAATCTGTAATTCTCCTTGGACCAGCTTATAACTAGTGACCTAATTAGCTTTCTCCTATAAATCTGTTGAGCACATGAAGTCATTAAAGTCAGTATTTGCTGTATGGATGAGAGGAGCAGTTGCGGAGTCATCCAGTTGCAAAGGGCTTGTTCCAATTCTTAATGCCGGAGCACTTCATCTGTCTAGGGCTAGAGCACTGTAAGCTCTGCTGGTGGAAAATATGGTCATCTCTACATAGTTTACTTTCTATAAATATAAATAGGCTGTACAGCTGCATGAGCACTGATTCTTAGGTGAATTATTTGTATGGTTTAATCATTTACTTTTCCTCTTGGGGTTATGTGCTGCATATGGAGGAGTGGATTTGATGGAAAGAAAACTGATGATACCTATTCAGATCTTGGGTCTTCAGAATATCCTTCCTTCCTAGCTGGCCCAAAGATTAACCTGCTTTTTAATGATAGTTGCCAGTCTACAAATGAAGACTAGGTAGTTCATATTGTGTTTCAAGATGGCAAAACAGTTATATTACTTTGAATGTGGATTTAGCTGAGATATTTGTGGTTTTACAAGGGTTTATTTGATGTCTTGATGGCTAAAAACAAGTGGGGTTATTGGTGATGAGTATCTGAAATGGAGGGGTCCTCCTCTGCATCCAGAGATAGGCTTCTTGTATCTCCAAAGCTTGCAGGAGGCTAAAGACAGATTGCTGAGATAGTTGGACGCTTCTGCTAAAAGATATGACAAATTTAAGTATTTGCTAATGATTTTTGTTAAAATTGTAATTGATTTTGTGTGCAAGAATGGTATTTAGCCATGACGTAATTGTTACTGTGGTATACTGCTGATGTTATGGAAACCAAAATACCTACCACAAAGTCATTTAAGAGAAGTGTGGGATTATTTTAACCTTTCTTTTCTTTTTCTTTGTGAAATCTAATATGATATGCCTTGCAAATCTTTTTTTAAACCTTCTGTCTGAAGACAATGCTATATCCAGTGGTTTACAAACAACCAGCCGAGGCATCCTCAGGCAGTCTGGCTTCAGCTTGATGCCTCCTGTAAACACAACTGCTGTCGTGCTGCGTACCAAGAGTCTGCAAAGGTCTTTGCAATAGCAACCTCCTCTCTTTGAGCCAACCATGAGGAATAAAGACAATGCATCTCTGCCCGCTGTTTATAGTAAAATAGGAGGAGAAGGCAAAAAAATGGTAAATGTTAGAGTTCTGCCTTGGATAAAGACAGTTATTGATGTTTCTTTACCACTTTGTAAACCGACTGTTCTGGATCGCTAAGGAGGATTTACTGATGATTCATGATGCATGGGAATAAGTTTTAGCAGATGATGGAAGAGTACAAGAAAGACAAACCCTACCCAGGTGGTAAAGCCCAGGCTCATAAATCCTGGTCTATCTGTATAGGCAAACTCTTGGATTCGGACTGGTAACAATCTATTTTTTAATCTAGAAAGATTGCTATTGCAGGAATCATAACTAAAATACAGCCTGCCCCACCATGTAGCAAGGGTGGTTTTCTCCTCACTATGTATCTCACAGGCATATGGAGTGGAGGTTGGATGAGGGGCTGTAGCTGGTGGCTGCAACTGCTGCCTGACGCTGTGCTTGCTCTGGGCGGCAGGAGGACAGAGTGTCCTTCACCAGGCTCTGTGCAAAGTGCAGATGCATTTAGCTCTTCCAGACAGCATGGTCTCGTCCATCCCTCTGGCTGGTGACTTCAGGCAAGACATCCCCATAGCTCTTGGACTCGTTAGGTGCTATCAAAGCATCACATCTTGGTGGCAGTTCTCTGTTCCCCAGCGGCTACTCCATCCCTGTGTCCTCCTCAAATGGCCTCCTCTGCAGAGCAGATAAGCCCAGAGCTGCCACAATGTTCAGGTAATACCCAGGTGCTTCTGGGAGAGGAAAATAGCATTTTTGCATTGCAACTTGCCTTCCCCCCCCCCCCACATTTAGGGCATTGCACAAAATAATTGCTGTGTATGAAAATACAGCTTGGAGGTCACCAGTAACATAGCACCCATGATATGAGTTTCCTCCAAGTTTCCAGATCTTTGGAAGTTTGGGGGTCAGGAATACAAGTTTTTATTTCTTTAGGTATCCCATTCTCCAAACTTTGTCATCTTTGACCTCTTCCCCAATCCCTGCTCAGGCTCATCCGATGCTCAGCTTTTTGGTTACCCCCACCCCACCCATCTTTTGCTGTTTCAGCTGATGCTTCACAAAGGTTGAGAGGTCATTCCATAGCTTTCCCTCCCACAGGCGTTGCTGTTTAAGTTCTTTTCTACCCCATTTTCTACCTTTTGTTTACCTGCCAAACCTCCATTTTGAGGACATCCTTTTATTGTTGAAAAAACCTGATGAATAACTGAGATTGAGACTGGGAAAAAATAAATTATTTGGAGTGCAATGGACTGGCCTGAGCTCTAGGTGTTGAGCAAAGTCTGTTTTCTGGTGGGGTCTCTGGTGAGCTTGATGTCCCAGCCAGCAAACCTCAGCCTGCTCAGATAGAAAAACTTAATTTCATAAAGATAACGCATCCTATGAAATGTTTGCTCAGCCATCTAATGCTTCATAAATATTTAGGGAAGTCTATAGGTTTTACTGGTCCTGTGTAATAGGTGGAGATATCTGACAGTCCAGACTCAATCATGAACATTATAACAATTTGTTCATTGCAGTGGGAGTGAATTAGTTAAAAAAAGCATCAATTTGTCACAGGACATGGTGATAGGTGGTTTATTTAGTCTGTGAAATGGCTGCAAAGCCTGCGATATTTTAAAGCATCTTGGATATGCAGGGTTTCTCAGGCTGTGCTGCTCTGTCTCCCAGCAGCCTTCCATACCATTTAGAGAAAATAAAATACTAAAATTTCAAATAAATAAATTAAAAATAAATTAGGAAAAAGGATCTTTCTCCTACTGCTTGGAGCACTTTTTCCCTTCCTTCCAGTAAGGTGTTTTTTTTTTTCTATCTCATCACTCTGGTTAGGTGTGAATGCCTTTTTATTGCCTCTGAAGACAAAAGCCAACCATCAGAAGTCAACCGTTGAGGACTGGGAGGCTTGGTTCAAATTTGTGTTTTCATTGGAAATGGGAGAGCGGGTGCCCTCCAAAAATGCTGCCGTCAGCTGTGTCCCATATGACGTGGAAAAATAACAAGCTGCGCAAGTTACTGATTTATTATTTGGCAATATGCCATCATGTGTAACTCACATTTGGGGGGAAAAAAAAAGATGTTTCGAGTTTGTAACTCATATTAAAAAAAAAAGGATGCTTAGAGTTGTTTAAATGTTATCTTTAGGATAGGAAGATTTCAAACTATAGGATTGACAAAAAATGCGATTCTGGTCATCATCGGTCCCCCAAAGCGTTGGCTTGTGTCCTTACCCTCCTGAGGCGCTGCGTGGCCAGGGCTGGGTCTGAGGGGACTTTGTTTGTCACCCCCTTCTTCCTGGGTTTTTCCAGATGATGATCGTTCATAGCATATAATATCTTAATATCTTACATTATGTATATATACTATAATATCATAGAACAGTTTGAGTTGGAAGGGACCTTAAAGTTCATCTAGGTCCAACCTCCCTGCCATATATAATACAGGAACCCCTAGAAGTAGTGTTCTTAAATCTGTGTAGTGGCATCCTAGGTAGGCAAATTAGAAAACATGCATAAAATATCATCAGAAAATACTCTAGAAAGCTTTCCTGGTGTGATGTTCTGGTGTAAAAGACTTGTTGGTTTTCTGTAACTTTTCTATGTTAGAATTAGGCATCCAAAAGAAACAGGTTTAGGTTGCTTTGTTTTTTTTTTAATTTGGTTCCCTGACCTTTAATTTAAGTTCAGTACAGAGAAGTACTGTATCTGTGAAGCCCAGCTTTTGTGAAAATATTATAATTGTGGTTGACAGCATAAAACTCTTGAGATAAATGTACTGAGAGATCCTATTTGCAAGTTGGGTAATGTGTAATTTTAAGGTTCAAGCTCATATTTTGCCTAGAAGAAAGAGAGAGAAAAGCGAATTGATTTGGGAGGTGGACAACATAAGGTCCAAGCTTTTTTTTTTTTTTTTTTTTTTTAATTAAAAACAAACATGATTGTGCCAGAGAAGAATTAATTGGGCAAAAAGCTGGTGAGATGAACAGGCAAGTTCAACATGTGGCTGTCACCACCTCATACCGCGCCTGGCTTTTTGTCAGCAGGTTTGACACTGTCCTTTCCTTAACCAAGTAGGAGGTTAGAGGTGGTTTGTGCTGCCGATGATCTGAAGAACGTTTGGTGTTCCTGTGTGTGTTGGAAACATGGCTGTTGGTGAGGAGGAGGAGCGTGATGGTCGCGGTCTGTTCTGCTCATCACATGCATGGAACAATCTTGCAATATTGACTTAGGAACATGGGCTGCTTTAGAAATTGTCTTGTACCGAGCAAAAGTGAAGGTTATGTTGATAAAGAGATTATCTCAGTGCTGTCCCCATCTCTTGGCCTTTGCTGATGGTTTTTGTGAGCCAGGCAACCTAAGGGCAGTGTCACCAGGTATCCCGTACAGCATCCCACAGCATCCGAGTGCACCCCCAGCCTCTGCTTGCAGCAGTGCCATGTCCTCCCCAAACTGCCTTGGTTCTCCCACTTAAATCCTCTCTTCCATCCCTCATCCCATGCTCCTTGATGGAGCTCTCCAAGTTACAGACACCTTCCTCCAGGTGCCATTATCCCTCTCCTAAGGCACCATTGTCTCTTGAGCCCTTTTTTCCTCTTCTCTGAGCTGGTTCTTTGACTTCTTCCAGTTAGATGATGTTTTCTGCTGGTTGTGGTTCCTACTCAAATATATTGGCTAAATATATGTGGGTATGGGCTGTGCCAGGGGCAGTCCTGTCCCTCTAACCCAGCTGGAGCCCTACACCTTAGCATTGGGTTTGTCCTGGGAACACTGAGCCTGACTTTCCTCTGGGACCTGTTCCTGAGATGCAATCCAATACATGTATATTTATTTATTTCCAAATTACATGCAGGTACTAATATTATGTACGTTATGAAGTCTTGCCCCCCCCCGAAATTAAGAAAGGATGAGATGAAGATGAAATAAACACCAATTTTTATTTATTAATGGTACAAAAAGTATATTCTTCCCGCACCCCAATGCACACCCTGATTTGGAGGGCACTAGGTGTGCTCTAGGGTGATCTAGGATGCTTCTATACTGGTCTCTTAGGGCCAAGCCCTGGGTCATAGTCCAGAACTACAGTCATGGGGAAATTCTTGCACATTCTCTATATGTTTGAGCTAAGTTAGGCAATGATGTAATGAAATCTTTGGTTATTTCAGCAAAAAATACTTGTAAGCAACAGCTTTTCTTTAAAAATGAAAGACCTCAATGCATGTTGTGGATTTTCATAGGACAGCATTGTGCAATGTGAGCTCCTTTCTCCTTAAGCAAGGAGATGAGCGAGAAACCTCTGAAAGCCTCTAAAATACTTCAACCCATCTGAAAAAAATGTCATATTGAGGCAGAACTGGATGGTCCATCCCGACCGCGGCTCTTCCACTTGTTACATGCAAAATTCCTGCCTGGACAGTTGGTTTGGCACAGCAACAAGATTTTATAGGGGTAGCTTAAGACAACTATATATACATATGTGTGTATATATATGTGTAAAAGAGAGTACCGTGAGCCCATTGTTAAGCGTGAATGAATAAGAGCGGAATCGGGAGCAAGGGTATTTATTGACACAAGTTTGGAGTGGGGACTGAAAAAGGAACAAGACATTTAGCCTAGAGGGCCAGTCTGGTGTTGACCGTGACCACTGTGGAGGTGGTCTAAGCCTGACACATCTTGCAAGGACTGCATTGACGTACGTATATATATATTTCTATTCCTCTTTATTTTAGATAGCAAGAAATTAAAGAAATTAATCTGCCAGCTGATCATGCAATATCTTTAGGCTCACACTTCTGGTTGTTGTTAACAGAAGGTTGGGAAGAAGGATGCTCCTGTGAAGGGAGTGAACAGGATTGTGGCAAGGTGTGTTTTGCCAGCTGAATCATGCAAACCAATTTTCCCCATTTTGAGAGCAAAATGTAATTTATGACTGAAACCTGCTGTTGCCACTGAAGCGTAGGGAGCTGATTTGAGCTCAGAGATGGATGCTGCAGAGCCAGCATAGCTCATACGGCCATGTGCACAAAACCCTGGGCTGAACCCCCACACTTTCCGTAATGATGGACAATCCAAATTACAATAAATTAAAGTCTCACACTGTGTACGTAAAGCAGGTGGGAGGTTGTCAGTAGGTGAAGGATCAGCCTCAAAATAAAGCCAAATCCACTTGCTGTTTGCTGAGGAGCCGCTGGAATGGTCACCTCGAAGGAGAAGACCATCTCAAGGATTACCTTTGCTTCAAAGCCATCTGCCAACGCTCCATACATGGTTTGCAACTTAAAACTGGGTGGCAGAAGAAATGCAGGGGAAAGCTGTTTATCAGAACCCCTGCATTGCCAGACGGCATCATTAAAATAGAGTGGCTTATAAACCTGTTTATAGATTGTGTGTTTATAGAGCATGTGGATACATATTTATACATACTGTGTCTGTGGGTGCCTTATTAAAAATATATATTTTTTTATATATATGGCTGCATGTATAAATTCCTTTTCTACTTAAAGTGAGAACAAACATAAAAAACCTTTTTCATAAATTAAAGTGTCGGCATCGTCAGCCTTGGCATCCTCTTCTGGAGGGATGTCGGGAACTCAAGGCATCTGCGTTGTCTGCAGCACATAAGCGCCGGCACCAAACCAGACGTTGGTCTCATTCATTTGGGAACTCTCTAATAATAAGGTTTTCCCATCTCAAGGATTTGTGTCAAGCTCATTTTAGTTACCAAATTACGCTGGGATGAATCTGCTGGGATTGGCTCACGATGCCTGCCTGCATTTGCTGAACAAGCAATTAATCCTCCATGGGATGGTTGGATCCTGGGTGGATCTTTCCTGGATGGAGGGATTTCCCTATGCCTTGCTGCCTTTTCCAGCCTTGGAAAAGCTTTCCCAAGCTCTCCAAGATGGATTTTAGGATACATACATGTACGGATGTGTCCAGAAAGGAGCTTTTATGAGGTTTAGCTCCTTTAGTTTATGATATAACAATGACCTATTTTAATGTAATTTTTAAAACATTAAATGCTATGTTCTTTCCTGGAAGGTTTTCAATATAGTTTGCAAAACATGGCTTTGTTTCTTATTTTTTGAACTGAGCTTTTTGAGACGTTATTCATATCTTGTCCATCAGCACCTGCAAGGTTGATGGTACCTTGTTACTGGGTAAGCAATCAAGAGAGAAACAATTTATATGCTTGGGTTTAGTGGCTCTAAGCTTGTATTTGCAAAGGTTTATATCTTTGTGGGTGTCAAATTGACTTGTAATACTTTTTAAAGAATATTTTGAGATTATTATAAGCTGGAGAAGTCAGCTAGGAATGGAGAGAGACATGGAAGGGGGTTTAATTCCTAGTTTGTCACTTTACAAACGCTGCCTGAAGCTGAAGCAGACGGTGTTAGTCAAGAAGAGAGGAATTTCACACCCTTCTGTTTAGTCGTGAATTTTCAGGCAAAATATATACAGTTAGACATCCAAAAGTATCTGCCTATTGATCGCATTGGAGCATATGGCTCTGGATTGCACGAGTTTTTACGACGGGAACACAATGAGAAGTGTTCCCATGTGGAGCTACACTGGAAAAAAGGATTTTTCAGTTGATTTCCCACTTGATTTTGGGAATTTTCATTGTGTAAACAAGGTTTTCCTATGCCTTGGTAATGAAAGGCTTGGGCAGATAAATTCCTGGGGCTTATCTAGCTCCGTCTGGGAGGAGGTGAATGAGCTGGTAAGGGTTTTCCTTTGCTCTTGTGATTTACTCAAGCATTTCTGAAGCAGGGATTGCCATGCTTTCGGGAAATGGAAAATGCCATATTTCCCTGGCATGCAGTTCCTTGCAAACAATTAATCATTTTGTTTTCCATTTCCTTTTTAATATGCTTTAATTTCCTAGCTGGACTTGATAAAAGCTGAAACAGCACTGCATCCTATGTTTTACCCCTCTTTTTACCATCAGCCTTGCCCCATCCCCAGGAAAGAGGCGAGAGCATCATCCCTGTCTTGGGGTTTTAGATGTTATTTTCTGGGGCTGCTTCTCAATTTTCACTGCGACTAATGGCAATATCCCTGTGGTTTAAGACACCCGCCTCCTTGGCACTGAAATGCTGAGGTATTTTCATGGCTCTTGGCTTGCAAGCTGTGTGGACAGATGCCCAACACCTTCCAGACCTCTAAATTGTGGCAAATTTTTTACCTTTGATATCCTGTGATAGGGCAACAAATTTCATATATCATGCCACACCTTTGTATTGAGGCCTGATTCTTCACTGCCTCTTGATTTGAATTTACTTAATCCCTCAGTTTTGTGCTTTTAAGACAAATGGGAAACTTATTATGTTTTTTATTTTGTATTTTTATCACATCTCTCCTATTTCATTTCTTCTCTGGGTTTCCATGCTCCTCTTCTCTTAAGTTTTTCAAGCTCCTGATCACTTCTTCCAACCACCTCTTAATTTTACCATATGATTTTGGGGAGCAATAGCCCCCAGTGAGCACAATACTCTAGATAAGTGTGAGCTTAAAAAACATATTTAATGCTTTCTCCTCTAATTATTCTTTTTAGCATTTGGGTTTTCTTACTGCTGACTATGGCTGGATATGGTGTAATTCATAATCGAGCGTGTGGATGTGTAGGGATGTTTTCCAGCACCTCCAAGATGCTGTTGGGCTTGTGGATATTTTCTCCCACTCAAGATATATAAACCTTTAATTCTGCTGGGGATTAGAGCGTGTTTCTGTTTGGCTTAATATCAAAATAAAGTCCTGATAACAGAATGATTCAACGCTCCCATAAAGATAACGTGACTTGTTTCTCTACACGTTCAATTACGGAATTATGGATGTTTTCTGTTCCTAGCAGTAGGGTTTCCATCAAGCCTTGTGTCACAGTTGGGAAGGTTTTCCTGATGCTCAGCATGCATATTTTAATCTTAAATTCATTATTCTGTGTGGCATAAGCAGTGTATGTACTCTGGGGTCGGTTGTAGGTAGGCAGGGTTTCTCTTCAATAGTGCTTAGCTATCTCTTTACTAGAGTTCTTTTAATTTCGATATGTAAAAATGTTGGATATTCTGCCACATTCTTTTTATTTGGTACACCCAGTTTTACATGCTGATATGCCTCAGATAATGCTGTGTGATATTCAGTAAAGATTTATGCTCATATTCTGAGTATATGCATTTCAAAGTGTGGATCCACATTTTATATCTTTTTTTTCATGTTTGAACATCACAAATGGTGTTTTATTCAGATCAGTGTGAGCGTTTTAAGCTCTAAAAAGCATCCCTTTCAAACAAGAAAAACTCAGACTAATACTGCCTTTTCTTATGAGCCACCTCCCTGCTTAGCCACATCTTTGTAAATATTGAATGCAGTAATGAAGTGCACATATATATGGGTTTTTTTCCCCTAAAGAGAGGAGAGAAGAAGTCACTAACCCCCTTCTCTCCTGAGTTTCAGCTGAGTCAGAGAGGCCAAATCCACATTACGCAATTTTGCTGACCTGGCTGCTGCAGCGAGTGTGCCAATGCAGCTATGGCAACACAACCTTCCTCTGATTTGGGTGATGGCATTTGAGAAGTGACTGTACTTGCGCTGGCAGAACAAGTCCCTTCGGTGACATGTGGTGCCAATGTTGACGTACTGCCAAACGTGGTCAGGGCAGCTGAATTTTTTCTAAATGCACAATTGGGAAGTGTTATTAATCTACTTGTGGTGGCTATACAGGTCACCTGGAGAGCAATCAGTAGCATCTCACCCAATAATTAAATGAAAATATGGAGCTGCTGCTCTCTAAAAGAACCTGAATGTCTTTTTTTGGTTCTTTGCTTAATTCCTTTTGCCAAGTTTGGGAGTTCAGTGCTCTCCTCTCCAGTGAACTTGCATTGCTCCACCTTCCAGCAGACCAGGTTTCAGCTATCCAGGGACAAGAGGAGTAAATGTATACATTTTTCTTGGGAGTAAGGATGCCAAAAATAGGACTTTATGGACTTGACTGCACTAGAAACTTTTGTAGATAGTGGTAATGTCAATGATTTGGTTCTTGATGTAGAGATGGTCTTCTAGGAATAGAACATCGGACATTGGTGACAATTTGCCCCTAAACATAACTTAGTTTTAAGTCAAGGTATAAATTTAAGCTATTTTTATTGACCTCCAGTTTGAGGGTTTTTTCTTTGAATGGGCTGTGTTTTGTATTGTCTTCATCTTGACCGTATGTTTGTTAAATGAAAACCTCATGTTGTTTGGATCCAATTCCTTAATATTCAAGTGCTCTGCAAGCACCCTGCATTTATCAGAGGATGGCAGAGACTTTGTCATACTCAGAAGTGAAGGAATATTTTGGAGGTACCTTTTAAGGGTATCTCCTGAATTCTGCAGAAAGACGGTCATTAGAACATGAATATAGAAATCATATACAAATCATATAGAAGATTAATAACTGGAACTTAATTAAGTGTGACATATACATATAGACAGCAGTGATTTTACCCTAAAGCTTCTGCCTTTATGTGGACAATTTGCACGGTGTTCTGCAGATCAGCAAACACCCAAGGAATTACATAGGTCAATCACAAAGCCATAGTTACTTCTCCTGGGCTGTGATTCTGAAGGCAACCAAACCAATAACTGGGAAAATGCTAGGAAAAAAGAAATAAGGGGAATTTTTTTCCATTTTAGCTTTGGAGCAATTGCTCTGGAATATTTCCTGCTGCTGCATATGCACCTGTCTTGAAATGAGAGTGTATATCTGAGTTACTGTGGAAAAGGTTATTAGTTGAGGACTTTAATCCCTCTTCGTATTTGGCCAACACAGCGAGAGGTTGCATTGGTGATGGAAGGGAGGGAGCAATGGACGGACAGATGTGGGGAACAACACCACAGCCTGGGAGTGAGTGTTTCTGACCCAGCCCAGAGGAAAGAGAAGAGTAGAGGAGGGAAAATTAGCCAGAATCCTGCAGTTGAAGAAACCGAGGCCAGGAGGTATGTGATTACTGGCCTCAGGTCATGCACTGTCTGTGGCAGAGCTGAAAATGAGCCTAAAGTAAAGACCTTGAACTCTGGTCTTTTATAGTCATTTACTGGAGTATGTTTAAAAAAACCCAACACCTGGCATTGCTAATTAGTTATTTTGCACTGATCTTGGGAGTAGTAGAAGTTTTTAGTGTGGTCGGAAGAGTTTCACAGCAACATTCACTGTGCAACTGCCAAACATCCCACACGGAGCTATGGATGTGTAGAGGCTTCTAGAGCAGAGTGATGGTGTGTGCCCAGTTTAGATGTGTGCAAACTTAAAACTCTAGATAATTGGTTTGGGGTTTGGTTTTTTCTTGGGGGGAGGGGAGTGGAAATATATAAAGCCCCCATACAAGTAGTTAAAAAAAGAGTCACAATAATAAATAGGTAAGACAAGTAACATGCACCAGCACAAATAAAGCTGCTCTTCTATCATCACAGCAAGGTTTATTGCTCTCCGGGTGCTCAGGACCAATCCTGA
This sequence comes from Pandion haliaetus, assembly GCA_013401275.1. Classification (NCBI taxonomy): domain Eukaryota; kingdom Metazoa; phylum Chordata; class Aves; order Accipitriformes; family Pandionidae; genus Pandion; species Pandion haliaetus. The sequence continues at coordinate 54,577 of VYZV01033133.1, forward strand.
GTGGGTAAACCTGGGACTAATAGACCCTGCATCCAATTAAGCAGCTGTCGGAAGCAGGCAGTTGATAAATGATGCTGACTCCCATTACCACTGCATGCATTGCCGTCTCTCTCTTTTAAATCACTCAAGAGAAGCTCACACTTGCTCAAGAAATATGCAGTCTTCTACAGTTGGCTGGATTGCTGTATAGAAGCTTTTTTTCCTGACTTGCACTGAAAATGCAATGAGTCTTAGTCAAATATATGATTTTTAAATGCCTGTAGTTTAGCAGGGACTTGTGAATGTTATTCTGCATGCCTGCTGTGTCCTGGTTGCTCTGCAGGAACCTAAAAAAAAAAAGAAAAATTGAAAAGAAAAAATAAAATTAATAATGCAGAGTTGTTCCTTATTCTCAGGATTTTTTTTTTTTTCCGGTGGGATGTGTTATGTTTTGAACCCAAAAGGCTTTAGGGCCATTAAAAACTCCTTCTACGTCTGCACACATACGCATAGAGTACGTATCATTGGTGTAAAGGTATATGATGTCTCAAATACTGAGTTCAGGACCTTGTAGTTTTTCAGCAAAAATATCCTTGTGAGATGTCTCAAAGCACTTCAGGATCTTTCATTCTGAAAGTAATATATGTAGAGTTCATGTTAATTTTGGATGAGCAGAGTTGGAAGAATATAGGTTTTTTAAAAGTGTTTTGCTCGTATTAAAAATAAAAGCAGAAGCAGCAATAAAAACGAATAGGATTGTAACAAAGGTACATCATATTAGTGCAATTTTGAGGATTTTTTCCTTTTTTCTTCAATTTTGCCACCAAAATGTCTTATGATAGAGAAGTAAAAACACAGCTTGGATCAGTAGGACTTTTTCCAACACAGGGAGTAAGGTGCACTTGCAATATCGCTGTTTCGAGAGTGAGTCACAAGTCTTAAAAGTATATGATAAAAATTACGATTTTTAAACTCTACTTTCTTCCAGATGCCCTAAAAGGATTTCTGCAAAAGACTTCTCAAAGTAATCCAGTTGAAAATCTATCTTGGAGGAGATAACCTTTATAAAAGAGCAAGGGTTGGAGTTATTTTGGTGGAAAATAAATAGGGGTTTTTTTCCTTAGCATGAATTTGGGGACAGATTCTCGCTTTTACTGTAAAGGGTCATGGCTCTGCTGGTCTTGGAGCAGTGATTTCTGCTCGCTGGAGGTCTCTTCATTAGCCCTTATAGCACCAGCCATTGATACTGTGAGATATGGAAGAGTAGAGCCCAATGAGGCAGGAGAGGGAGTTATATTGCTTTTTCTGTGTAATTAAATGAATATGTAGTACCACCATTTTCTTCTGGCAACTAAATACTAAATATTAGTTGATGCAAATATATCATATAACACTTGAACAGCAAGCCAGGAAAAGGAAACCAAGAAGCAATGATGTGTAGCATGCTGTGCGTCCTCAGTAGGCATGGTCTGCCATATAGCTAACCTACGTCTGAGCAAAACTCTGGTGCACCTGAAATTGTAAAATGTGGTGCTGTTCCCTGTGGTTGTTCAAGTGGTTCTTTATCATTTTCCTCTGCATCAAAAAAAATATTGGTGGCATAATAGCAGAAGAGATGTTCATTTTGGTAAATGGTGCATCAGTTTCCATGAAACCATTTGAATTTAACTCTTTTTTTTTTTTTTTTTTTTTTNATATCATTATAATATCTGTGGGGTTTTTTTAGGAGGAATATAGAGCAGAAGGAATTAGCTGGCACAACATCGACTACATAGACAATTCCGGCTGCATCAACCTGATCAGTAAGAAGCCAACAGGCCTGCTCCATCTGCTGGATGAGGAAAGCAAGTGAGTAGGAAACTGTTGATTTTGCTACTGATACTTGTTTTTTCACTTTAAAAGTGTTTATCCTTAAGCCTTACCTCTTGTGATTCTTCCCAGAAAGATGCTGATAGCTCGCTGGGCTGATTTATCTTAATGTCTCTAGTTTTGTTTCATAGGTGGTAAAGCAAACAGTGGAGAATCAGCAAGCTGAGCAAAAAGCCTTTACAAATAATAATTGAAATTCTGTTTCAAGAATTTCTTCTGTTAAAGGGAAGGGCAAAGTTTTCCTTTGCTTCTCTCCTCATTTCTCTCCCTGTCTCTTGTGTATCAATGTGAAGATGCTTGAAGTTGAGCTGAGTGAAGGGAGAATCCAAGTGCATGAGTTAAAGTAGGTTGTGTGGGTGCTGTTATTGAGATGTAAGGTGGGTTTATCAATTTACTTTTAAAAATTAAGCCAGAGTGAACTGGGGGGCACTTGTACGTAGGGCTGCGCTTCCATAGGGTTTCATGGGCATCACAGATGCAGCTCAGGTTTGCATCCTTGGTTACATCCATCCAGCTTGTCTTGGTAGAAGTTGATGAGTGTGTGGCTCCTAGGTCTGCTTTTGGGTAGAAACTTCTGAGTGTAAGGGATCTCCCATTGAATGCATGTGCCAGTTTTCTCCATGTGAAGGGCAGGGAAGAGCCGGACAGTTTTGCTGGCGTCGCCTCAGATCTGTGTGGCTCCGGTCCAGGGCACAAGCTCTCCTCCCACCATTTGCTTGCAGGTTTCTCCTTCGTTTCTTGCCTCATTGACCAGACACACAACAGTGATACTGTACCAGGTTAAAACAGCTTAAATTAGGTAAAGTTGTGAAATATACGCCCAAGTTGCAGACTTAGATGAAGTTTGAGGATGGAGGATTGGCTTGCTCATACCAAGAGGCTCTGCTCAAGCTCTGTCCTTTTTCTTCCTCTCTCCTTTGCCAGGATCAGTCAAGTAACTCCTGAAATTGAAGTGAGATTTGTAGGCAAAACAGCTCAATATTTCCTGAATGTGTGGATACCCCATAGATACAGGACCAGTCTAAGCCTCAACACCAATGACAGAAACTTGGGGTTTCAGATAAACGCAGCTACCCTGAATAATCTCCATGCAATGGGCACACAATGCAGTATACCACAATAAAAATACAACTATTAGTGCTTTTATAACTGATTGCAGACCATTACTAAATCAGTTAAGAGTTTTTCAGACATCAGATATACCTTGTATTTGTATATAACCACATGACAGCATACAAAAGAGTGCTTGCTTAGTATCTGCAGGCACAGAAGTGGAAGCTCAAAATATCTGTATTTCCCCATTTGTGGTCAAGAAAGAAGTCTCAAAGCTTTTTTGTGGGGTTTATGGCTATCTTCTTTTTAATTCTTTCCACTCAGTTTTCCTCAAGCCACAAACCAGACACTGCTGGACAAGTTTAAGCGTCAACACGAAGGGAACTCCTACATTGAATTTCCAGCAGTTATGGAGCCAGCTTTCATCATCAAACACTACGCGGGCAAAGTGAAGTACGGAGTGAAGGTCTGTAACCCAGCTGTTCCCCGGCAGTTTTTTTTCATTTAAATCACCTAGCTGTGATGGGGAAGGATTGCCCCAAAGGCTCCACGGAGATGTTTTGGAGGGGACTTGGCTAGAGAACAGATGCGAGGATCAGGAGAGAAGCGTTTGGTGAAAAGCTAGGCTGAAATGAGAAGGTAGTGGGGATTATGTCTTCCTTTTCTCCACATTGCAAGCTCTGCAAGTTGGCATTTTGGGGAAGAATTTAGGGACTTGCACTGAGGTTAATGCTGCGTCCCAGCGGTGGGTTGAAATTGGGTATTTGGTAGCCTTTCTAGGCTTGGTTTGTGTAGAAAACCCAGTGGTTTTTTTCATCATTAGCTGTTTTTTAATACAGGTTACATGAGCATAAGTCTCAGCATCTCACTGCTGCAGGTAGTTTTCAAAATCCCATGCAAATGATTTCAAAGTTGGCCCCATTTATATTCATGCCAATTATTAGCAGAAGCAATTCCAGTGGGCAGGTGAGCCTGTATGAGAAACAGCCTCAGGATTTATGAGTGCAAATCTGTAATTGTGTTTCTGATGCAACAAATGCACATGCCAAATCCCAGCATCAGTTTTGAGATGCTTCAGAGAGCAGTGCTTTGGGATAAAATGTTAATTTTCTGGACATAAAGAGGCATCTAATACAGGAACAGAAAAAAAAGACAGAAGTAGGATTCAATAGTCATGCTGTCCCAGGGATAGCCTGGCAGATCTGACCCAGAGTATCTTGTAGATACTGGGGTTTTTTTCCTCTTTTCTCCCCTCCTTTTTCTCCTTCTTTAGGATTTCCGTGAGAAAAACACAGATCATATGCGCCCGGACATCGTAGCTCTCCTGCGAAGCAGCAAAAATGCCTTTATCTGTGGGATGATTGGGATTGACCCAGTGGCCGTTTTCCGCTGGGCAGTCCTGCGAGCGTTTTTCAGGGCGATGGTTGCTTTTAGGGACGCTGGAAAACGATACATGGAGAAGAAAACTGGTACGTGTGCCAATCTCCTAATCCTAGTGCCTGTTTTTCACCAGCAATTTAGGTCTAATATATTACTACAGTATTTTAAATAGCCTGACTTATTAGGAGCTATTAATCTATTAAAAAACTCATTAAAATAGTGTGTAGACTTTTGCTATGCAAAAGTTACATTTAAAGGTACATTTGGATTTTAACACATCATAAGAAAAGATTTTCACTTTACTGCTGATTTTAACTTTTCCTTTTTGTGGGATGCATGCACAGGAAAATATGAACAATTCAGAGACATAAAAATTATTCAGCAAATAAGGCAAATTATTTTTGCTAGGAATTCTTGAACTGTTAGTTACATCTGGAAACAAAAAAAGGCAATAATTCTTCTCTACAATTTTTCAAGCTGTTCACCCTTTAAGCTGCAAGAGAGCGTGTCTCTTGTCTAGCAAAATTCATTGCTTTGCAGTCATCCAGAACCACCTCATGCTGAATGCGGGGGCATTAAATTAAAGGAAAGTAACGGTGCATCATCATGCTGTGGCAGGCAATACCTGGCTGTGCTTTTAGACCATTTCTCTGCATAAAGCAATTTCGGAAAGACGGGTACAAGCTATTACTATTAATTTCTGGGCACAAGAGGGCTTGAAATTCATGACAAAATTAGAGCCTCAGCAGGGAAAATGTCAGCTGAGTTAAAATAAAGCACAGAGCTGCACTATGAATTTCTTTTTTACTTGGAGAGGTGTGCATCAGGGAGAGACAGGGACCCTGGGACAAGGAACATAGGTGTGGAAACCGTACAAGCGGAAAGAATAATTTTCTTGTTTGGGGCAAATAATAGCATCCCAAGAAGAGCAGGAGGCAAAAATTTGCTTTCAGGTCTTGAGGCTCTTCCTCTCAAACTGCTTGGGTGCCGCGTATGAGAAAAAAATGTTTCTGGTGAACCTGGGTCTATCTGGCACATCAAGTCAGCATTTAGGGACAGCAGTATTTTGTAATGCCAAGAGGTAGACAGCAAAGACATTTGGCATTGGGAGAAGCATCACTCGAAAGAGTTGGCTTCCAAAAATCCATATTTGCGTTTTCCTAGCATCACCTTTTCATCTTGCATAAAACCCAGGCTGAAGTAAAGTAAGCTGATCAAGGACATAATAAAAATACATTCAGTCTCAGGAAGTAAGAGCTAATTTCAAGCCCTACTTCGCTTTCTGTGTCTCTGGCAATCAGTCGTGCCTGCCATGCTCGTCTCCTCACTAGCTAGCTTTACGCTTTCCGGTCTTGAGTTTGTGGCAATAAATTGCTTATATGTATATGTATATATAGATATATCTCAATATATAGGTATAAAATAGAGTCCAGGAGGTTTTCGGACAATTCTGAGACTCAGTTCTTGCATCACCTTTGCTTTCCATACCAAAACTAACCAATACGCAGTAATGGCTGAGTTTCTAAGCCTTTTCTAGCCCGTGGTGCTGCCCTTTTACCTATCTGGTATCCTTTAGCCTGCTTTCAAATGTCTTTGTGCTTTGTAACCTGTGTTTTTTGAGTCAAAAAAAAAAAAGAAAAAAAACCTAAAACAAAACCCCTCAGAAAGCTGGATAAGGTTTGTCTTAAACTTCCTGACAATCTTCAGATAATTTATAACCTGAATTTCTATGTGCATCTTCAGCCTGCATTGGGAAAAAGTCATGAGAAAGTCACCGTTATATAGGGAGAACTAGTGGGAGGAGATTAACTAAATCTAATTCCCATACTGAGGTACACCTTATCCGTAGGGAAAGCTTGCCCTGCAAACGAGAGGTACCCATCATCTCCTAGCATGACTTCTGCCCATGTAGTGGTAGCACTTGGCAAGGTGAGATCCATAGCAATGTTTTCATCATGCTTTTGCTGCTGAGACCTCAGGCCCATCTCCTGTTCAGTTGTCCTTCTCCAAAATCCCATCCGTCTTGCCAAAGCACCACAAAGCAGATGGCTGTAGAAGAGGTGTACCTCAGCAGAAGGCTTGGCCAGTGTCTGGCCAGGGGGGTGGGCTGGTGCAGTGTGGTGGATCCACTACCTGATGCTGGTCTCCCTTCTGCTCCCCGAATTAATGCAGAAAAACCCCAAACTGATGCTTTGCATCTATGGCAGAAGGCATTTATGAATTATTAAAGGTTCACTAAAATTACTCCACCTTAATAGACAAAAGCAGATAACCAAAGACAGCATAAGTTTTAAGTTTATTTTGTTTTTTTTGCCAAACCTTGTTGACTTTAATTAGCCTGATTTGAATGCCTTACTGCCTGTGGATGTGTAGCTTTTGATAAGATTATGGTAGATTAGCTGAGAATAACTTCACACATGTACATTCATCCAAGTGTACACGCTTAATATTTGTATATAATTTTTAAAAGGGCATGCTGCTCTGTTCTTGGTTTCTGAGGTCCTTTCTGCTGCTGCTACCATCCATCAGGCAGGTGTAATTAATAAGTAGGTAAATATCTGAAGCATGCTTTTTTTAATTTAAAGCTCTTTGCACTCTTTTGTCTTAACCCCAAATGGATCTCCGTTGCTCTTACCTGTCTGAAGGCCTGTCCGAGTCATGCTTGCGGTACCCAACGGGGATTTTAATGAAAAATCTCCTGTGTATGTATAAGCAGCCCTGCAAAGTTTTGCTCTGCTTTCTTTTTGCATCATCCTGTTGGTTATCTTCTCTATGTCAGCAGTGCCAACCAGTGCTATGGCTGCTTCTGTAAGGATAATCAGCACTTTTTCTTGCTGGCTTTGGAGACTCCTTTCTTAGTGCTTCTAATATCCTCATAGTGCAGCTTTTAGTGACTGCACAATTGTCCTTGTTAACCTGGAGGTGAAGAGCAGCAAAGTGGTGTCACTGTGAATTCTGTTTGGTACCTTTCTCTTCTGCCTGAGACATACCTCTTATGGTGCTGCCAACGCTCCTTGGATGAAACACGCCAGGATCTGGCAAGCTGCAATTAGCTGAAGGGTGGACGTCTTCACTAATTTGATTTTTTTATTCTTATTATTGAGTTTATCAGGGAGGATTGAGATGGTCCAAAAGAAAGAACTACACTTTTGAACTTGATTTGTTAGTGAACTTTGATTAAAGGAACATTAGCAAGCTTTTTAAGAAAGAAATTTTTTTTTTTGTATCATCGATACAAATTTATGACACAAAAACACCTCATTCTATGTTAGCGAAAACTTGATGGAAGAACTGGTGCTGTTCGTATAAGCCAGGCTGTGGAGGCTCCCAGCTTTCTCATCTTGGTTTTGCTGGACGTGAACTTAAATCCTCGCTCTGACAAAGGTTTTGTGGTCCTGGTGCCGTGTGGTCCCTTGATAGGCTCTGCATTTGCATTAGGCCAGCAAGGGTTGCAGCCTGTTGTGGCTGACCTACACGATAACAGGGTCTCAAAAACACTCCTGTTGACTTCTGCAGACTTATTCCTTAAGCTGGGCACCAAAAAAAACAACCTGCCCAAAAGAATTAAACACCACCACCCTGCCCTGGTATTTGCCAAATAAAGGTGATAGCAACCAAAAAAATGGTCTCTGAGGTCCCACTGAGCAGTATGAAGTGTTGTTAATGCGAGGAAGACACCCCTTGACAGTGTTCCTCTGTAAAGTTCAGATTGGTCCTTTCTGATGATTTAATGCATTGGTATGAAATGCTTCCGTACATGCTGACACAAGGTAACTCCTCGGTGACCTCATCATGCTTCAACGGGAGCATGACGTATCCCTTGACTTAGCCGCTTAAACAATGACGGAGAGGTGCTGCCTGTTTGCACAGCGTCACCTGTGTAACCTCTCCTCCACCTTATGGTTGGAGCTGGGCCATCAAAAGTTCTCTTAGCCACACAACGATGGTTTCTTCCAACTTCCGACCTCAAACCCATCCTACCTAACTCCAGACTGTGTCCTCTGCCCTTGAGGAATACAGAACCCTTGTTTAATACAAATAATTTCTATTTTTCCTTTTAATTGCCAATATCTGAGCAAAGCACAGATCTGGGATGCAAGATGAGAATTTGAGGTGGCCGTGTGCGGGAGCGTCTGTGTAGGGAATTGCAGATAACACCTGGCAGAGGCACAGGAAGGATTTTAAAAAGCAGTTAATAATAAGTAAAAGTTTTATCTAATCATATACTTCTTGCCCAAATAATTGCAGAGAGATTATAAAGTGATTATGCTCTGGCTAATAAGGATTATAAGTGGGTTTGGGATGCGGTCCAGCCCATCACTCCTGTGTTGCAGCACTGTGTCAGGAGGAAACCGATGTTAAATTGTGTCGAGCATGAAAAACATGTGACCCTTGAGCTCTTGCGTCCTTCGGGCTTGTTCTTTACCCTCTCCTGATTTCTGCTTACATAATCNAGGGCATGATGATGCAGTGCCATGTGCGGTTTTGAAAAGTGTGGATAGTTTTAGCTTTCTCCATCACCCAGTTCATCAGAGGAGCTTAGAGATCCTGCAGAGATGCAAGGAAGAGAAGTACAGTAAGGCTCCACCACCTGCCCTTCCCTCTGATACAACACTCGCATGCCAAGAAATGGAAACCAGGTGCCTTCAGTGTAGAAAGGGTAAAAAAAAGAAAAATGCCCGAGAAGCCTTCCAGGATCGAACCAGTTGCCTTACAGCGATTTTGAGCCTATCGGGAAATTATTATGCAGAGTTGGAAGAGTAAAATTAAATGCAAACCCACATCTCTTGAGACAGTGCATCATTTTGGTGGTGGGTTCCCTGTTTACTCGATGATGTTAAGCCAAGATGCTGATGCTAGGCGTATATTTTGTGTGGTTTGTTGTTATCACATGTGTGATAATAAGTTCAAAGCACTGCAAGTCCGGTAGGAATATTCCTGGTATAAGGCACATGGCTGATACAACTGGAATTTGACTTTATTTGGATTTTGTCAGACTTTGAAAATAACTTTAGCATGTGAAAATAATGTCTCCAAGGGCTTTTACTAAAACTAAAGTGTTTGGCAATGTTATTTTACAGAATGAGTTGGGTAAAGATGCACTTGGTCTCCATTTCTTCCTCCTCACTCCTCTGTCACATAAATTCATCCTGCATGACAACACAGACACGTTTGCCTGCACTACTGTAATTTTTATATAAATATAAAAAAAATACATTTGGTGCTCATATCTTTAGATATACCATTTTTCGGCCATTATTCTCTTCCTTCATGTTGCACATTAAAGCTTACAGAAATAGAGCACTGCTATATGCATTCTTCAAGGGTAAATCCTCAGCCCGAGTTGCTAACATAAACATTGTGCAACATAGGTGTAAATGCAAAACACCCATTTTTTTCCTGCAGAGCTGAGCACGGTAAGTACAGTAGTTGGGTGTTAAGTCTTCACAGATACACTTTTCCTGCTAGAAACCTTTTATCAGATTTCCTGCAGCATGTAGCATTGGGGGAGCAGAGGTGATTTAATTCCTAATTTAGACTTTAATTCTTAACTTAGACTACATTATTTTTTCCTACAAGTTCCCACCATTGCTACTATTGCTACAAGGAAATATAAAGCAGGAAGACAAACACAGCACTAGGTTTTACCAAGTGGTGTTGTGCTAAGTGACCTTGCTGATGCTATTAAGAAACTATTGAAAAGGAAGGCAATTATCAGTAGAGTAACCTTAATTGCAATTAATTAATCATTTTTAATTTGTAAGTTAGCTCAGCAATATGGGAAGTTTGGGGGGGGCTTTGATTTGCAGTTGCTTAGGTGTGAAGAGGGAAATTCATACAACTCGAGACACTTAGGAACAGAGCTTTAATTTAATGTGAAGCAGTGAAGTTGAGCTCAGTGTTGACCTCAACATTTTCAAACCTCACTTATTATTATAGACTGTTCTGCAGTTTGGTCTCTCTTAGGATAAAACCAACACATGGATCAGAGAGTAACATTGCTGTAGTTTTTTAATCGGCCAAGAGCATCCGACCTGACAAACGAGTAATTCATGTTCTGCATTCAGAAATCATTTGCGTCTTCCCACGGGGTGTGCTCCTGCAAGCTGCTTCCCCAGGCTTAATTTCTCTGGCAGCCTAAACTGGGGTTGGAGCATGTATAATTTTTTGGGTCCTGAATTTAGTGGGCCCCGCAGGCAAGGATGCTCAGGCTGAGGTTGGCCCTGCGGACTCTGCTTTTCCCAGAAGTCAGATGAGGTTATACCTGTGTCATCCTTGAGAGACGGACCAAATAGATCATCTCCTTGTCTTGAATTGTGCAATTAGTTCTAGCTATGCACAAAGAGAGAAAACTAATTGATTTGGTGAGTATATTGAGATTCCCTTTAGGTCACTTGGTATTCAGCTAGTGTAGCCAACTGATCGCCCTTCCCTTCCCATCTCAGCTGCTTTGCTGGTGTCTTTGAGTCTGTCAATTAATTTATGGTCTTCCACCAGAGCAAGGCACTGGGTTTAGACATCTCCGAGTTCAAGACCAAAGCTCTGCTGGTTGACATCCATGAGGAGAGTAGGCTGGGATTATCCAGAGCTCTTCTTGATGAAGGCAAAGACCTGTTAGGCAAATCAGTCTGACTTTCTGAAACACTACAGCTGAAGAAAAGGGAATGTGCTTGAAAAATCAGAATAATTTTATTCCTGAAATGTAAAATAGATCAGTCCACATCTGAGCTGGGCAAAGGGAATGAGTGGTTTCCATTCACGCCCCTGTTACTTGCATGCAGGGTATTAATATATATGATTTAATAGCCTGTGTTCACTATACAGAATACTCAAAGTCACATGAGACTCAACGGCTTAAATCTAAAACCTTTTTGCCTTTCATTTCTACAAAACCCTGCTCTCTTTCCCAGAAAAGGGGCTACATCAATATGACCACTTTTGTTTGGCTGTGGCACGTATGTGTTTCTTCTTTTAAGAGCCAAGTGATGGCACAATGTAGAAAAGTCTTTTGTTTGGGGGGGTATGTCTAAAGCAATCCTCTTTAACCCAGCTTGGGCACCATAACTTTTACTAATCAAAAAGTCACGTAAGGTGCTAAGCTAGCAGAATTACGATGCGGTTTTAATGCAGCTATTATCTGGAAGCCTGAAATAGAAATTCCTTTTCCTGAGCAATGCAAGGTGTGGATGCAGTAATATTTTGATACAACCTTGTCTTCATAGCTTCAGCTCAACTTGTTGGGTTAGGTGGTGTTTTGGGCTTTTTCTTTAAGGGATTTCTTTGGTGGGGAGTGCAGGGAAGTAAAGGAGGACAGCGTTTGCTCCGAAAAGAAGAGCATGGACTAAAAAAAAAATCTTAGAAATACCAGTGAAAGCCCATTTTTCATGAAATGCTTTAGGTTAGAGAAGCCTTCTGTGCCTTAATGGGGAAGTATCCAGGCATATATGCTATATAAAAAATAGATGCAGCTAGATGTTAGGTGCTTTCTTAGTGTAAAACTAGCTACAGAAAATAGTAACGCAATATTTTAAGCAGATTCCTGATTATTCTCATTTTTTTTCCCCCTTTACAGTTGGGTTTCTGTGCTTTAAACAAGTAACTTCTGGCACAGAAATGCCAGTCTTGGAAGAGGTAAATGAACACTCCTAGGATGAGAAATGTAATAAGAAATGGCCTAAATGGCAAAAAGAGGGATTAAAAAGAGAGGTTTGAACTCCAGGCATAGCAAGGCACTTGGATAGATTATCTGGCTTGCTTTCCAAAAGCCTCCACAGTTGGAGATTGCAAAACCTTCTCAGCAGGAGCGATGTGGTCCTGCCTCGGAGCACAGGCAGGATCAAAGATGACCTGTGGCAGCACATTCCGGAGCTTTCTTTTGCTCACATTTCTAGGATAGTTGGACACCTTTAGATACAATAATTTAACGAAGCGGACCATCAGCCTTTTCAGGCATCTCCTGCCCAATTTTTGGGCTTCAAGACAAGCTGTTACAATATCTCAACAGGTAAAGGAGGACAGTAGATGTCCCATTAAAGGGTTGTTGGCTGTGGAGGTTTGGTAGGAATTCATTTTCTCCTTAGAAATTTCAGGCTCTGAGGAATGACGGTTCAGCAGGATGGGCTCAGATCTCTGCGTATTCACTTTGCGTTTATCTTCAGAATAAAAAGATCCTTAGGACATCTTTTAGCTCAGAATCTGGGCTACATTAAATAGGAAAATGATAAATGTGGGGAGGAGGGGATATGGTATTGCTTCTTCCTGTTCTGTTACAAACTATAGTTTTGACTTCTTTCTTTTTAGAGAGGGGTTTTTTTTGCAATTTTTTTTCCACTGCAGAAATTGCAGGGTAAAGGAATATACTTTTCTCCCATGTTCAGGTGAGCACTGCGATGCTTCCTGTCTCACAGCAGTGATTTTGAGACAGTTAAAAAATTACTCAGCTGTTTTCATGTCAAATTCAAGCTTTTCGGGTCTTTAAATATCTGTAGTTTAGTGACTTGAAAAGTGTTTTGTTGTCTACAAAAATTGTCTTCTGTCTTCCCAAATGCTTGGTTACAAAACATTTCCACTTTGGGGAAGATAACAGCTTGAAAAGTCTGCTTCTGTAACCATGCATGATAACTTCCCTGGCTATTTATTAAATATAAATTGCTCTAAAACTACTCCTATCAAAGGATACAGGTTCAATAGGCAATAAAGCCTCCCTGTGCAGTATATACTACTCACTATATATGTCCTTGTCCATATATCTGTAGGAAAGGAAGAAGTGTGCAAGGAATAAATGACCATTTTTCCTAGCACCCTACTTATGTCCAGGTGTTTTGCCCATGCAAGCAACTGGGTTGTCGCATGCACAGTGGAGAGCTTAGGAATATTTTGGGCATGCAGGACATGGGTGGCTGGTCCTCGCATCACAGCAACCTCTTCCTTCACCCCATTTGCTTACTAGCTGGGACAATGTGTCCCTAACACAACGTGCACATGTGGGAGAGGAATTAGTAGGCTTGAGCAAACAGCATTACTCATAGGGGTGATGACTCTGTGGCAGAGAGGTAGAACTTAGTAGACGACGGGTATGTCGGCATCCCTGGCACCCTTGTATGCCCAGCATGTGCCATGACACGTACATGCTCCTCCTTGCTGTAGTCACTACTAAGCTATGGCTGTGCTAATTGCCTTTTGGTGAAGAGCCAGGTAGAAACTTTTTTTTCATGTGCTGCTTTAGGTATTACTCGGAAGAGCCCACGGACACCACTCTCAGATCTCCAGGGAGTCAATACCATCAACGAGAGGACCCAGCGGTAAGCCTCTTGCTTTTTTTTATGTTGGCACAACAAGGAAATCTGGGATGGGAGAGCACTGTCTTTCATTATAAATGACTGTATTAATGTTTTTCCCAGCTTGCTTATTAATTTTGTCTTCTCTTCGTTCTTTCTCTGCTATGTGATCATATCTAAATATCTTTACCTGACTAAATGGCAGGCAGGGAAAGCAACTTTCCTGCATCAGAAGGCAGCAATTGCAGGTGGTGTGGCATACGAGGTGGTAAGATGCTTGAAAAAAAAGCCTAATGAATGTGCCGGTATCAAGGAAATAAAAATTAAGCGAGGATCTTTCTGGCACAAAAAAAGCAATTATGTGTTTGGGTGCAGAACTGCATGCAGGCGGTGTGATGGTGGCTATAGGCACCACTGAGTGTGGAGGACCTGGGAAGTTACGGGGTTTGAGATAGTACCTTGTCAAATGTTTCCTTGTTTTTAAGGGAAAGAAGCATGTTAACTTCAAAAAGGTTCAATTTTTACAGTTTTTAAGTACAGTTTTATTTTTTAATCCTTTCTTGAAGGTTCTCGCCATTCAAGCAACTACTTAATAAGACCTTTTTGCTTGAGTCAGGTCTACACTTTGAGATGCAGATCAATGCCTCTTCTGCAAAAGGTTTTCCAAATACATTTCAGAATTAAGTTGCTTGTGAAGCAAAACATCTTCATTTCAAAGGGATATCTGGGTGCTGATCCTTCTCCTGTTCTCCAGCTACTCTTGTGCTATCCCTCTGCAGACCCCAGAAAGTCTGGTTATCCAAATATTACTTCTAAAGGCGTACAGTGCCTCTCTGCTTCCCTCTGAGCAGATGTGTGTGTGTGCTGGGGAGAGATATGATCAGAGCATCCTCAACTCCTAAAATGATTGCTTGGAGCTGCAGACATCCAGGTGTAACTTCATGGCTGCTCTGAGTTTCTCCAAAAGCCCAGAACAAGTCAAGAGGAGTCTGACACTGTCTCCTGAAACTTGTCCATCAAATCCCCTGTAATGGTCCTTGCATCTCAGTGCGCTTCCCTTACACACAAAACAAAACATCCTCCAAATATATCATTAAACCTCATTTTTTACTGGCTTTAATGCCAAATGGCCAAGATGGAAGTGAGACACAGGTTGTTCTGGGTTTTTTCTAGAGGAACAAAAGTGGCTTTTATAGTCTGGCTTTGTTCAGCACGTGCCCTCTGATTGTCATCAAGACTAGAATATCCCTCTTGCCCTGAATTTCTTCCCTTTGAGAGTGGTGGTAGCACCCTGCTTGAGGAGAGCTGAATATTCTCATATCTTTACAAGTTGGCTTATTTTCAGTGGTCAGAAAGGATGTGATTTCCAGAAAATTGTTGGATTGAATTAATAAATTTGTGCCACTTCTGGAGTTTGGGCAGAAATCCAGCTTGTGCAAGTAATCTCACCTTATCATGGGAATGTGGTGCAACCCTGGTTGTCCTCACATCAGTCTTTCCCACCCCTCCTTTTCTTTCTTGTAATGCTATAGCTGCTACAGCTCTAATCTGTTAGGTTACAATGATAGTAGGTACATGGTAGTGTTTCAGGCAGAGAAGGTTGGTGTCTCCAGAGGTGACGCTCACTGTTTCTAGCATCTCTGGTTGCGCAGGTTTCCCTAAATGTGATGTAACATGAAACTTTGTCCCTGGGGAGATCTTCAGGTGTGAAGAGCATCTGTAAAGTGGGATGGGGCTTTTCTTGACTGTCGAGCTCCATGTTAGGGCGTCAGCTTGGGCTGCCAGCATTTTCATAGCCCAAAATATTTCAGTTATCTCAGCAAGGGGCCATTATAAAGGCAAGGAAACTCCTCCTGTCCCAGGCAACAAGGGGGATGTATTTATTTACCGTGGAATATGTGGTCAGCTTTATTTATTTGACTTAACCCAAGCCAGTATAGCAGACAAGTTGCCTTAAACAGCCAGGATCAAGGGCAGCAACTACTGTGTCTACCTTCCATCATCCTCAGCAGTTGTATCCTAACAACAGGGTCAGGACAGACAGCTTATTCCCTTTACTGATATATTTGCAGAAAATGCACTTTTGAAGCTGTCCTAAATCCTATGCTCCTCCTCGTGTGGTGCCTCAGTAGCACAGTCCATGATCTTTGCTTCTCTTGGGCATCATCAGTGATGGGTCCCCAAATGTCGTCTGTGCTCCTTCCTTCTGAAAGCACAAACCGGGTCTCTCATAAGATCTCTAAAATCCAGCCTGTGCTTTCGGAGTAGGCAGGTGATTTTTATGTCTTCCAGTGCAGTTTATTTTGATCTGAAGAGCCATGATTTTGATCTGAAGAGTCATATCACACTTGATAAATGTTGGTATTTCAGTTAAATTGCGCTGTCAAGCAAGAAGGGGTAAATACAGGCGTGAAGGTAACACGTATAGAAGAGAGATTTACTTTAACAGCTTTCCAGCAGATACACAGGCAAGTGATTTATGGAGCTAAATTAAACAGGAATTTGCTTTCAAAGCCATCTCATGATCATGCGGTTGCTGATAAGTCTGCAGTTGTACATCCAACCCACAGGATAGCCCAGGGCTTGCTTCTAAAAGCAAATTTGAGGCATGACATCATGCAGGAAGTCATTGTGGAGAGTTTAGCAAGCCCAGTGCTCTCCTCTGATCTCAGAAGAAAGTGGACGGGTGGTTTGCACATGCTGGGGGGTGGAAACCAGGCTTCAGCAGAGCGTTGGGAAGCCGGCATGCCTTGGAAGTCCCTTCACCAACCGTCGAGTAATGAAAGCCATGCCATTGCTAACCAAAACCGCTTGGGCTGTCTGTTTTCCTGCTGCTTTATGTTCATTGATGAAACTGGTTTTTGTGCAGTCATGTCTAAGCAGCGTGCAGGAAAGCAGGTGTTGATCAGTCTGTCTTGAAACAGTTGATTGGGCTTGGTGAGATCATTGACCTCCCAAGTACCAAAAAGGCTGTGTCAGTCACCATATGCATGTGTACATCCTAAATTGTCCATAATAAACAGAGCTGTCATGTTTTCTCTTTTTTTTTTTTTTTTTTCCAAAACCACACAGTAGTTTCTAGGGTTTTCTATTCTCTAGTCTTCTTGTTCAGAGTCCATGTATCTGCAGCTGGTCTCAAGCCTGAGAGTGCTTTGAGGTTGGCCAGGATTAATGATGGGTTGTAGATCCCGTAAGTGGCCACTGAGGTTTAGTGGCACCCATCAACTGGTGTTTTGGGTTTTTTTTCCTCCTGCAAATAGGTTTTTGATGGATGGGACCTTAGCTGTGGAGAGAAAGAAGGTGGACAGGAGAGATCACCTGGATATTAAAGCTTCTCGCTGACTTTCCTTGAATCAAATGGGCTGCTTAAAAAAAGCAGGTCCTGGAGTGTTCAGCCAGGGGTTTACTTTGCTGTGATTCATCCTTTCTTTTAATAGTGGTATATATCAAAATGCTGATTTAATATGGCTACGAAGGAATTTGGAAAGTTCTGCGGCGAGGCAGCAAGGCAGCTTGCACTCCAGAGTCATGTTGCTCCAAGGATCTGGCTCCAGGATTTGAGTTTGAATGAACAACTTTATATGCTTTTTTTTATTATTTCCATGTGGCACTTGATATTTGCCCTTCCTAGAAATCAAGACTTTAAGACAAAGGGCTGCTTTGTTGCTAGACCTCAGAAGTGACCAGTGCCAGAGGCCCCGTTTAAACCCCGGTGTCCTTCAGTATCCTCATGACCAGAAGACTGGTGCTACATTGAGTCTCCTCCTATTCCTTTTCCTCCTGTCTGAGATAGCATGTCGTGGGGTGGGGGGTTGTTTGCAGACCCCACATCCTCCCTTAGATCACCTTTGTTTCATATGATGGCTTCTGCAAGGCTGATAGAGAATTTAAAATTTAAAACAAAACAAAACAACCCAAAAAAACCCACCACCAAACCAAACGTATGGCAGCTGGGTCCAGCCCAGGAGAGGCTTCACATAACCCCAGACACCATAGGAAGGCTCCTCAACTCTGGAAATTATTTGCCCTGATGTGAAGTTTTGACAAGTACCTGTTTCCCTTCCTCCAAGGGAGGATTTTGGTTCCTCTCACCATTTCCTTCAGTCCTTCTGCAGCCAGGTGAGCATTTCTAGAGGCCAAAGCAGCTCTCCTCCGTGGCAGAGAGGGCCAAATTGGGCAAGTGATTTGTGATCAGGTCCCAGTGATTGACTTTGGGCCAACCCATCAGTCCAGCTGGGGCTGGCATCCTTCATTTGTGGCAAATAATTAGTTTATTGCAAATGATACTTCCTTTTTCTTTTCCTAATGGAATTATTGCATGAATTAGAAGACAGAGTCAGCATCATCTAAAGTTGTGACTGAATGATGGCAAGGCTGATGGCAGAGGTCATAATCTCATCCTTCAGACCACGGGGGTATCTGCACACCCAAACCTTGCAACTGGGAGAACTGGGAGCTGTTATTCTCCTGTTGATAGTTTTGATTCTTTCATGAGTATTTGATTTTTAAAAGGTGCTTAATTAGCCAATCACTTCATGTGGTGTCTGGCATCATGAACACATCCCATGGGAGCAGATTTGTGGTTAAAAGAATAAAGCAGCAACTCTCATTTTCTACCAACGGATTATTTTATGATCTTACTTTTTATTTTGTCATAGAACCGGGGGGTTTTCATCTTCCTAACACTGTGCGGTGTTTGCTGTTGCAGCGATGCCTACGTGGTTGGCTGGAACGGCCGGATGGGGATGCGGAACAACAGGCTCGCCAGCCCTGGTGCCTTCCTAGACAAGGATGGGATATTTGTCAACGCAACCAACAGCAAGCTGCTGGAGAGGGCCCACGGCATCCTCATGTTAGTGCAAAAGGAGGGGATTTTGGCTTTATTCCTCGAGCATAATTAGCAGCATGGGTAGTTAGAGGAATGTAAATAGCCAGGATATAAAAATATCAGGGTTTCAAGTAGACTTGGAGACATTTCACGGCAGGGTCAAAGCGACCCCAGTATGTTTTACGCCTCTGATTTATTTAACTCTTTATCATTCATTTGTAATGACAGACGTGGGGAAGGGAGAGAAGGAAGGAATCTGCTGGTCAAACCAGTCTCAAGATATGACAGCGATGTAATGCAGTCACATTTTTTAATGTGATATCAAAGTTTCCATTACAAATTAGGTGGGGAAGTGTTGATGATTCGTGCTGCAGCCTCATCAGAAGGTTCAGAGAACATCACCAGGGTGGCTGGAGTTAACGCGGGGTATGAGAAAGCAGGAGAGTGGTCAGTCATTTCGCAATGCCGCTCCCTCACTCTATGCAAATTACCGGCATCCCATCATTTCCAATGTAATGATTCCCTTTAATTGGACACCTTCTTCTCAAACCTGTGCCACTAAATTTGTAAAACTAGTTTGCAGCATGCAGAAGCAGCCCAGTTTCTATGCAGGTTATAGGAAGCAGCTGGTACAGGGGATTTGGAAGGGCTTGTTTCATAAACTCCTCCATTTTGCAATTGCACGCATGATTAACCTGAGCCATTTATTATCTCCCCAGGCGAAATAAGAACTTCAAAGCCAAACCCAATCTCCCAAAGGTGAGCAAGAAGCAGCATTTTAACCTTGCTTGGGCTAAGACTGTAGGTACAGTGATCAGATGCTGATGGGTGTGAGGAAGACCACTTGGGTCTACATCAAGACCTTGGTCAACTCAGCTCTGTTCAGGGCTCTTTAATTTATATAAACCGAAAGGATTTCAGCCCTGATTTGTGCTGGGAGAGTGCTGTATGGCTCCTTTTTTCCTCCTCCTGGGAAGGAGTATATACGTGCTGGTGAAATTTGGTAATGAAATCCCTAAACTAAAATGAGCAGGTAGGTTATGCAAGAGGGCTGATACCTGACAGACAATGGGTTTGTCTAATATTCCATTTCCCTCCATCTTGGCTGCATTTACTATATTTTAAGAGATGCCAAGAGATCTGTTGTATCTAGAAGAATAATGTTTGTTGTGGTCATTGCTGGTGCTGTGCTGGGGGTCAGGAACGGAGGACCAGGAGGGGCAAACTTTGGATTTACTTCTCTGTGTGCATGTTGCACCGGGAGAGACACAGTTACAGTTAATTGATGAACTGCTCATTAACAGTGAATAGTTTGTCTGCAGTCCTTAGTGGGTAGGAGAGCCAAATTTCCCATGGTCAAAGATGCCCTGGGCAAGTCCTCAGAGGAGCTCGGAGGAATGTGATCCTAGGGATCTGGCTCCAGCCAAATAGAACAGAGCTACATTTCAAGCCATCCCTCAGTGTTTCCCATAGAGATTAAGTAGGGTGGTCACCTAAGGAAGCCCTGCAGAAGGTATAAAGAGGGATATAGCATCTAGTTAGTCTTGTATTTATCAAGAACAAATGGAGTCTCTCTTTTTCCACAGCACATGCTGGACGTGAAGTCCCTCAAGCACCTAACCAACCTGACGCTGCATGACCGCATTACCAAATCTCTGCTTCATCTCCATAAGAAAAAAAAACCACCCAGCATCAGCGCCCAGTTCCAGGTAATCCTTTGCCTTTGATACAGAGAGGTAAATTAAAAGCAAATACCTGCTCTGAGTGCCCCGGAGGACACTTACAGGCACGGTCCTGTCCCATCCTCACCACAATTTAGGACATGAATTCAGCTGAGGACATGGCTTTGGGAAGCTGAGAGACACCTTGCAGGTATTTAAATGGTATCATTGGAGGGAAATGAGAGCGATGGTGGATATTGTGGGGGAAGATGCGGTGGAGCAAGATGGGACGCGAGGATGAGCTGCAAAGCAGAGATGTTGGTGCATTCCTGTCCTGTGGTACCTCACTTTCAAAGCCATTGCATCATGGCGCTTTCTCCGCCGTATCCAGAAACTGCAAAATCCCGAAATGACATTTTTACAGTCTTTTTACTTGCATTCAGCAGCTGAAATTCAATCTGTTTTCAAGCCAGCCAGAATGTGAATTTTAATAGGGGCAGAAAGGTCAAAATATTGCTGCATTATCTCCAGGCAGGCAGAGGAATTCAGAGGAGGGATCGATACAGCATTTGTTGTGTTGTCAGCGCTGTGTGCCAGCCAGCCGTCCCTAGGAATAGCTGCAGCGAAAATAATCCTCCAATATGCCCATCAGGGCTTGGAACCTGCTACAAGACACATGCACAAGCAGGTGGTAGCATTAGAAAGCAGCTTTTCAGTTAAAAATCAGTTTCTAAGCAAGTCTGGCTTGGTTTTGACTTGTAATTTTGGTGGGGGTTTTTTTTGGAGATGTAGGTCATTTTTAGAAAGTCTCCATGCGTAGATCTGGGTAAGATTAGGTAATTAAATATATACATGCACACACACACATACATAAAAATCTGTCTGTATATAGTTTGCAGAATGCACATCTGTGTGTGTGTGTATATATCTATTAAGTTTAGTCTAGTCTAATGGTATGCTGGTTAAAATACACTTCTGCAGAGTTTAATTCGTGCAATACCATGGGGGGGTTGAAACAGGGATGTCTTGAAGTGAAATGCCTTCCCAAAACCTATTGATCCTTCAAACGAAACTCTGAAAAGCCTCAGGGTGCGTGATTGAGATTTTTACATATATTTTTACAGCGTGTACAAATAAAAGGCCACTAAACACCGTGAAGATTTCCCCCTTACCCCTATGCAGCAAAGCAGATCATTCAAATACCCTTTTCCTTACGATGATGTGACAATGTAGAAGCTCTGCCTACAACGCATCCTTTTTTTATTTAAATGAATAAAAACCTATTGAAGTCGGAGGCAGCTCTGGTATGACTACCTGCTTCTCCTCTCAGACAAACACCGCACACTCCAGCCCTAATTTCATTTAACGCTTGTAAGAGAGAAGCTTTTTCGAGAGAGAGAAGCCTGGTGCAAGCCAGCGAGATTGCTTTTTTTTTATCAAGAGCAGGCTAATAAAATTGCGGCACACGGAATTGGGTCACAAGCAGGAAATACAAATGTTTCCTATCACGGGGTTTGGGCGGGGTGGGGGGGTTGCTGATAAATGCTGCCTTGTGGTTAATGCCTGAACACCAGGCTTGCAGCTGCTCTGTCTCCTATTGATTTTAACCATGCCTATACTTACGGTAATCTGTAGGCGAATTATCTGTATTAGAGGATGCTGTAAGAGCAGCGATGGCTTTCACAGTTGAAAAATAGACCACTAGTACCTAAGCAGCAGCGCGGTGATTTATAGCCTCCCCTTTTATCCTACATGCAGGTGGTACCCTAAAGAAAAGGATGCTGCCCTGTCTAGCACAGGGTGATGCTGAAACAAGTCATCGCACCCTGAAAGACCAAATATAGGTGGTGAAAGAGTGTGTGGCTGGAAAGTTTTGCAGGCAGAGGGACAAAGGAGCAGGGTATGAGGTTAATCCAGGGACCTTGCATGTCCTTAAGGGATTCCCGATGACCAGAGCTTGCGCCAGATGGCAGAGGGTGCCTGAACCATCTGCTTGTGTGCAGGATGTCGCTGGCTGTGCTGAAATGGAAATACCCGCTCCTACGGGGCCGGTGGTCACAGTACGATCCAACTTCCAGTGCTGGGAGCACCTTGCTTGCTGGGCTTTCAGCAGGGCTGTTTGGCAAAGGGGTTGCATCCCGTGTGTCCCCGCCTTGCCTCCCACCAGCCTGGTGTGGGGCACGGTGGGATGCTGCAGCATCATTGCTGATTGGTATCTCCTAATAGGCTTTTCTTCTTTTGTAAAAAAAAGAGTTATTTCAGTCTACTTTTAAGAAAACCAGGAGAGTGCCAGCGGAGGTCTGCCGTGTCGTGGCATTCCTGCTGCTCCCTGGGATGGGAACGCCAGGGCAATTTGCATGCAGTTAATATATGCATAACAGCTGCATCACACGTGTGGAATCCATCCTTTGCTCTTCCCCAGATCCTGGATGTAGACAAATTTTTCTGAACGTGAAAGGCTTCCCATACAGATGTCTTTAAAATGATCAGAAGGAGAAGAAAAGGCTTCCTGCTTGCAGATCTGTAGGCAAAATGCTTCTTTCTAATATCACACCATTTTAGTAACACATATATTCAAAAATTTATAACCCTGCTTATAGTAAATATGCAACAGAGTATCTTTTACACAACTGAGTTTTAAACACTATTAAAATCAGGAGTAATCAACTCTGGAGCATGTTACTAATACCATGTCAGTAATGTGCTCGGCAATTAGAGACATTAAAAAAAAAATGCAGTCGAGGAGTCCAGCCAGCCGCAGTCTGACTCAGCATGCTCTGATTTTCAGTATGTTTATATTCAAAGAGCTTGTGCTTCATCTCAAGAGAGTCAAAGATTTCTGAGGTGGAGCAGTAACTCGGCATAACGTCCCACTGCAGCAGTTGGGCATAGCAACGGTGCCAATATAAATTTTTATGGGCTAGACATTTAATAGTGATGCAGAAATAAGGAGAAATATAAAATGGGAACCTGGAAAACCCTTGATTCTCAGTGATCACAGCTGTGCAGCAGAGGAATACGGCCAGGAATATGCCAGCATTGAAGCTATTCTCCTCTAAAAACAACCTATGAAGTGGTTAGGGTTCACAAGCTTCAAAAATCATTGCAAATTTCAGATCTTCCCTTTGAAAAACTGTCATTAAGAAAACTCATTTTTAGGCCGGCAACAAAGTTTTGACCATTAAAAATCAGCGATGCCTACATTGAGTCACTTTTGATAAAGGAAAATTTTATTTGTACTTAAAAAATACCAGTGATTGTTTGGTGCAAGGTGTAAATACTTGTCTTGGAGCTCCCACTCACGTCTAGAAGAGGCTTGTTGGTGCGGAGCAGGATGTGACTTTGGGCTCCAGCGGCTGATGTGAAAAGGTCAAACTGGGGATCTCAAAATATAACCCAGCATTGTATTTATCTCTAGCTAATTAGTTGGGTGCAAAGACAAAACCAGCCAAGTTGCTTGGGCTGAAACACTTGTTATGGGGAACAATTTCCCATCTGCCTGGTTTACTCATAATTTGTTCCAGTTTTTTAGTTTTCTGATTTAAGCGCTTGGATTTTCATTATTCATCGTGATCTCTTCTCTGTTTCCCGACTGAAGGTGTCTTCTCTGTTGCAGGCATCACTTAACAAGCTGATGGAGACCCTCGGCCAAGCAGAACCGTATTTTGTCAAGTGCATTCGATCCAATGCTGAAAAGGTAAATCCCGTCCAGTGAAAGCGGTGCTGATAAAAATCATCTTGCAAATATTTTGTAAATTCTTACAGGGAGTTAAAAAGAAAAGAAAGCCTCAAATCGAGTTGGATTTAGAAGATATTTGTATATGAGCAGTGGGAAGCATGGATGTTATCACTTGGGTGTTGCTCTTGATAAATTGCACTGGCTTTGCTTGTAATTGTAGAAACATGTATATGAAAAATATACAGTTTTAATTTATATGAAAAATACATTGGTTTTAATAAATGAATTTGACTCCTTTGAGCTCCTGCCACCTGTAAGAGAGATTTACAGAGCTGTGAATTCACTTGTGCTGTTACTGAGCCCTAAAGCTTCTTTAAAATAAAGTTTCTATAGGTAAAAGCAGGTACTTTTAGAATAAACTATGTTATTCAAACTGACTCAGTGATGCATCATATTTCTTGAATTTGACTTTCAGCACTTGTCTCATGGGCTAAGAACCCTCAGTTTAAAATGAAGGTTGCAGTAGTGATACTTTCTTGTGGATTAATCCGTTGGAGTTTTACCCAGATATTTACAGATGAAGCTTTATGCCGAGGAGGTTATTTAGTTGCTCACAATCTTACCCATTAGCTGTGAACTTGGCAGGGTCTTATTCAGTTCAGAGGCTCCAAAAAACCTTCTTTATGGCTTTATATATCTAGTTAGCTGTTTGAAAGTCTCCATCTGATGGCTGCTAGGAAGCAAACAGGATTCAACCCTGGGGGGATTAGTACAGTGCCTGGGGACCCGCGTTCCCTCCTTCCCCTAGCATCGTTGCCAACATGCATGTCATGCAGATGTGCTACATCTGCTGAATCCGTTTACCCATCTGCACACTTAAAAGCCTCAGTTAAAGGAAATATTTGCTTATCATTGGCCTGTTTTTCCCCTTCCAGCTGCCCCTGCGGTTCAATGACAGCCTGGTGCTCAGGCAGCTGCGGTACACAGGGATGCTGGAGACCGTTCGCATTCGCCAGTCAGGATACAGCTGCAAATACTCCTTCCAGGTTGAGTAAAACTTTTTCCATCTTTCACCACCCTTAGCATCATCAGAGTTGTCGGAATGTTGCTAGCTTGGTTTTTTAACTGGTAATGAGTTTATAGCTTGTGCAAGGCAGTGGATGTAATGAGCTGATGTCTGGCATGGAGTGGTCCACTGTGGCGCTGCTGATTTCTAGGAAGCTGGTCTAGACCTAGGTGAAGGCTACGAGCCCCTCTGCAGATAATGTCATGGGTTTTGAACAAAAGCAGTATTTTTTTGTAACATAGACTTCTTTTTTGCAAAAAAAAACGTATCCAATTTGCACGCGCTCTTCTGCATGTGTTTTGGATTCACCTGGGAATAGCGTTTGCCCTGTCATGTCAGTGCTGGCTGCATCCCATCGGGAGGGTGATTGGCATCCTCTACACCGCTCAGGAGTCATCCAGCTTCTCCTGTTTTCTCCTTTTCCGTGTGTTTGCCAGGTTTTGCACACGTGTCAGTCCTTTCATGTTTTGCTGGTGTCAATTTGTTTCCTGCTGGCAGCTGCTTTGGGCCAGATGTCATGTTCTGCACAGCAGCTGTTTAGAAAAGGAAAACTGCTCAATTTTTTTTTGCCGTGAGCATGGATCCCAACCTGACTTGGGAGGATTTCTCCTCTCGTACCTCCTCTGCTCTTCGAGTCCTCACAGCAGTAACCAATGGAGCATTGCAGGGATGCTTTGCAGACACTGGTAACCCCCTTCTGTAGCAGCCCTTGCTGAGGATTTGGAGCATTTTTTGCTCTAGATGACCCTGTGGGTTCTGCAGAACCTCTCCTGCCATGTTGAAAGCCGTTTGAATGTTGCTGGGTGCCTGCTTTGATGTGTTTCCCATCAAACCACAAATGGTGGATGAAACTTGGTGTTCCACAGTCCATAAAATGCTGTCATTCTGCTCACTTGATAGATCCCATTTCATGTGGAAGAGTGGAAGAAAGGGACACAGCAGGACCCATCTAACCATATCTTGGTGTTTCTTTTTGTCCTTCTCAGGATTTTGTGAACCATTTCCATGTCCTTCTGCCACAAGGAATCAGCCCGTCTAAGCACAATATCCATGATTTCTTCCAGAAAATAAAACTCGATCCAGACAATTACCAAGTTGGAAGAACAATGGTAAACATTTATCCTCAGCTCAGGTTTACATTTAAGATACAGATTTAACATCTGCCTGCGTTTCTGTAATGATAAATTAACATCTTTATATATAGTTTTTAATTAATGAAACTATTTTTCTTCTGTTTCCCAGAAGCCCATGACTTAAATGAAGCTTTGAATATTGTTATCACAAAATAGTAAGGAACATCGTTAGTTTGTGTTAACCAAGTCACAGATCTGGTTGTAACAGGGCAGCCTTCAAAAAACTATGTCTGTGTGTAGACACAGCTTGATATGATAGTTGTCACTTTGCCTCTCCTGAAGGGAAAGCAGAGGCTCTGTAATTCAGAGCTTGGACAGTCTCGGGCTCTAGATGAAACTGCAGAAACCTGTTAGAGGTGGCTTAACTAAAATCAGCTGCTGAACTTTCTTCTGGGCATCCAGGACACAGAAACCAGGAGGATTAAATCATTTGTCTTGTGGTCTCGGAAGCTTTCCATGTTAGTGGTTTTGGGGGTTTTTTGGCCAGGTTTTCGTGAAGGAGAGGGAGCGGCAGCTTCTGCAGGACCTGCTGCATCAGGAGGTGCTGCGCCGAATCACACTGCTGCAGCGCTGGTTCCGCAGCATGCTCTGCAGGAGGCAGTTCCTGAGCTTAAGGCAAGCTGCAGTGATCATACAGGTAGGTGATGGTGCCTGATTTCGTTGCAAATTACAATCCACAAATCCTAGAGATACAGCTGATGGGTAAAATCAGGTCCCCTCTCCAAGGAAGGAGCTTACAATCAGGATTTGACTCCTAGTGCCATAATAAGTTGGGAATGGGGGAGACAGAGCTGGAAAGGTTGCATGAAGGCAGGTGCTCTCCCATCCCCACGCAACATCCATTACAAGGAACTGCCTGCTGTGTTTGCAGAGATTTTGGCGTAGTTACCAGATCCGAAAGCAAGGCAAACCATCCCCGGACCCTCTTGTCCTCAGCAAAGCCGCCATCGTTCTCCAGACCCACTGGCGTGGCTTCGTGGAGAGGCGAAGGTTCCTGCAGATGCAGTTTGCAGCCCATCTCATACAGAGCTGCTGGCGGGAGCATGCCAAGCGGCGGCATGATGCAGCCACCAGCATCCAGGCAGCCTGGCGAGGACACCGCACAAAGCAGTCGTATGCAGCCAGCAGAATCAAAGTCATCTGCTTGCAAGCGGTGTGCAGAGGATATTTAGCACGACAAAGGTAACACTGTTGGCCTCAGTTGAAAAAGAAAACTTGAGGAGCGGGGTGGTTGATGTGAATTCAGGCACTGCTCGGACTATGGTGACTTAGAGAGGATGGTGTCCCTTTGTAGGATCCCTGACCCTATTATGACTTGCCCTGATCCTTTGTTTCTCCATGCTTTCTAACAAAGGAGTTTATTTAGCTGCGCATCCTACTTGTAGAATAAGCAGTCTATTTCAGGTTGGAGCACGTAGGCAGTGGAAAGCCGAGGCCATAAATACTCGTGAGGGTTTTTTTTTTTCCCTTTGGCAGCAGCACCAGTTTAAGTAGCCTATTTTTAACTCAGATTGCCTCACCGATCCGGTTACTGCTCTCACAGGGACAGGAGATACTGGAGTCAGCTGCTGAGAAGGGGAGAGGGTTTCCAGCCATGCCTTGGCTTGCTGGCCACGGGGCAGGTTCATTCTCCAGAGGCGCCTGCAAGGTGTGGAGCACCTTGACATAGGGTGGAAGATTTAGGAGCTGCAAAGAGCTCTTGGAGCAGGGCACAAGCCCCTGCTAGCTGTACCAGAGGCAGCCCAGGCAGGATGGTGAAGATGAAGAAGCCAAGGGGGTGCGGTGGGTTAAGATCTTCCGGCTCCGTCACCTTACAAAGGAGCCAGACCAGGGATGGAGGCTGGAGCTGCTGCCATCAGCATGAGAGGAGCTTTCAGGTTTATTGGGGCAATCCTTGAGTAGGAGAGACGGCATAAGAGGAGAAGGTTGAAAACTGAACATGCACTCACATTGTCTTGCACCAGGTGTGCAAAGAGGGTTGCTTGAGATGCTGCCAGCGGTGAGGTGATGATGGTGGTGGTGATGAAATGGCACTGGTGCAGTACCTTGAAGGGATGTGTGTGGGCACGGGGGTACAATATGCTGTTTTTCTGCTTTCTTGCAGGTTTAGAGCTTTGAAAGAGCAGCAATTAAAAGAGATGCAGCTGGAGAATGGCCTGTCAGTTAGAGAAGAGGATGGACTGGAGGCAGATGATGCTTTGGAAATTAAGGGCTCCGACCCATCTAAGTGGGAGGATGGCTCGTTTGAAGAGCGAGTGAGAGCTATAGAGGAACATAAATCACTGATGGAGAATAATCGGGTGAATTGCATGGACCCACTGGATACTTCTGCGAATTTATTGTACAAAAGGCATGAGAGAGCCAGTAGCCAGAGCGGGATGGATACCAAAGAGGAGGTTGTTGTGAGAGAGAGACCCAAGTCACTGGAAGATCTCAACCAGAAAAAAGTGGTTCGTGCAAAAAGAGAAAGCCGGAGGATGCGTGAACTGGAACAGGCAAAATTTAGCTTGGAGCTGCTTAAGGTCCGGTCCACCAGTGGGCTGTCAACTTCAGAGGAGCGGCAGTGGTCCACCGAGCTTGTATCTGAAGCACTTCATTCCCCTCAGGGAACCCCAGAGAGTGAAAGCTCTCAAGGGAGCTTTGAAATGTTAAGCTGTGAAGATACCCCAAGTAATAAACTCATTTCCTTAGTTTTAACCGAGCAAGATGCACAGTTGTTTTCCACTGACTCTTTGCCTAGCAGTCCTCAGGCTCATCTGCGGGAGAAGTCTTTCTGTGCGGCAGATGTGAACAGCAATTTACCTGGTTGCAGAAGAATGTCTTCAGACTTGGAGCCACGTGATAACCTCACCATGAAGGATCATATGGTCTGTGACCCCCAGAACGTTATATACAAGGTGCATCCAAGAGAAACCTTCCTTTCCAGCAACCTACCTACTTTCTATGTTCCACCACAAGACAACATGAAGGTAAAGCTGATGGAGAATAACCTGAGGAACAAAGCAGTGGAAAGAGAGGAGAAGACAGTTACGTTCTCTGAGGTCAGGAAGGACTCTGAGCCAGACCGGGGAGGGGAGGAAGAGGAGAAGACCTCTACCAAGAGAGAGGAATGTGGGACAGTGACTGCAACACAGGCACATTCTCCAGACTCTGTCATCAAGAGACTGGAAAAGCTCAATGTGGAGAAGGAGGAACGGCAAAAGCAGCTTCAGCTGCAAAATGAGAGGGAGATGATGGAGCAGATCCGTCAGCAGAAGGAAATTCTGGAGATACAACGCAAAGCCTTTGAGCAGCAAGGGAGGGTGGAGGCTTTGCAGAGGGCTGAGCAGAGCAGAATGAAGGACCCCTCCCTCAAACCAACCAAAAAACCAGACAGCCGGCCTCAGTCGGTCCTCATCCTGCACCCCCAGAGCAGAGGGGAGCACAGCCGCACCACAGGTGTGACTCCAACCTCATCGGTGGACATTAAAGGTCTCACTGTTGGGACCAGGGGAAGTTCTCCAGCCTACAGTGCCCCCAAAGACAGACCTGTCAGCATGTTCATGGAGCGAAGAGAAGGTCAATTGGGATCGGTGCTGGAACCCCGGTGCCATTCCAGACCGGCTCTGGACCCCAGGGACTTCCCGGGCAGCCACTTCTCGAGGACAGAGCACCTCCGGCAACCCCAAACACCCAACCAGGCCACCGAGGAGATGAGGGCAAGCACTATGTTCTTCACACCAAAAGACAATCCCTTTGGCCTCCAGTGAGTAAAAAGAGGGTGTGCTTTCTCCATAGGCTTTCTCCGTAGGCTTTTGGTTCTGCTAGAGACCATTTTATACAAATGGTCCAGAACGTTGTTTCTGGAGACTGTACAAAACCCCTAGTGAAACAAAGATGGGTTTATTGATCTTCTAGCAATAAGTGGGCAGAGATCAGAGGAAGAGGAAAAAGAACTGGAAATATGATTTCTCAGTCTCTTTCATGATGGGCATTATGTAAGCCAGGGGAGATAATCATGGACATTAGCAGGTGAAGGGAGTTAACAGAAAGAGGGCTGACACTGCTTTCATTTACCCTAGGTGAATGGTGATAGGAATTTATTTCTCAAGGTAAAAGGTGAAGAAAACATTCTTAGGATTTGTGGTAGGTTGGCCCTGGCTGGGTACCAGGTGCCCACCAAAGCCATTCTATCACTCCCCGTGCCTCAGCTGGACAGGGGGGAGAATATGACAAAGGGCTTGCAGGTCGAGATAAGGACAGGGAGAGATCACTCAACCAATAACCATCACGGGCAAAACAGACTCGACTTGGGGAGAATTAACTTAATTTTATTGCCAATCAACCAGAGTAGGGTAACGAGAAATAAAACCAAATCTCAAAACACCTTCCCTCCACCCATCCCTTCTTCCTGGGCACAGCTTCACTCCCGGATTCTCTATCTACCCACCCCAGCGGCGCAGGGGGACAGGGAATGCAGGTTATGGTCAGTTCATCACATGTTGTTTCTGCCACTTCATCCTCCGCAGGAGCAGGACTCATCACACTCTTCCCCTGCTCCAACGTGGGGTCCCTCCCACGGGAGACAGTCCTCCACGAACTTCTCCAACATGGGTCCTTCCCACGGGCTGCATTTCTTCACAAACTGCTCCAGCATGGGTCCCTCCCATGGTGTGCAGTCCTACAGGAGCAAACTGCTCTGGCGTGGGTCCCCAACAGGGTCACAAGTCCTGCCAGAAAACCTGCTCCGTGGTCTCCTCTCGCCACAGATCTGCAGGTCCTGCCAGGAGCCTGCTCCAGTGCAGGCTTCCCACAGGGTTGCAGCCTCCTCCAGGCACACACCTGCTCCAGCGTGGGGTCCTCCACAGGCTGCAGGTGGATATCTGCTCCACCATGGACCTCCATGGGCTGCGGGGGGGGACAGCCTGCCTCACCATGGTCTTTACCACGGGCTGCAGGGGAATCTCTGCTCCCGCGCCTGGAGCAACTCCTCCCGCGCCTGGAGCACCTCCTCCCCTTCCTTCACTGACCTGTGGGTCTGCAGGGTTGTTGATCTTACATGTTCTGACTCCTCTCTCCCGCCGCAGCTTCTGTATGTCCCCACCAC
>VYZV01033133.1:85710-108712 GCA_013401275.1 Pandion haliaetus
GGCAGGTCCGCCTTAGAGCCGGCTGGTATTGACTGTCAGACATAGGGCAAGCTTTTAGCAGCTTCTCATCAGAAGCCACCCCTGTAAAACGCCCCACCCCCCACCCCCCCAAAACCTTGCCACACAAACCCAATACAGGATTTTTGGGTGGTCAGAATAGAAATTACTAGATAAGGCAGAAAATTTCAGGATTTTTCTTGTTTACTGCATAATTAGCACAGCCAGCAAAGCCTTTCGGACAATCTTACCATGGTGGACTAAAAACCAGCAACTGTCTCGAGAGTTTGGGATGCAAATGCACTTTTGACAGTGTATTGCTTGCATAGGTAATTATACATGTAATGGGCTTAGCAGTCATTCAGCTTTGTTGCATTGCTTAAATGATGGGCTGCTCCAGCACAGGGTCTAGAGACCACAGCAAGATCTGGGGACAACATTTGCTCCCACTCTATCATGTTCTTAAGCTGTCTTGCCTAATTTTGGAGAGTTTTTGGCCATTTAGCTCAAAAAGGACATAATCCCCCCCTCCAAATCCTGCTTTTCCAAAGCAAAAGCTACCAGTGGATGTTTGTTGTTGATAACTCAAGGTACTTCCAAGTGTAATAGTCTTGTGGTTTATATGCTGTTGTGATGGGAGGAGATTCCTGTTTAATTTGTGCACATGCTTTAACTAAGTCCAGACACACGTGATGGGGAAAAGGAGCAGTCAGTAAAAAAACAGCCCTTTGCCCCCTGATAGAGCCAGCAGTATCCCTCATGTGTGGGCATGGTGAAGGTTCTATTTGGAAGCGATGGTAGAAAGAGTGAGCTGGGCAAAAAGCAACTTAAGTGGGTGTATTTTTTAATGCTATGCTAGATGCAAAGTGAGGATGCTGTCCTTCCAAACCAGTTTGTATGAAAATCTGCAGGAGCTCCTGGAGAACTGGTTTGGAAGTGGGCATTTGAGAACAGTCTCCCCCCAAAAAAATTTCTTTCTGTTTCTTTTCCTGGTTCATGCACAGAACAAGCAACAGGAAAAAGATATATTAAAAATCCTTGTATTTTACTTGTTATTCTGCAACAGAACAATCACATTTGAGAATCCAGAAGTGACACAAAGGTACCATCCATAACCACCGTGATGGGTAGAGTTGGCCCGCAGAACTTTGTATCTTCTTGTCCTTTGGTATTAACTCAAATCCTGAAGAATTCAAAGCGATGCCGAAACCCCATGACCTCAAACTTGCAATTTGGTCTTGATTGCTTGGGCTATGCACTTGTATGCTCATGCGAGCCACTGGCATGGTGGAAGGGCTTTTAGGAGAAGATGAAACATCTCTGTTCTGTTGTGTTTCAGCAGAGAAACAAATCATCAGTGCCTTTCCAAGGGTGAGCTAGCTAGGAAGCCATTTAAGATGCCGGGGTCTGGCAGAGGAGAGGTAAGTTGTGGCTTGCTTATTTTCTCTTTGAATTGAACATGGGGGGGGGGAAACCCCTTATTCTGCCAGTTTTCCCTCAAAAGCTTCAAAGAAGTTAACTATAAAGCACAAGGGCTGCTAGACATAGGGAAGGGGGATATCATGGTACGGCAAACTTCACTGCTTCTCATAAAAATAAAAATCCCTCATAACATTAATTCGTAGCAGCTCTGGATAAAAAGGATCTTGTGGTCCTGAAGGCAAACACTATCCAACACAGTCTTGTCTTGGTTTAACATACTTTTGAGTAACATCCGTGATTGTCCATTTTCACCATGCTGTCTTGGTTTTTGTTTTTCCTTGTCCTTTTTTTTTTTGGACTAGATATAATATTGTGTCCCCTCCGTGGGGTGCAATGTCACTCAGAGATGTCTAAAGGCTGTACCTGAGCTACACTATGATGACAAACATCAGTAGAATCTCCTTTTTATTTTAAATTTTTGTTTGTTTGTTTGTTTTTTTGTTTTATCATTTGGTCAAGCAGGTTCCCAGACCGACCCATAAAAAGAAAGCCCGCATGGCGCGGACACGCTCCGATTTCTTGACTAGAGGTACTTTTGCTGATGGGGAGGGGGATACAGAGGAAGATGATTACGATGGCAATTTTGAGTTCCTTCTCTCCTCTGACCAACCTCCTCATCCCGAGGCGGTGCCTGCAGCCCGGCTGGGGCAGGCCTGTTACAGTGACTCCGAAATGGTAACTTTTTTCCAACATGGTGGGGGAAATGAAACAAGGGAGCGAGCAGAGCTGTGGGAGCCTTTCTTTGCTAACCTTAGCTGCACTGATCCCTCCACCGCTACTTCTCCCACTTCCAAGGATGCTGTAGACGGGTAAACTTGGTGAACACAGCAGAAACATGCAAAATGGGGAAACCATTTGTATTTCTTGGCTCTGGGGGTGTTCTCTGGCTTGATTTGATACCAGCTACAATTTCCATAGATTTCATGGAGTATTGCAACTTGTATTGCACAGCTACCTATTTTTTTTGGTTTTTAACCTCAATAACAAAGTCCCCCTAAGATCCTTTTGCTCTAAAAATGATTTACACACATCCATAGAAAAGATCAAAGCAAATATTGTCCAAAAAGCAACAGACAACAAAGAAGACAATATAAAACTTGCGCCTCCTATTACTTTTGATTTTGTATCCTTAGCCACAGTATCCGATGGTTATTCAGTCCTCAATTATCAGAGCAATGCTGGCAGACGGCGTCTTAGAAGAAGGAAAAACATGTAAATTGGGCAATAAAAACACAGTGAGAGTGAAATAGTGGGTTTAAAAAAAAAAACACAACAATACAACCTTAGTGGCTTTTTCAAGCACAGTAACTGGTGTCCCTTGGCAGGTCCATGGGCTGCAGCACCATGCTGTGTGAGCCTGTACTGCAGAGCATTTGCATCTCAGGCTTAATCTCCCGCCTGGATAAGCTGCTTTTGGAAAATCACAAACCAAGAGGTTTCAGGAGTGGAAGAGGCCAATGGCTTCCAACCCACTCTTTTTTTTTTTCCTGAAGTGGTGGAGATGTTCCCATAGAAGTGTGGATAAACACCACGAATCATCTCCTGCTGTAAGAGCTCAGGTGGAGTGTTAACTAGAGCTGCCTTGCTCCTCTGCTCCAACTGTGGTGCTGGATGTGGAGCTGAGTATAAAACCGAAGAAAAGCATGAAAGCCAAAGTCAGCGATTTATATTGTGCTACAGCATTGCCATGGGTCTGGCAAACATCTCGTGCAATCCTAAAATCTGCTTTTCCAAGAAAGGCAGATGGCCAAGGAGGGCTTTTCGTGACTTTTCTGTTAGCAGCTTTTATTATAAAGGATGAATTTTTCCCAGGATAATTTTCTTGCTGGAAGAGGGCAGACTTACAAATTCTATGGATTTTTAAGGTTGCTCTTGATAAATTTCCAGGGGTTTTGAGCCAGGACTCATCCAAACCTGATTGAAAGATGCAGCTGTATGAACTGAGATCACTTGGCTGCATCTTCACGCATATCCCTGCTTGTAGATCAGGAAAGGGAAAATTTTATGTAGTAAAATGTAGCATTTTACATAGCCTGGTGAAAGCCCTTGGCAAGGGGCCGTGCCATACCTGGAGTGCCGTGCTGTGTTCCTGGAGGCTACCCTCTTACAAAGCACTAGGGGTTTTTTAGCCATAGAAATCTTTCCCGCTGGGATGCGAAAGGTGCTGGGCTTGTGCTTGGCAAGCTCCATCCTTGGGAGGGACCTGGTTCATTCCACTCTTTGGAAATGCTCCTTGGGACTCTGCTTACCTGGTTTAACAGCTCTCACCGCATGCAAGTAGTAGTAGGTGCCAACTGTCTCTCGTCTACCCTGTATCCCTCTTCTCCTCTGCTCTCCATCACTAGCTCTAACTGGTGGTCAGCACATTCACCCCTTGTGCAGTTGAGTTCTGCTTTCTAGCAAACGCTACCCGTGAAGTCGTGTGCTCAGTGATACCCTACGTCTGTATGTCCTGACAACGTGTACAGTGTTTCCATGTGTATTCTGTATTGCAGGTTTGGGACCAGCCCTTTGGCTTGTGGCTTTTCTGGGTCAGGATCGCCACAAGTAGCAAAATTTAGGGACTGCTTATTCGTACTTATTAGCAGAGTCCGGTTGGGTGTTGTACATGATGGAGCAGCCTATGATAGAGCAATACTGGTGCATGTTGGTTTGGGTACAAACTCAAGTAGGTTGATGTCTATTTAGACACATTCGTTGTGTCTTGTGATGTTCACATGAAGACAAGTCAGGCAGCCACCATGTGTGGGCTGGTTTCCGTGCTAGTGAATAGCTTATTCATACAGCTCCTGCCCCCAGCTACGACTTTCCAAAAAAGCCTCTTTTAATGTGCTGCTCAGCGGCCAAGGGCTGCTGGATTGATGAAAGAGAGATCACATGCAACCTTGTGAAGTTGAGCATGTGATGGCTCACCAGCTGCACTGGCGTGAACCTGCCTGTTTTGCCCATTGGTTTCTTGACCATCACGTCAATGATTGTGTATTACCAGCTGGTAAGTAGAGGTCCACCAGAAACTGATGCTCCTGACCTAAGTCTGGGGTACCCCAGAGCAGCAAAGATCAAGAGCATCTTCAGCCAGAGCTGAAACCCAAGGTGCACCAGTATATAAGGCAGCTGCAGAAGGTACAGTTGACTCCAAGGTGCCTTTAAGGCTAAAGGGCTTCCTGACAAGACCAAGCCTTCAAACATTGCTTGAGTTTTTTGGCTAGTGAATAGCCAAGGGTTAACCTACCTTGCGGGGAAACAAGTACAAGTGGGAGGAATAGCTCCTGGCCATATGTGTGGTCAGCACATATTAATACCCTTTCTGTTTTGCACCTAAGCCTGGAGAGCTTTCCTGCAGCAAATAAATGGAAAGCCTTGGTTACAGATACCACACCAGAAATACCTTCTGAATACATCCTCCTTCAGCAGAGGCTCTTAGAGAGGGGAACCTGGATAACAGATCAGTCGTTTTGCTCCAACCTCCATACCAAAGCCACGAATTGACAAACATCAGTCCAAGTATCTGTCACCAGCTGATCCCAAGCACACCTAAAGAGCCAGCGAATGTCCTGAGCCATTCAGAGGGAGCATTGCACTTCAGTGCAGCACATAGCACTACTGCCTGCTGGGACCAATCTCTTGGCCATAGTTATGTCTTTCTAGCACGGGTGGGTGAAATACAGGTTCCTCTCTCAGAGGAAAAATATTTGGTCCCCTCTTCATCCAGGGGACAACTCCAGACACCCAGCTATTGCCATTTGCCCACATGCGGTGCTTTGTGGTGTTCCCTGGCCAGGGATTTTCTGATGCGGAGGCTCGTCTTGATGTCTGAGAAGGTTTCCTGTCCAGACCAAGACCTTCCTCTTTGGAGCTTCTTGGAGGAGTCCCTCAAACTGAAGGATCTCGCACAAAAAATGCCTTTTAGTCCTTACTTTCAAAAGCTGGAGAGGTTGCTGTGATAGCAGAAGAAATGCTGAACGATAGTAGGTCAAGAATTGGGGCAGAGCAGAGAGAGGTGGTGATAGTACTGGTAGAAAATTCTCCTTCTAGTTTTGTCTAAAAAGTGCATTACAGATGCTTTTGACTCAAAAATCTTGTGCATGAGCCAGGGGTTTCACTTGCTTTGCTCTACTCCAAAATCTGTATCCTAGATCTGCTTCTGCAGTAGATATATATTTTAAAAAGAAAGTGTACATGGTGTCCTATAGAGCAACCTCTGCATTGCTTGGCAATCCCCTTAGCCTGCCTGCCACGGTCAGCACATACCAATGTGCTTTAAATGGCTTTGAGATAGGAAAAAAGGGAGTAAATGCCTCCTCAAAATACATTTATTTTAAAAAAAAAGGTACTGAAAGTGATTAAAAGATTAAAATTACTCAAGAATAAAACTATATCATGAGGGCAAATATTTTAATAGGTCATTTTTAAAAGCAATTATTAAGTTTGGGCTGGATGGAAATCACTT
The DNA here is from genome assembly GCA_013401275.1 of Pandion haliaetus. Classification (NCBI taxonomy): domain Eukaryota; kingdom Metazoa; phylum Chordata; class Aves; order Accipitriformes; family Pandionidae; genus Pandion; species Pandion haliaetus. The sequence goes on from VYZV01033133.1 coordinate 91,640, forward strand.
TCATGGATTTTGAGGGCTTTTTTTTCCCAGTATCCATTCGCAATTTATGTGTGAACATCACCTAAATTTAAGAGCAACAGGAACAAGAAACCCTTTGATGTTTTAGGCAGTTTCTTTCTTTCCCAGTGGCAATTTTGCCTTATGTGCTGCCATCTCCTGGCTGGTAGAGATGTTAGTCAAGGGGTGAAAAAACATTGAAGAGTAAATACGGTAAATGTGACTCTCCTGCAGCCCATGTTTTATATAATTTTATTTGAAATATTTTTAACAGAAGAAAAAGAAATCCTTAAAGATACAGTGCATTCAGCTGAGATATTTAGGTGATGGGAAAGCTACAGGAGATATTTGACTGTCATGTCCCAAATCCTTTCATACAAACTGATTCCCTGCTTTCCTCATGCTGAAAGTCTCTCCTCCAGGAGTCCAACTCCAAAATCACAGCTGCAATTGGAAATAAAGAACAAAAATTGCTATTTTTTTTAAATACAGCAAGACTAATTCTGGGCTATTTAATGGAATTCTGTTAGGCTGAATTATTGCAAATTCTTTTCACCCTTAAAAATGATCCCAGGGCATTTTAAAAGGTGGCGAAAGTGGAGATCCTTTGTCTTAAAGCTGCAAAATCTCTTAATTCTAAAGGGTTCATTTTGACGTGTCCTTGGCACAAAGACTTTGGTCTTCTTTTCTGTGAAGTCCTCAATAAGAGTTGGAGGAGGAAGCTCTGCTGGGACAGATCCATGTGGTTGAAGGTTCCTTTGGTGCTAGGAACACCACAAATCACTTCGTCATGGCTAACATGGCTCTTCTGGGATGGAGAGCTGGGCTGCCCAGGCCAAGGAGGTGGAGCAGTTATGCAGGCTGAGTGGTGAAGACCCGTGGCTTGGTGCACACTGATTTTCATCATTGGTTGCTCAAGGAGAAAGAAAGTTGGACCTCAATGTAGAGTTGGAGCAAGGGAAATGCCTTTCTTTTTTAGGAGTCATTAAATTGTTTCTCTGGTTCTAGCTAGCTCGACAGGAGTGTAGATTTTCACCTGTAGGCAGATAGAAATAAAGATGTGACAGATGAAATATCCAATTTTTGCTAGGAAAAAAAAAGTCAGTTGGCATCCCAAGAGCTGTCTCATTTTTAAATGCTTCGTGCTTCGAATCATTACAGACGGTGCAGCGATTTGCCTCTGGAGAAGGCCAAATGAAACTGCACAAAGCCATGTCTCAGGGGGAGATTGGGAAGCTGGCGGCTGCACAGAAGAGCCTAGCTCCGGATGGGAGGTAGGAAACATGGCTGGAGATGGGGGACAAGTCCCTCCTGTGTCCTTGCTCTCCATCACGTTGCTGAACCACCCTGGCTCCTTTGGAGCTCCACCAGCCAAAGCTGGCACACGAGTTACTTGCCCCACCTTTGCTGCATGACTGTGGACATGCCCAATTAGAAGAGGCATCCTGTTCACATCGCAATAAAGTTTTGACAACATGGGCTAGACCTCCCATCCCAAACCACCCAATTGCTTGCATGAAACTTGAGTTTCTTGCCTTTCCTGGTTTCCCTGGTAGAAGTTGTGTGGATTTAAATTCTCCTCAAACACCATGAAGGTCCAGGAGATTCACGGTAGTTTTGGGTAGAAGGCCATTTTCGTAGTTAAGGCAGTTCCTCTTTCCATGACTTATTTCCAGGCCTCAGCGAGCCAAGATGAGGTTCTGGGCAAAGGGCAAGCAGGGGGATAAGAAGACCCCACGGGAGAAGCTTGCTACCCAGTCTGAGCTGCTGGAGCTGTACGCAGAGCAAGAAGTCCCCAGCAGGGAGGTGATACCTGGCTTGCAGCTTGGCGAAGGTAAGTGGTGAGGTGGCATGGTGCCGGTGTTGTAAGGAGCAGAGAAATTGTGTTCATTCTCATGGCAGAGGGAAAAGCTGGTGTAAATCTGGCTTTACGCTACAACCAAGCGTAGCCCAATATATAGGGGCTTGGGTACAGATATAGAGCCGAGGAAGGTTGGCTTTTCTATAGGGTTAGGGTATCTGTAAATGGGAGCATCGTGTACGGTGGTGTGGTCTAGCTGAGGCTGCTGTGGGAAAAGAGGTTGGGAAGCTGCACAAATGAAATGTCCATGCTTATTCACATCTCTTGAATTCATGGACAGCCTCAACCCAAAACAGTGGCAAGTAGGTTAAAGGGTGGGATCCAGAACGGGTCTCGAGGAATTCCATGTCACTGATCCTCCTGGCAGCTCTCTGGACATGGACAGATGTTTCCCCTCTTGAAGGAGGAAATGACCAAAGGAGAAATGACATTTAATCTTCCTATGAGTACTACACAGTGCTTTTCTCCTCCACAAGTTTATCCCAATGCCCATCTCCCTGTTTTAGTGGCAGAATTATTTTCATCTGCTCTTCAATCTCTTTCCCCCTTTTTAATTATCACCCATAGAGTTGGGTCCTCACCACCTGACACCCCCACGGAGTCCCGAGCTGTCTGGTATCTACCGGCGGGAGTTTAAGGAGAACAAGGAGCCCTCTCCCAAAGTGAAACGCAAGCGCAGTGTCAAGATCAGCAACGTCGCTCTGGAGCCTGTGCAGTGGCAGAATGACTCACTGCAGATCATAACCAGCGCTAGCGACTTGAAGAGCATGGATGAGTTTCTCCTGAAAAAGGTAACTCCTGTCCTCATTGCTCCAGCTAAATCATCAGAGAGTTCGAAGAGCAGACAGAGGCAACAAAGCCAAAATTATCATGGGGACAGCAGTAGCAATACTAATAATTCATCTAAGGGTGCACAGCATGCACCAGGGCAGGCTGGGAGAAAAGATGGGCAAGCTGTGCATGTACCATGTGGTCATTCTGCATGAACACAGCAGCTTCAGTGCTTCCATTGCTTTGAGCTGCCCCTGGAAGCATCAGAAATGGGTGACCTAGGAGGGCAAGAGTTGAAGGCTGCAGGGAAATGCTCATGTTTCTAGTTTGCATGCAGGAGAAACTACCTTGTAATCATTATTAACATTGTCTGCCTGTGGTGGAGCAGTTGCTCATTAGTGCTGCTTCATCTCACATGGTGTTCTGCCGCAGCAAAAGTGGCATGGGTGCATAAACCCCTTTGGTTTCCTAGATGAATGAACTGGATAATGACGACAGCAAGAAGGACACACTGGTGGATGTCGTGTTCAAGAAAGCGCTGAAGGAATTCCGACAAAACATCTTCAGCTTTTACTCCTCAGCGTTGGCAGTAAGTGACCGGATGATGGGTGAGATCTTCCACCTCTGGGAGAAACAAGATGCTCTGGGTCTTGCTGGTGGTGGAGATGCTGCCGAGCCTTCCATTCCTGGTCTGCTCGTCCCAAAGGATGGAGGCTCTTCCATTGTATTTGGTCTCATGAGCTGTAAATTTGAACTCTTCCTCATTAGCCAGACCTCAATATACGTTGAGTGGAGATTTCTGGTCTTCTCGTTACAGCTTGCTCCCAGTCAAATGGGAGATGACAGTAAGTCGATAAACTCCACCAAACACTCTCCATTTGCCACCCAAAGTGTCTGGAAACCTTTGTGTTACATTTGCGAGTGGTGGAGACGTCTGAGCAATGTGGAGCTCTGCTCTTCTGCTGCTTTTCAATCTGAGCAATGATTGCTATGGCTTATGATCACAGTGATGAAAAAAAGCTATTTTATTGCTCAGACTATATGAAAAGTTCCCTCTAAGGCTTGAGCTGGCACTTAACATCCTCCTGCTCTGCGCATCGAGAAGCCACCCTGCCAAAGGTCACGAAACTACTCTATTAGATGATCCTTTTTTCCTTCTTTTAATCATACTTGGACTTCCCCTGAGCAGTTGGAAGCTGGTCAGGCTAAAATAATTGTCTGGAGCAGAATAGGCAGTCTGGGGTGTATAAAAATCACTTTTCTTTTTGCTTCTGTTTCCTTAAAAGATGGATGATGGGAAAAGCATCCGCTATAAGGACCTCTACGCCTTATTTGAGCAGATTCTGGAGAAGACCATGAGGCTTGAGCAGAGGGACTGGAGTGAGTCTCCAGTTAAAGTCTGGGTCAATACCTTCAAAGTCTTCCTGGATGAATATATGACAGAGTACAAACCCCTGGACTACACCACTGTGAAGGTAGTTGGCACTTTTCTTAAGCCCCTTGAAGGTTTGGGAACCGTCTTTCTGTGGGGTTGTGCTCTCTGTAGACACATGGGAACCTCTGTTGTCTTCTCTTCTGCTTTAAGCTGAGGTAGACAACATAAGCTGGCACACAAGGCATGATTCATTGGTTGTGTTTCACTGGCTCAGCAAACCCCAGTTCACATCTGGGCTGAGCTGGGCCTTGGCCAATGCCAACACGTAGATGTTGTCTTCAGGGCAAAGCTGCAACCATCTGTGCATGGTTGGAAAGGCAGCTCCTGGTGCTTCTTTTTTGGTTTGTTTTTTTTTTTTTTAATCTTTGAGGGAAAGTGAAAGAGATACAAGCTTTCCTAGTCTCTTGACCTCTTCCCAAGTGACCACATACTTCACCATCGGTTGGGTTGCAGAAGAAGGGGACATGGGCAGTGGCTGTCCTCAGGATCTAGGTACAGTTTTTAGACCAGTCAGAGCTTGCAGTGTGCCTTTCACAAACCTGATCTCCTCACTCTCTACTCCGTATTGTCTGCAAGGACAGCCACGGTGTCTCAGGCTGGGCTTGGGAGATGGCGTTTATTGTACAAATATTCCATCTTCTGGCTCTTCTGCTCCAAGTCCTCCCCAGGCTCCTCTCCAGGCAGGTTTTCTTTGGAGCAGGCTGAGCATAAGCTCCAGCTGCAGTGCTATGCCACATTCTCCTTGGGTGTCTTGCATGAGATGGGAAAGTTTTAGGTCACTGATGTTGGACTTGGAGCTAGAGCAGCAGCTAGTCTCAACTCCGAGATGAAGATGGGGACAGTTGTCCAGGGGATTTCTGAAAACGGGGTGATCTGTAGGAGACTTTTCTAGAGTGACTATCCTGGGGCTGCAGTTCCACTGGAGGATGGGGCTGGAAAGCAGTGGGCAACATTAGATTCAAGCCCTCTCTACACTTTAGCTGGGGAAATTACCCATAAATACGCTTAAATATCTTTTTAATACCAGGTGCCAAAAACAGAACGAAAAAAGAGAAGAAAAAAGGAAGCAGATGTGGTGAGTTGAGCACTCTGTGCCTGCGCATTAAAAAATTAATGTCCTTGTGGCCAGACTGATGAGCGATAAGAGACCTGCTCATGACAGGTCCTATGCTGAGATCTGAACATCACACTGTAATGAACGTGCAGCCGTGAAAGGATGTGCTAGAAAGATGGACAAGGTGGATTTGGTTTGCTTGATCAAGGATCGCTGTAGGTTGTTTTCTGAAAATGTGTCCCACATCAGTCAAGGCAGTAAACATGATGTCAAGAGTTATTATAGAATAACTGAGAGCAAAACAGAAAGTGTTGTTCTGGGTTTCTGCATAAACTTACAGTGTGTGTTTTACATCTCTAATGTCAGAGATGTAGGAGATTGTATCTCCTTTTTTCCTAAAGGATATGATAGTACTAGGAAGGTTGCAGGTGCAGAGCAAAAAGGGGGCCATGGATGCATAGACCTTCCTAACATGGAGAAGTTGACCAGCCAACCTCAGTCAAACGCAGTTTCTAACCTGCTTGCATGATTGTTTGGTTCCCATACAGGCTAGATGTCTGTTTGGGTTGCCTATGGAGTTATTGGGCTGAAAAGGAAACAAAAATAGCAAATAACAGCTAAAAGTTGGAGAGCTGACCATGTTCATCTCCTCGTTTTGCAGCAGACTAAGCACCCATCTCCTTTTTCTCAACACCCAACCTTTATTGTCACAGGTGGAAGAGCACAACGGTCACATTTTTAAGGCGACCCAGTACAGCATCCCCACCTACTGTGAATATTGTTCCTCCTTGATCTGGATAATGGACAGGGCTTCTGTTTGTAAATGTAAGCACACGCTCTTTGGTCTTTTTTTCATGTGTATGTATGTCAGTGATGAGTTTGGGGATTTTGAAAGGTGTTCACTGCTGTTTCCTGCCACCCCACTCTCAAATAATTTGGTTTTTTTTCACATTAGGAGAGCTTTCGAGACAGATCTTAAGGGTTTCTGAAGTCAACTAATTAAGTCCATTCCAGCAGTCCTTACAGTCCTTGTGGTACAGTTAGTTTTGTGCGTGGTAGCTTTGCGTTACACATCTTATCCCATAAGCTCATATGGTCATTCCATATGGTCAAACCGTATTTAAATGTCATGGTAAGAAGGACAGTAGAGTCGGATATGGCAGTCGTGCCCTACGGCTTTAGCCTGAAGCATGCCTGTAGGTCTCGTGACCATAGCAAATTCATTTGGCTTAGCATATTTGACCTCCAGGCACGTGAATTTTTGGGGAGATCAGGAAGATGGAAGAGGACCAATAGGAAAGGTTGATCCATCGCTTTGGTTTTTCCAACATTTCTGTGATTAGGTTGAAAGTATCAACCCTGGGGTATTTCAGGCTGATGTCCAGTGCAGGAAGAATATAAATTAGGTGCTATTTCCAACCTCTTTGAGGGTATCCATGTCTGATAACTCAGAGTGACTCATGGATTATTTTTGCAGTTGATCTATCTTTTTTTTTTTTAATGTTTCAGGGACTTAAATATGGACCTTTAAAATTAAAGGCTTAATTTTTTTTGGTTTGAGTGGATCTAATACAGACTTGGCCCCTGGCAACTGCAAATTCAATGTGCTTTTGAACTGCTAGTCCTGAGAAGAGCTACTTATTTCATATTAATTCATATTTCGCCAGTGATCTGACTTTTTGGATTATTAAATACTGTTTTTCTTCATTGCAGTATGTAAATATGCTTGTCACAAGAAGTGCTGTCTTAAAACCACAACCAAGTGTTCCAAAAAGGTAAATGTCTCTCATTCCTTTTCATTCATTACATACTTTTCAGATGGTGATACTAAGCTCGTATAAAAAAATGTTAGGCACAGAACTTGGTATAATGCTGGCAATAACTGTCCTTTGAGCAGGAGCTTGGACCAGAGATCCCTGCAGGTCTCTCCAACCAGTGCTTTGGTGTTTGCATGTATTTTGGGAGTAACGCAGCGATGCATCACTATATATCTGCCCAGTCATGCAGCAGATGTAGCAGTGATGTTCCCTGCCTTGTAACCGCACTGAATAATAGAAAGCTGCCTCATTTTGTACCTTTTAAGGACTTGGAAATGTGGGGTTATTCTTGGAAATATGGGTTATTCTTAACCCTGCTGGTCCCTGCTTAGGCTTATGGTGTGGTCCCCAAACAGCAGCGGCACTACAGGTGAGCGAGGAAGGGTGGGTGGAGGATGCTCAAGCACTGACTGTCCTCCTTAGAGGAGAATTAAATATTGTTGGCCAGGTTTAAGGGTATGGAGGACAGTGAATTAATGCAGCAGGTTGCCCCGGCTAACAATGAATCATCAAGATTTTGTGGTTTTTCTTTTAAATAGTTTATTTTGTGCCCAAAAGAAGGATAATACAGCCAGGATAGTAATGTGTGCAAAGCTCTGTCAGCTCCCTGGGAGGCTTCTCGAGGAAGAGCAGCCTCTGGAAAGCTGCATGATTACATATTTCCCAAGAAATAATCCAAATATATACATTGAAGATATATATATTTGAATATATTTGTATTTTGAATATATATAGTATTTTTGCTGCACTCTTTCCCTGTCTGGCAGCATTTCTGCAAGAGCTGGGAATGCCTCATATGAGGTTCTGCTTTAAAATCTGGGAAGTTCAATGACATCTCTGATTACTTTTTTTCAGAGAAGCTCAGAGATGCTTGGAGCCTTCTCGTTTCTTGGGGTTTCTCTGCCCAAGGAAGTTTTTGTGCTGTACCCAAGGAAGTGAGTTCACCGTGTGTCCACGGTAGCCTTCCACTTGGGCGGTTGGAGGCCCTTCTCGAGGAAGGCTCTGGCTTGTCTGTGCTTGGTGGGTTAACATTTTTAGGGTTGTTTTCAGCAACAGGGAGCCACAAACCATGTATTATGCTTTGAGAAAGATATCTTTATTTTCTGGCAATGGTTGATTTTGTAACAGTTAGCCTTGTCCCAGTCTGGATCTGTTTCTCCAGATCTATGGTGAACTTGAGCAAACACCAAGCTCATCTGTCTTGATGGCCATAGAATTGCTTTCATCCATGCTTGATCCCCAACTCGAAGCTACTTGATTTGAGTAAAGTAGCACGTGGGTTGTGTGGCATCGCATTTGCTGATGGTTTTAGCAGCCAAGCAGGCTGGTTGAAGAGCAGGTGATGAATTTCAACTGGTAGCTGAGACCAGATGTTCCTGGGGTGGTTTTTTTCCCTAGAGCATGGAACAGAATGGGCATCTTCCCCACATCATCTCACAAGGTTGACAAGATCAATGAAAGGATGACACTGAATGGGAAAAACAAAGGTGCAGGAGCGGTTATAAGGGGAGCTGTGACCTGGGTCATGGTCACCACCATCTTGCTGATGGCTGGGTTGCAGCATGTGCCATCTCATATTCCCTTTGCTGGGGCTGGGCATTTGTGTCAAAATTTTATTAGGTCTTTTGACTTTTCCACCCAGAATCTCCAATGCAGGAGGACTTTGTTCACATTTGAATTTGCCAGATATCAGATTTCCACTGAGCGTTTGCAGCCGGCAAAAGGGTCTTTCCTGACAGATGTAGATGGGTTTTTTTCACGCTCTTATTTTGGCATCATGTTTGTTCACAGACATTTTGTAATTACAAGTGCTACAAGTTGATCTAAGTACCCGAGACTTAGATTTACCTGTTCAGCTTCGTGCATCCTCTTTGGGGAGTGAAATCATCCAGGGAGATGGTGCCAGAGGGGCAGGATGTGGAAGACCACCATGCCCAGCTGTGTTGGCTCTACCAGGCTGAGAATCTAACTAAAGCGAGGTGGTTAAAGAAAGAAAATCCAAACTTTTATGACTTCAGGTGCATCTCCAGAGACCGATTTAACATTGCAAGACGTACATTGCTGGCTGTCCTGTCCTCCTTCATTAGACTGACTTGCACATCACCTGGATCATCTGAAGAAGTCTGAATAGCAGTAGGATCCAAGCACTGTACCAGCATTGCTTCCTAAAAGGATTTTAAAATCTTTTTTTTTCCTTTTCCTCTTCAGTATGACCCCGAGCTCTCATCTCGGCAGTTCGGTGTGGAGCTCTCCCGGTTGACCAGCGAGGAGCGAGCAGTGCCGGTGCTGGTGGAGAAGCTCATCAACTACATCGAAATGCACGGGCTATACACAGAGGGCATTTACAGAAAATCGGGGTCCACCAACAAGATCAAGGAGCTGCGGCAAGGACTCGATACAGGTAAAAGGATGGAAAAAATACCCCACATGGGGAGAAAAATCTGCAACAGAAAGGTTGGATGTAAGGAAGGTGGGATGCTTCATCAGGGCAAAACAAGGGAGTGGTCCTGCCTTCCCTGACTGCGGGCTGTGCAAGTGATGCTTTCACGTCTCTAACCAAACCTCGAGTCAGCAACTTATGCTTTTTGTGTGCAATACATGAAAAAAGTCATTCTAGTTAAGGGAAAACTCTGCCTTACTTACACCATAGCAATTGATGCCAGCAGGAAAAGAAATCCTGGTCCCACCTAAGATTACATGCCCTGGAAAATGCATTTCTCTCTAATTTTAACACATGGAGCTGAAATCAGGTGCTGGATTTCTTGCCGTTAAGCACAATGTGGGTTCAGGGTGGCACATGAACACTTTCTATTCTAGAGGAGTAGCTTATCACAGAATGGTTTAGGTTGGAAGGGACCTTTAAAGGTCACCTAGTCCAACCCCCTGGCTTCACTAACAGCTTCATATTGATCATTGCCTCTTGGATTTTTTCTTTTTCCTCAATCTGCTGCCAAATCCAGACATTGATAATGTGAATTTAGATGACTACAACATCCATGTCATTGCCAGCGTGTTCAAGCAGTGGCTCCGAGATCTGCCCAACCCTCTCATGACCTTCGAGCTCTATGAAGAGTTTCTACGAGCAATGGGTAAGGAGCCTCCCTCACTATCCCATTCTCTTGGCAGAGCAATACGGTAGCTGCTTTTAGTGCAAAAAATTTTATTTATTCTTTGGGCCCAAACCAGCTCTTTTGCCAAATTATATTTACCTGGTTTCAAAGTCTGATTTTTTTGCTATAAGGCGTTTTCTATGCAAAGCCATGGGCAGTTTGGTCTTGCCTTTGGTGGCACACATTTGCATCACGGTTCAGCAGATTTAAGCCCAAACCATTAGCCAGAAGATCCATCTTTTAAGTAGTAAAAGTAAGTAAGCATTAAGATGGTATCATTTTAAATAGGAGGAAGAAGTAGAAGCCACCCCTAAATGCTGGTGCTTTCTCCGCAGGCCTCCAGGAGAGGAAGGAGACAGTGCGGGGAGTGTATTCAGTCATTGACCAGCTCTCCCGCACCCATCTCAGCACCTTGGAGCGTCTCATCTTCCACCTGGTGAGGTACGTTGGGCTAGGGCACCTTCGGGCAACAGGCAAGGGGAGGATGCTCAGGCATCCTTCATACTGAAATAGCTGAGACCAAAAGCAGGTGGGCAAGGGAAAGGGAAGAGCTTTCAGGTCCATCATGTCTCCCAGGAGGTGGCCCCAGAGCTGTCTTCTCCAAATGATTCTTGCATTGATGAGCAACCTCTGCAGTGCTCTGGTAACTCGAGGTGCCTGCTGGTCCGTGATGCCTCTCACCACTGCAGGGACAGGTTTTTTGGGTGGACAATGCCAGTTGTTTGCCTGCTTTGGGAACACCTGAGATGCCTCCAGATTTGGCTTTCTCCATTGAGCAAAGCAAAGACGAAGGCAGAGCAGCATGCTTGCTAGCAGAGCAGGATTGCACCGCAGAAATGTCATCTCCTCTATTCATCCATGGCCATGTGGAGGTGCCTTCACCTCTGACTTCTCTCTTAATCCCTCTTTTTTTTAGGATTGCCCTCCAAGAAGAGACCAATCGCATGTCAGCTAATGCCTTGGCCATTGTCTTTGCTCCCTGTATCCTCCGCTGCCCTGATACGACGGACCCGCTGCAGAGCGTTCAGGACATCAGTAAAACAACCACGTAAGAACGTGGTGCTGGATGATCCAGCTCCATAACCATTACCATGTCACCACTCGCATCTTGATAACCCTTAGTACAGTCAAATGGCTCAAGAATAGAGACCTTTAGGATGGAAATTATAAACATGTATTAAATGCATCTTCATGAAGATATTTCACATTCTCTCAATCCCCAAGAGGTTGTTGAATGGGGATTTTTTAAGTGATGAAGGATCCACAAGAGCAAATCAATTTGCACTCCTGCCCGGCACATCTCAGCAGGAAAAGGTGGAGCTTTTGCTGACGTGGTTTTATAGTTAATCCCATTTATGGCAAGCAGATCTTTATTCTTACTTAATTTTGTCTTTTTTATTTGAGAAGGTGAGCTTGTTTGGTCTCCAGCAATATTAATATTGCGTACTTAGATTTCTTTAAGGTATTTGATGCAATTGCAAAGGTTTTACAGAGAAAGTGAAGCGCTTGCCCAAATTCAGTCTGGCTCATATTAAATAGATTTTAAAATAAATAATGGAGACAATGATAATAATGGAAACCATCTAGTGAAGGGCTGGACTTCTGAAAGAGGTATTAAAATTGTTGAAGACCAGAACGTGCTTGGAGATGCAGCTGGTAGGAGCACTTGTCCTTCAACAGGATTTCTTTGTAGCTTCTCCCTTGGACTTTAGGTATAGCACATCCTCTAATTTTATTATGTGGAAAGGATTTTTTTATTCCCCAAACACACTCCTGACAGCATTAAACAGTCAGCTCAGCTAAAGAAGCTTGCTGCAGCATTACTGCATGCAAGAGAGTTGGAAGCAACCTGCCTTCCCCGGGTTTATATTTCTTTGATCCTTCTTCCAAGGGGGGTAAATTTCTCCAGTGGGATCCTTTAATTTCTCTAGTCCGAGTTTCTTGATCCATCCATAGCCCGTTATCACTCTTTTTAGGGGAATTTCCACAACCCTTTGGTTTCCAGCTGGAGCTTTCTCCCTCTATGCCTTTCCATCAGGGCAGATCTTCAGGCAGGACAGAAACAGCTCAGATCAAATCGTTTCCTCCTCCCATTTTGTCTTCTTTTGGGTTTTTTCTCCCCTTAGTTGCGTAGAATTAATCGTCATCGAGCAGATGAACAAATACAAGGCTCGTCTCAAGGACATCAACAGCCTGGAGTTTGCAGAGAACAAAGCCAAGAGCCGCCTCTCCTTGATCCGCAGATCTATGGTGAGATGCCAAAGACATCTCTGTCCCCTCCTGTACTCTCCTTGCCCCTGAAGCAATCCTACCTTATCTTCTGCTTATCCCAGCCTCCCAAACCCCTCGCATCCTCCCACACCGTCTTCCCCAGGACAGGGACCTTCAGCCCTGTGGTGGCTCCTCATCTTTGCAGAGAGTCATACCAAAGCACAAGGAAGTGGAAACGGTCCATGGAAACGTGGTCGCTCCAGCTCAGATGCTCCTGATCAATGTTTCCACCTTCGTTTGAACTTGTTTGGTCCTGGGTTGAGTCAAGCCTTTCATTCACTGGCTCAACGTCGCTCCACAGGAGACCTGGACCATCTTTTTTTGTGCTCAGTCGCATTATCTGAAACCAAAATGAGCTCCCCAAAGGCTCTCCCTGCTCCCGCGCCGCCTTTTTGGGAGCCTCGAATGCATCTCATTGATTTTCCATGCTTCTGGGGGCGGGGGGGCAGCGGGCTGCAGATGCATGCTGCGCTTGGCTTGTTGGGCTGCGGGAGAGGGATGGACTCAGCGCAGCATGGTCATCCCAGGCTTGGGCTAAGGAGCTGAGCAGCTCCTGTGCTTGGTCCTGCCCGCTGTGGCCCTCAGGAACACGTTCCTCCTGCTTTTTTGGGAATGAAATCCAAGCAGGAGCTGCCCAAGGTTGCGAGGCTGGTGCTGGAGAGCTGCCCTGTTCATCCCAGTTCAAAAAAAAACCCATAAAAATGAACAAAAATGGGTTTTTTGGAGGGGCAACGGCATGTGCACTCTAACCTTCTGCTTTCCTTTTCATCTCCTCTCTAATCCAGAAACCTGTACTAATTGCAGTTAGATTTATGAGCATAACCCGCAGTTCAATCCCGGTATGTATTAACTGTAGTGCGCTCTGCGCCAGCCGCCGCGTCCCTCCATTGTGTGTCACCGCCACTCATTCCAGCCCCGTCCCACTGGCCATTGTCCGTGACGTTGCCCATCTGGTCCCCAAGCGGGTGCCACTCCTCAGGGCCACCATTTCTCCTGCAGGTCCCCCAAGCGGCAGGAGTTTGGGACAGCCGGCGCTTGGCCATCCCTGCACGCAGCTCCTCGAAAAACCGCTTTCCACGCTTTTTCCCTTTCCTACTTATTTTTTTCTAATTTATTTTCTTTTTCCATCCTGTGCTTCCCTCTGCTTTGCTTTGCTTGACTCATCTCTTCCCTTCCCACCCCAATTTCTGCTCACTCAGGGTGCATTTCAGCATCAAGTTGCTTTCGCAGTGCTGCTGTATCTGAAGATGGTTGATAAAACCCCCAGCTTGGATGCCTCGGAGACCACGAGGCATCCAAAGGTCTCCTCCACCTTCTTGGAGGAGGAGCACCACCACCACCTTGAACAGAAGGTCAGGACAGCCAGGTTTGAATTGGGAGGGGTCTAGCAACCCCTGTATTCCCCAACTCCATCTCAGCTTGAGTTTAAGTTCCCACTGAGACTGTGACGGGTGAGAAAAGTGTCTGCAGGTTTTTGGGGATGGTCGTGGGGCTGTTTCCCTTCCTACCAGGTTCAGCCCATGATGCTTCTCCCCCTCCTTCAGCATCCACAGGGCTGAGGAGATGGAGAAAAGCAAAATTCAAGCTCTGCTCCCCTAATGCTGTTTCACAAGGACGCCATTTTACAGGGGCCTACATCTACGAGTCAGTGGGATCTTTGGGATCTCAGGGGTTTTGACTAATAGGATTCAGGTAGCTGCGCTTCAGCTCAGGAGCCCACGTGAGAAGGTGTCATCAGAGGAATGCTGGGGTGCAGGAGTGGTTTTGCTGCTGAAGAAAGGTCTCTGGGATGTGGTGTTAAAAGATGAAAGGGGTAAAATGAAGCAAATCTCACTTTTCAAGGAAAAAAGGGAGGCTGCTTTACCCTGCAAACCCACTCTGGGTGCCTGGGTTATTGGGAAGACCCTGGGATGCCCCAGCTGCAGGGTTTAAATAGTCTTAAAGGGAGAAAAGCTACATTGCAACGAGCTCTTCAACCCCAAGGGGATGCAGGTTCATCCTGAGTGATGGTTGTCAGGAGGAGGGCAGCAAATGATGGGCACAACTCAGGCTGGTTGACATCTCCCAAGTCCTGGTCGGTTCAGGATCTTGAATTTAGAAGATGAGATGTGTCTGGTTAAGATAAAAGCTTTTTAATGTCTGTGGTGTCCCTCATCCTCCAAAATCCATCTTTTTCTTCTACTCCATGAGACAGATCTGTAGAGCTGGTCCTCAAAAGATTAAAAGAGCTGCACATATAATATTCCTCCATTCCATACATACTACCCCCCCCCGTCTGAGTCCTTTTTCATTGTCAGTTTTAATATTAAAAAAAATAGGTGGTTCTTCAGAGTTACATTAAATCTCCCTGTTTAACCATGAGCACAAAACCAAACATTTATTGTCTTATAATGGACCATTGGAGGTGATCTTGGTTTCTGGCTCTCATGTACATGAGATCAGAGCATGGACAATGTGATTAGGTGTGAGTTACCATTTGCTGAAGGAGTCAGTGGAGACCCTTGCAATGCTCAGGAAATACCGAGGGTGGGCGAGGAAAGGATGTGAGACGTGTTCTAACGGTAAAGCAGGAGCTGGGTGCCCTGAAATCAAAACCCTGGTGATGCTCCCACCCAAAGCCAATACGGCCACCTGACAGGTCAAGCTTCCCATCTCACGGGTTGTGGCCTTTGCGGAAACCCATCCTGCAGCCAGCTGGTCTTGCTTGGAAGTCCAAGTTGCACTTGGTCCATCAGCTGGTAGCTGGTCCATCAGCACCATCCTCACCGCCTCCATCCTCACCACCACCGTCCTCACCCGCTGCAATGTGTTGAGTCTTTCTGGTGCCTCTCCCAGCCTGGGGTGAGATTTTGGAGGGTCCTGGGTGCAACCAATGGCGGCACGCTGAGGACTAATGGCTGGGGCCATCTTCTTCACTACTTGGGAGAGCAGTGTGGTTGGCACCTCAGATGTTGGCAAACTCACCTTGGTGGTGGTGACACCATTGTCTCTCTTCAGGGCAAAGGACGTGTGCGACGCGGCACCTACCCCAGCCCAACGTCTCCCGTTGCTGTGCGCTTGCCCTTGGTGACGAATGTCCCTGAGGAGACCATGAGCAGCGAGGAAGCCATGGATATGGAGGTGACAGAGCAGCAGCAAGTGGCCATGCAGCAGGAGGAGAAGGTGCTGACCGAGCAGATTGAGAGTCTGCAGAAGGAAAAGTGAGTCTGGCCGAGGATTCAAGCCATGTCCCCTAGCTATAGGCTACCTATGGATGTTGCTTGACGTCATATGGTTGATGTGTTGCTCACAGGGTGACCTGGAGGACTTCATCCCTCCATGATCTCTTGGTGTATGTGTATCCCTTTCTTTTCCTCCCCACTTTTTTGGTCCCATTGGGTCAATGGGACTGGGTTGGTTTTGGCAGGGAGGAGCTGACGTTCGAGATGCTGACACTGGAGCCCCGCGCCTCCGACGATGAAACCCTCGAGTCCGAAGCCTCCATCGGCACCGCCGACAGCTCTGAGAATTTGAACTTTGACTCCGAAGGAGCCATCTCCGATCACTTGGGTAAATCCAGGAGTTCTTGGGTTTATCATAGGATGGTTTGGGTTGGAAGGGACCTTCAAACATCATCTTGTCCAACCCCCTGCAATGAGCAGGGCCACCTTCAACTGGATGAGGTTGCTCAGGTTTTTCTATAGCTTCGGGGGGGGGAGTATGTTTGGGTTGTTCTGCCCACAGGAAATTTAAAACCAGCAATTTAAATGGGTGTAAAGAGAGGGGTTAAGGGTTAAAACACATGGACCTGGGAGGTGGGTGGTAGCACCCAGGGTTTTGGGGGAGGTGAGCATTCCTCCAGCACTGCCGCATCATCCTGGGTGACGCTACCTCCGGCGAGATGCTAGGAACATTCTCCTGGCTTCATCCATGTGTCCCTGGCGAGTGGTGCCAAGATGCTGCGTGGTTATGGGGTCTTAATCATCCAGTGGTCCTTCTCCCCCCCCAGAGAGAAGCATGGCACTTACCTCCCTGCGCCCCACCAAGGTGGAGGGGCTGAGCCGGCTGCGAAGGCACCCCAGGACCCGGCTGGACCCGGCAGACCCAGCCGATGCCTCCATCTCCTCCTCTTCCTCCTCCCAATCATCCACCTCCTGCTTGCCCCACCTGCCCCGGAAGCGCTTCCAGATGTACTCCAAATCACCTTTCTACCGAGCAGGGGGGTCCGGCGAGCCCCCCGAAACCCGGGCAAGCCTTGAGGGCTTCATGGGACCTCTCCGTTATCCGGAGGACCGGCCTCAGTTCACTACCCGCGGGACATTCAATCCGGAGAAAGGCAAACAGAAACTGAAGAGCGTCAAAACTTCCCCCCCGAAAACCAAAGAGCCCCCAGATGGGGGGGCAGGGGGGGGGGACAAGAGAAACCCTGAGGCTGACTGTGCCACCGCCCAACCCCTCGTCCTCCTAGGGAGCAATGAGTTCATGGTCTGAGGTGCTCCACCCCAGGGATGCGTCACATGCCAGAGCGCTCCCAACAGCTTCCTCATTAACACCAGGAGGATGAATTCTTAATTAAAAAGGCCAGTGGGGGACGGTTTTAACAGTGGCCTTAATGGTTTGGGGGGGGTTGAGACCTTCAGGGGAGGAGGGGGGTTGGACTGGGGATGGAGGGGCACTGGCCGGCTCCTGTGCCCTTCTCCTCGGAGCATCCCACATCTCAGAGCATCGCCCTGCCAAATCCTCGTGCCAAATCGCCGTTACCCATCAGTGGGAGAAAA
>VYZV01033133.1:112580-126726 GCA_013401275.1 Pandion haliaetus
GGGGGGGTGTCAGTTCTTGAACATGTCGCACAGCAGCTTTTCCATGGGGGTGTTGCCAATGGTCCGGCGGAAGAAGAGCAGCTCCACGCGCTCGGAGGAGATGAAGCGCAGTGCTGGGAGGAGCAGCAGCAGCTTCCCAAACCTGGGGGACAGAGCAGTGGCCATGGGTGGGTGTCCCTACCCCTGGCATCACCTATGGGGCCGTGGGGACAGCGGTACCTGACAGGTTGCCCGGGGTAGTGAGAACGGTTGTGCTGGCCCAGCATCACCTGCGACTGGTCCTGCAGGTTCTCTACCTGCTCGGGGTCCTTCAGGCCGCGGGTCTCTGCAGGGACAAGGGGGTGACAGGGTGGGGTGGGAACACGGGGACGGGCAGCAGCAGGTGCTAGTGGGTCACCTCACCTGGTTTGAAGAGCACCACGGCCTTCATGCAGGCAAATTCAGTGGGGTCAACAGCCAACGCCTTGAAGCGGCCGAGGGTCTCCTGCAGCGCCCGGACATCCAGGGCAGCCGGCAGCAGCTTGCCAGCGGCCGGTTCGGGGACAGCCAGCAGCGGGCAGCTCTCCAGGGGCATGGACCACTGGATGGCACAGAGCAGGAAGAGCTCGCTCCACGCTTCCTCCAACAGGATCACCTGGGGAGAGTTGGGGGACAGCCCCAAAACCCCTGTCACCCCCAAAGCCTCCAGCACCTGCAGCCACCATGGTTGGTTGGGCTGAAGAGCATCCTCAGGGGTGTGGAGAGCAGAACCCCAAGACCCTGCAGTGAATGTCATGGGGATGCTCAGCCATCCCCATCCCACTGGCTGCCTACATTTTTTGGGGCCCCCATTGCCCCATAGGAGGGACCCCAATGCCCCCCAGGGATCCCCAACCCCACCTGATCACGGAAGGGCAGGTTGGAGAAGACGGGCAGGTTTTTGGCCCACTTCACAGCCATGAAGAGGAGACGTGCAGAAGTCTCATAGACGTTTTCGGGGCTGGCTGCCGGGTACGGTGCCACCTGGTACTCGCCACCCACCCGCTCTGGCTCGCTGCCTGTCACATCCACCGTCTCGTCAGCTGCAGGGACAGAAGAGGATGCTGGTGGTCACCACACCGTGGGGACAACCCCCACCTGTCCCCTCCCCACCAACAGCCACCCACCATCCTCGGGCTCCAGCTTGGCGCAGGTCTCGGCTGTCATCAGGCTGGCCATGAAGCGATGGTTGGTGGGCGGTGTGGGTGCTTGGGGACCTGGGGTGACAGCGACGGTGGCACCGGG
This sequence comes from Pandion haliaetus, assembly GCA_013401275.1. Lineage (NCBI taxonomy): Eukaryota > Metazoa > Chordata > Aves > Accipitriformes > Pandionidae > Pandion > Pandion haliaetus. Next base: position 113,844 of record VYZV01033133.1, read on the forward strand.
ACCGCGGGGAGCAGGGCAGGGTGTCGGGGGGACCTCACGGGTGGTGGCCACATGCTCGGGGGGCAGCTCGGCATCCAGCTCGATGCTGTCCAGCCGGACTTGGGACGTGCTGCGGGGCTGGCGCTCATTCTGCACGGCTGCAGGGACATCGTGGCATCAGCGCTGGCCACCCTGCTTTCATCCCCTGCCATCCGTCACCGTGTGTCCCCCCACCCGTCTCACCGTCCTTGTTCATGCCAGCTTGCAGGCACTTCTTGAGCCGGCAGGCCTGGCATTGGTTGCGGTGTGCCTTGTCCACTGGGCACAGCCCTGTCCCCGCCTGGCACCTATGGGGAGAAGTGGCACCCGGCTGCAGCTCCTGGGGTGGCCCCTGATCCTGGAGGGTCCTGTCCCCGAGAGGTGTCCTGCCCCCATGAGTGCCAAGTCCTGGGGGTGCTTTGTCCCTGTTGGATGTCTTGTCCCCCCCTCAATGGGTGTCCTCCACCCAATGGGTGCCCCCTCTCACCAGGCACCCTGTCCCCAACAGGTGCCCTGTCCCAATGAATGCCCTTGTCCCGCCTCCAAGGGTGCCCTGTCCCAGTGAATACCCTGCCTTGATGGGTATCCCCGCCTCAGGAGGGTGCCCTGGACCTCCCCCTCAAGTCCCTGCCCCACTGGATGCCCGTCCCCTGGTCCCTGCCCCGCTAGGTTCAAGTTCCCCTGGGTCCCTGCCCCACTCATTGCCCATGCCCTGGGGTCCCTGCCCTGCTGGGTGTCCATCCCCTGGGACCCTACCCCACTGGGGGTGCCTGTCCCCCTAGTCCCTGCCCCACTGGGTGTCCATCCCCAAGGTTCCTGTCCCACTGGGTGTCTACCCCCCTGGTCCCTGCCCCTCTGGGTGCCTGTCCCCTGGGGTCCCTGCCCTGCTGGGTGTCCATCCCCCATGGTCCCTGTCCCACTGGGTTCATGTCCCACCGATCCCTGAGTGTCCATCTCCTGGGGTCCCTGCCCTGCTGGGTTCCCATCCCCTGGCTCTTTGTCTCATTGGGTTCGGGTCTCCCTGGTCCCTACCCCACTGGCTGTCTCACCCCATGTCCCTCTCCCACTCGGCATCCATCACCAGGGTCCCTCTCCCACTGGGTTCAGGTCCCCTGGTCCCTACCCTGTTGGGTGTCTGTCTCCCTGGTCCCTGCTGGGTATCTCTGCCCCACTGAGTGTCCATGCCATGGGTCCCTACCCCACTGGGTGTCCTTCCCCCAGGGTCTTGCCCTGCTGGGTGTCCATCTCATGGGTCCCTACTCCACTGGTTTCCTGTCCCCCTAGTCCCTGCCCCTCTGGGTGTCCATATCCTGTATCCCTGCCCTGCTGGCTGCCCACCCGCCCACACACTCCATGCCCTGCAGGGAACCCCCCCCGCATCCCCATCCCTACCTGTAGATGAGCTTCCTGCGGACGCTGCGCTTGAAGAAGCCACTGCAGCCGTTGCAGGCATAGATGCCATAGTGCTTCCCGCTGCTGGTGTCCCCACAGACCTTGCACAGCAGCACGGGGCTCAGCGCCTTGCCAGGAGCCGGGCTCATCCCTGCAAGAGTGAAGCCGTCACATTTGGGGTGACTCAGGACACCCCGATGTCCCTCATCCCTCCTGCCAGTCCCTTCTGCCCCACCCCCAGCATCCGCTGGTCAGCCTGGGGACATGGATGGGGACACCTTGGGCACTCCAGAGATTGCACATGGGGTTCAGCATCTCCCCATGGCCCAGCACCTGGGATGCTGCAAGGATGAGCACTCATAGGATTTTTCAAAAAAAAAACAAAGGTGATGAAATGGTGTCCCTAGGGATGGGGACACCAGGCGTCCCAGTGAGGGGACACCAGGCATCCCAGACAAGGGCCACAATCAGAGACTGGAGTGGTCCTGGAGAAGGGCCACAGCTGGGGACACTGGGCATCCCAGAGAACGGTTACAGCAGGGGACCATGGGGACCCTGAAGAAAGGCCGGGGACAAAGGGCATCCAGGAGAGGGTTGTGGCTGGGGATTGCAAGCATACTGGAGAAGGGCTGTAGCTGGGGACCCTGGGGATCCTGGAGAAGGACCATGATGAGGACCATGGGCATCATGGAGAGGGTTGGGGACTGCAGGCATCCTGGCCCAGAGAAGGACCACAATGGGGACTCTCAGCATCTTGGAGAAGGGTGATTTCTGAGGACCCCAGCCATCCAGGAGAAGGACCACGAGGGGGACCCTGGGTATCTTGGAGGTGGACCATGATGGGGACTGTGGGCATCCAGAAAGACTGTGACAGGGACCCCAGCCATTCTGGAGAAGGATCACAATGGGGACCCTGGGTATCTTGCAGGACCACGATGGGGATCCCAAACATCCCAGAGAAGAACAATGATGGGGACACTGGGTGTCTTGGAGATGGACCCCCAAGTAGCTTGGAGAAGGACCACGATGGAGACTGAAGGCATCCAGAAGGCCATGATGGGAACCCCAGGCATCTTGGAGGTGGACATTGATGGGGACCCCAAGTATCCCAGAGACCAACCATGATGAGGACCCCCAGGCATCTTGGAGGATGACCCCAATGGGGACCCAGCCATCCCAGAGAAAGACCCCACCAGCGACCGCGGTCCCACCGTGTCGCACCCACTCAAGCAGAACACCACCTCTTACCCGTGGGGCTATCATCCAGCCCGGCGCTCACCACTGACCCTGCCGGTGACGCAGCCATCCCGTACCCGGCGTTCCCAACCTCTCCCTCTCCCCTCCCTCCGGATCCACCACAGTGGGTGCCCCGGGGTCTGGTGAGGTGGTGGGTGCTCCAGCAGCTCTGCGGGCAGCGGGGCTCTTGCCTTGCTCTCTTCAAGGCAGCTTAGCAGTGGGCGCTGTGTAAGCAGCTGCCTCTTTGTCACCCTCTTAATCTTTAGTGTCTGTGCAGGGCGGGGTGGGGGGGATCAATCAGCCACACAATGAAGAATTAAAAAGGTGCTGAGCCGTAACCCTAAACCCCATGACACCCAAGCCACCACCACCACCAACAACAACAACCCCTGCCCCGTGCGCCACTGTGGGCCATCATGGGGGTGTCACCCTGCCACCGAGTGGACACCCCCCCCCCAGCATTGCGAGGCTGAGATTGCGGGCGAAATGGGAGACAGAGTTTGGGGTAGGGACCCCCATATGTGTCATCGTTGTCCCCCCCCTTGGGACCCACCGGGTCCTATAAGCACATAAGCCCTTCGCTAAGGCGGTTAGAGGGGAATAACGAAAAGTGGTAATTAAGGGTGGGTAATTTCCCTGACCCCAAGTAATTAATTACCAGCCCTGATGGCAAGGGGAGGGGGGATGCTTGGTGGGCCCCCCTCTGCCTCATTTTCCCCTCCCGGGGGGGAGACAGGGGCCCCCGGGGGCATTGGGCTGGGGCTGCTGACACCGCAGCGGGTGGGGGCAAGGTGGCCCCTGGGGTTACGCAACCACTGCTAAACCCTCGTCATGACAGGGCAGCATAATTTGGGATTTGAGGGCTTTAGCCGCTAAACCCCCCCCGCCCAGCTCAGGGGGATGGCGGGTGGCCACCATCACCCAGCCCAGGTTGTCCCCAGGGATGGGATGGGCTGTGGCCAGGGGTCCCCATCCCACTGTGTCCCTCCCAGGGGAGCTCAGCCTGTGGCTGGGGGTCTTGCTGCTGTCTGTGGCCCCAGCGGAGGCATCCCAGGGGACGGGTGCTAGCAGCAGGTCCCTGCTGAGGGCTGGTGGCAGTGACACCAGTGGATCTGGGGGTCACCCCTCCGTCATCCCTGCCTGCTGCATGGTGCCATCACCCTTGCCTGTGGCATGGCTCCGACCTCCCCTGCCTGCAGCATATCTCCACCGTCCTGCCTGCCTGTAGCATGGCTCCATCATCCTTGCCTGCAGCATTGCTCGACCTCCCCTGCCTGCAGCATTGCTCCATTACCCTGCCTGCTGCATGGCTCCATCACACCCTGCCTGCAGCATGGCTCTACCACCCCAGCCTGCAGCACTGCACCATCCCACCTGCCTGCAGCATGGTTCTATCCTTGCCTGCAGCATGGCTCCATCCCCCCTGCCTGCAGCACCCCTCCACCCCCAGGACCCCCTCATCCACCCTGGGGTGCCCAAGTCCAACCCCACAGCCACCCATCCCATGGCGAGCCCCCACCGTGACCCAGATCTCTGACAGCCGCCATCTGCAGCAGCGGCCACCCTCCTCCCTCGGCAGAATTATGACGCTGGGCTAATGCGGCAGCAGCAAGCTGTCACCTCGCCCTGCCCGTCCCTTGCCCACAGCTTAGGTGCCTCCAGACCCTTCAGCAGAGCTTCACCATGGGTGAAACAACCCCCCTGTGCCCAATCCAAGGGCACCAGGAACACCTGCACCCCAGAGTGCCAGCCCACCCATGGGTGATGCAGAGACTTGGGTGGCCGGTACCGGGGGACGCCGGGGAGCGGCCAGCATGGCGATACATGCTGAGTCAGCTAATTTGCCCGTCCCCGCCTCGCCATCAGGTAAAAGCCAGCTCCGGAGTGGGGATTTGGGAGGGGGATTAGCTGGGCCAACCATCTGCTGCTGGCCAATCATCAGCACACCAAGGAAAGCCAATAATTACAAAAATATGGTTTCCCACCCCTTTTTTCCATTACCCCAGGTGGGTGCTGACCCCAAGGTGGGGTCCCCATGAAGCAGCACCCCATCCCCCTCCCGGGGCTGAGCACCCAACCCAGGCACCCAGCAGGGTTCGACCCAGCCTGTTTTCTGGGAGCACCCTGAGCAGGCCCGACACCATGGCCGAGGGGCTGCCAGCAGCGGGGTGGGAGTGAAGGAGCAAACGTTAAAGCCCGCAGCGGGGTCGTGACTCGGCTCGGTGACAGACGCTGGGGCAGATGCCATGGGATTACCCAGCCTAAAACCTCGGGATCTGCCCCCCTTCCCCCCCAGCAGGCAGAGAGCATTTAATTACTAATTTACTAATTACACAAAGATGCTGGCAATGGGTTTGAAAACTGTGGTCAGGAGCAGCCCCAAGGCTCCAGCCGCCCTAATCCCACTGGCCATGGGGAGCTGGCGGATGAACCCTGGCCAGGGGACAGCTCGGTTGGGGACATCGGGTGACCTAGTGAGTCACTGCCGTCCTGGCAGCCCCACTCCTGCTGGTGTTGGTACAGGGTGGTGGGGAATGGGAGGGGACAGTGGGGACAAGAAGAGGATGGTGGGGACCAGGAGGAGACAATGGGGACCAGGGGGAGATGGTGGGGACAAAGAGGAGATTATGAGACTCAGGAGGAGATGCTGGGGACCGAGGGGAGATGGTGGGGACCAGGAGGGGATGATGGAGACCAGGAGGAGCCTATGGGGATGAAGGGTAGATGACAAGGACCAGGAGGGGACAATGAGGATCAGGAGGGGGTGATGGGGACCAGGAGGAGATGGTGCAGACCAGTACGGAATGACTGGGAACCCGAAGGAGATGATGGGGTCCAAGAGGAGATGGTGCTGACCAGGAGAGAACAACAAGGATCAGGAGATGATGGGGTCCAAGAGGAGATGGTGCTGACCAGGAGAGGACAACAAGGATCAGGAGATGATGGGGACCAGGAGGAGGTAATCAGGACTAGGAGGGGATGATGAGGATCAGGAGAGGACAACAGTGACAAAGAGGGGCCAAGGGATGATGAGGATGAGGAGATGATGATGGAGCCCTGGAGTGGCTAGTGAGGACCAGGAGGGGATGGTGGAGACCATGAGGGGATACTAGGAACCAGAGTGGGGGGTAGTGAGAACTGAAGGGTACATCAGGACGGGACAACGGGGAGTAAGAGAGGATGGTGGGGATCAGGAGTTGACAAGAGCAACCAGAAGAAGACATGAAGGTCTGGGAGGGTACAAGGTGGCTGTGGGACTGTAGGTGGCTGGGAAGGGTTAACAGGGCTGCCTGGCACTGAGCCTTTTCCAGGCCAGGCTCCGGTTTCAGCTGTAATTAGCTCTTGTTTATTGGAGGCTCTGTGATAAATGATGCTGTGGAGGTTGTCGATGACAGAGGGTGACAGCTCCCACGTCACCTGCCCCAAGACCTGCCAAAGCCTTCACCAACCCCCTGGCACAAGGATTAAAGTTTAATGTGGCTCTGGAGCTGACCCCAGGCACACACTGCCCCAGGGACACGGGGCTGGGGACAGACTGGTGGCCATCCCTTGGGCCACCTTCAGGTCAAGAGGCATTTTGGCACCAAGAGGTGTTTTGGCACCAGCCTGGTGGCCACTGGCTATCCGTGCATCATGGCCACAGGGCTGTCTTGTGACTCCTTTGGGGTCAACCAAGGGGTTCATTGATGAAAAGTCACACCAGGTTGGGTTTGTTCCTCTGGGACTGGCCCCGCAGGATGGGCTCGGTGCCACGGCAGGGCCGGTTGGTGTGGTCTGGTCACATTCCCGGGCACCGGTAGAGCCATGTGCAGGTGCCAAGAGCCACCACGGTGCTTGCCGGGGTGGGTTGAGACCCTGCCCCACAGCCACCTTTGGAGCAGCAGCTGCGTGGGGACCACAGTGGAGTGAGGGGACCTCAGAGGTGTCCCCAAGGTGAGGAAGCAGGGCACGGCACAAGCGCTGGGGCTGGCGCGGTGCCTGAGGCCGTTGCGTGGGTTTCGGCAGGGTGAGGTGACACCACAGCCGTTTGGGGACAGATAGGTCCCTAAGGTGGGACTGGGCATGGGCCTGTGTCCCCAGCTCACTGGACATGATGTTTTCTCCTTGCAGATGAACCTCCTCACCCAGGTAAAGGGGGAGACAGCAGGGTGGGCATCCACACCCAGGAGGTCCCACCCCTCCATCGTGGCACACGGCACCCAGAGACCCTGTGGCTGGGACCTGTCTGGTGCTGAGTCTGGGAGCACAGGGCAGGGCAAGGGGTCCTGGGAGGATGCTCTGGGTTGGGGACAGGTGCTAGCAGGGGTGGGTGCTGGCAGGGGGATGGGTGCCAACAGGGCATGAGTGCCAGCAGGGGATGGGTGTCAGCGGCGGATGGGTCCCAGAATCACTCTGCCCCTCTCCCCACAGGTGAGCACCTTGGTGCAGACCCTGCAAGCCCCGGATGGGCCGTTCCTCCGGCCCCGGCGCTGGCTGGGCTCCTGGGTGCGACAGGTTTGGGGGTGATGGCGCGGGGACACTGGCCAGGGGCTTGGGCAGGGGGATGGCAGCAGTCCAGGCAGGGGCTGAGCCACAACACTGCTGCCCTGGGTCCCATCTCTCCAGTGCCACCGGGGCTGACGCTGGGTGTTTGTCCCTCCAGGTGAGCAGCTCCAGGCAGGTAAGTGTTGGCATCCTCTCTGCACCCTGCATCACCCGTCACACCTCTGGCAGAACAGGGCCAAATCCAGCACACCCTGCCTTTTCCTCAGCACCCATGGGTGCTCTCAGCACCTAGAGGAGCTGGCCCCTTCTCAGAGGGTTTCCCCATCCATGAAGACCCAAGCTGTGCCCAAGCCGCCAGGGATGGGGGATAAGCCAGTGGGTTGGTGATGCTGCCAGTGTCCCTGGGGCACTGGTGGCCCTGAAACATGGATGGGTCCCCAGGCAGTGGCTGGGGCAGCGAGCACGGCAGCGTTCTTCCTCTGCGAGGGCCTGCTGGGCCAGCACTTTGACGTGGTCCCCAATGGGGTGGCTGAGCCCCAGCCTGGGGACCTCTTCATCTTCCCGCTGGCATGGGGGGTCCCTGGCTGGTGGGGCGCCCACGCCGGAGTCTACTGTGGTGATGGGGAGATCATCCACCTGGAAGGTGAGCCCCAGGAGGTAGTCATGGTGTGAGGATATCCCCATGGAAGGGACATGGAATACAGCATCCCCTCTGCCCCGCAGGCAGCTTGGGGACATCCCCATCGGGGATCGTGGCCAAGCACAGCAAGAGCCACCTCCTGCGGACACGAGGTCTGGCCAAGGTGCTGCGGAGGAAGGAAAGCCTGGATGCGGCCTCCCTGCAGCAGCGGATCCGGGAGGCCATGGACCAGGTGATGGAGTACGATGCTGTCACCTGCAACTGCATCCACTTCGCCCTCACCCTGCTGGGGCTGGGCCAGCTCACCAGTGCCATGGTGGGTGCCACCACCACAGAGGGTGCCACCACCCCGGGGGACCCCAACACCTGATCTGGCCAAGCATCACCACGGCCCATCTTCTCTCCCAGGTGTCCCCAGCGCTGCAGTGATGGAGGTGGTAATGAGCCCAGGGAATGCATGGGGCTGCAGCATTTTTCCCCAGGGGACCAGCATTGAGCCAGCGGCTTTGGCATCCCTCTTGCGTGGCAATAAATGGTTGCATGGAGAGCCTCTGCCAACCCTGTTTGATCTGTGGGTTTTTTTCGCTTTTGCTTTCCTTTTCCCAGAAGCCGCCAGCAAGCAATGTCTTGCCTTGGCGCATCTCAAAGTTAGCAGCCGCTCTTTGCTCCCATGGCCTCCTGGGACAAACAGATGTTGGTGTTTGATTTTGAGCATCAAAATAAATATTCCCTGGGCTGCTGGGTTGAAAACTGGCCAAATGGCTGGACCAGGTCTGGTTGGAGGCCAGTCACTGGCGGTGTACTTCAGGGGTCAATAGTGGGTCCAGTCCTGGCCAACATCTTCATTACTGATCCGGTTGATGGGGCAAAGTGTACCCGCAGTGAGTTTGGTGCTGACACCAAACTGGGAGGGGTGGCTGATGGGCCAGAGGGTCATGCTGGCACCCAGAGCGACCTGGACAGGCTGGGGAAATGGCCAACAGGAACCTCACGAAGTTCAACAAAGGCAAGGTGCAAAATCCTGCCCCTGGAGAGGAGCAAGCCAGGGCACCAGGACGTGCTGGGGAGTGACCAGTTGGAAAGCAGCTTGGCAGAAAAGACCCTAGGGGCCCGGGGGACACCAAGCTGACCATGAGCCAGCAATGTGCCCTTGGGGCAAAGTGAAGGCCAACAGCCTCCTGGGCTACATTAGGAGGAACATTGCCAGCAGGTTGAGGGTGGTGATCCTTGCCCTCTGCTCCACACTGGTGAGGCCACCCCTGGAGCACTGGGTCCTGTGCTGGGCTCCCCAGTACAAGAGAGACATGGACGTACTGGAGAGAGACCGATGAAGGACCACCAAGGGTCTGGAGCATCTCTTATATGAAGAGAAATTGAGAGCTGGGGCTGTTCAACCTGGAGAAGAAAAGGCTCGATCTTATCAGTGTGTATCAACACTTGATGGATGGAGCCAGGCTCTTCTCAGTGGTGCCCACTGCGTGGACCAGAGGCAATGGGCATGAAACACAGGAAGTTCCCTCTGAACTTCACAAAATACTTTTTTCACTGTGAGGGTGACTGACCCCTGGCACAGGTCACCCAGGGATGTTCTGGAGCCTCCATCCTTGGAGGTATTCAAAAGTCATCTGCACATGGTCCTGGGCAAGGAGCTCTACATTGAGGTTGGACCAGATGACCTCCAGAGGTGCCTCCAACCTCAACCATTCTGTGATCCTGTGAAAATATTCCTCCACTGGGATTATTTAGAGCTGCTTCAGGTCTCTCTCCATGCTTTCTTTCAGGGACTCTTGCAGTTCCCACACACAGGAGAGTTTCTGGGAGGTTTCACTCCCACCAGAGGGGAAATTTGATTCCCCAATGAGGGGGAAATGTCCCTATGGCTTCTAAGGGGAAGGGAACAAAACCAAGAAGCTGGGTGCCTGGCCAGCCTGGGGCTGGAGGAAGGTCTCTCAGAGGCAGGTGGGAGGTCGCTGCATGACACGCACTTTTGGAGATGTCCTGCAGCTCCTCTGACTCTTCTCCGTCACCATTCTCTATTCCCAACCTTAACATTTAAGGTGGAATTAGCAAATTAACCTCAGCTTTAAAAAGTGGAAAAACAAATCCAGGGTTTCCTGGAGTTTGTAATGCTTTTGGATTTTGCTTTCAGCCTTTCTCCATATCTCATGGGTGACTTTTGCCCGAGCCAAGCCCTTGTTCCTGGCAGGGGCCATCATGGGCAGGGTGTGACAGCAGTGTGAGACCCTGCCCTCTGCGCATGGACAGGACAGCACAAGCACAGTGCTAATGCCCTGTTTCTGTTCCTCTCTCCTTGCAGGTGTCGAGCAGCTTTGTAAGTAGGAGCTTGGTGAGACCATCACCAGCAGTGGGGGTGGCTCAGGGGGTGCTGGGGGGCGATGGGGCTGGTTCTGCCACCTCCTCACCTTCCCTCACCAGTGCAGTTGGCAGAGGGAGTATGAGGCACTTGAGTTTCTGCTGTTCAAGAGCATCCCCAGGCACAGGGAGGTCTTCGAGGAGGTGTTAGAGAACAGGTTGCAGAGCAGGGACACCTTGCTGTTCCCCTTAGACATCAGCTCTGGTGTCCTCAGCAGCAGCTTCAAACATGCAGCTGTCTACTGTGGGGGACAGAGAGGTCACACACTTCTAGAGTAAGTACCCAACCCTCTACTCCCGTTTGGGACGTGGCAGTGGCCGAAAGGCGGCCAGTGGCACAGTGGCCAGGCCAGGGCCATGAGTGGCTCTCCGTTTTCCAGACTTGAAAAATCAGAAGACCAGAGGTCACATCAGGAAGAAGGGCTTCAAAGCCATGAAAAAGGAGAAGGGGAAATGACAGATTTACCAAAATAAAGGTGGGATGGACCTCAGTGAATTCAATAGTAAAGTCAGGGAGGCAAAGAACAGCAAAGCCAGCTAGTACCCCAGCAAAAAAGAACTGCATCCACTTCGCCCTCTACCTCCTGAGCTTGGTGGACTTCTACATAAAACTGGTGAGCACAGAGCTGGGCATCATGGCCACAGTGGGACACCTCCTGCACCCCCAGCCAGTCCTGCATTTGCATCCTGGCCCAATTCCCCCTGGGGCTGGCCCATGGGCAGTGGGAACAGCCGAGCCTCCCAGGCATGGACAGCTTTGTCTTGCAGGTGGCAAGCCAAAATGAAGGTGGCAGCTGCGGTGGTGGGGCCATGAGTATCCCCAGTGTCAGCCCTCCCCGGCAGGGCTGTGGGGTCCCCAAAGAGGGCTGGGGTCCTCAGGATGGCTCTGGGGTGCCTAGGAGTGCTGAGGCACCTGGAGGGCTGGGGTCCCCAAAGAGGGATGGGTTCCCCTAGCAGGGCTGTGGGGTCCCCAGGAGGACTGTGGGTTCTCCAAAGAGGACTGGTATCTCCATGAGGACTGCGGTCTCTAGGAGGACTTCAGAGTCCCCAGGGGGGCTGGGGTCCCCAAACCCAACTGGACTCTTCAGGAGAGCTGCGGGGTACCCAAGGAGGTCTGAGACCCAAGCAGGGCTGGGATCCCCAGGAGGTCTGTGGGGTCCCCAAACAGAGCTGGGGTGCCCAAAGGGGGCTGGGTTCTGCGGGAGGCCTGTGGGGTCCCCAGGAGGGCTGGGCTTCCACTGCCAGCACTGGTGGGGGACCCAGCTGCAGAGGGCAGGAAGGGCAGGGCAGGGAGCTGGGGGGGGGCACACACCTTTTTTGGGGGCAGGGTCCTTTCCACTTGCTGGAGCTTAATTGCCATGCACTAATTAGATTAATTTTTGCTACCTGAAATGTGCCCATTTTCCCTCACTGCCTCACTCCTGTGTGATGGGGTGAGAGAGCTGCCTGACTGGCAACCAGCCCCTTAGGGGCTTGTTAGCTGTGAAGAAAAATAATAACTGAAATATCTGCCAATACCAGTATTTACCTGTGGAGAATATTATTATTATTATAAATAATAATAATTAATATTAGTAACAACAATATTTTAATAAGAGTAAATAATATAATACATAATATAACATATATATCATACATTGTACATCAAATATAATATGCTATATAATGTATAATATAGACTATAATATGACAGAATATAGAATATAATTACTATAATCTGCAATATAATATAATGTAGTATAACATATAAAACATATAGCATATAATATATAATGTAGAATGGATTATGGATTATGTATAATATAGTATGAGAGAATATAGAATATATATAATATCTTATAATTAATATAATCTGTAATATATGGTATATAGTCTATAGCATGTAGCACACAATCTATAGTATATAAGATATAATGTATGCTATATAATTTATTATGTATGAAATAATAATGTAATGTAATATGATATAATATGGTATAATATAATATGTTTTAATATAATTGAATATAATGTAAATACATATAATTATATAATCTATTATGATGTATGGTATATGAGCTATATGATATATACCGTATAATCACATCCCAAAGACTACTACTACTGCTAGCCCAAGTTACGCCCATTTTACTGCTGACTGGCACCCAAACCTGTGCAGGTGGGGGTGGGGTGCAGGGCTGGGACCCTTTTTGGGGGTGAAAAGCTCCCCACCCCCCTCCAATTTAAGGAGGGGTCAAGACACCTGGGCGATGCCCCCCTGAAACCGAGCATCCCTGGAGGACGGGGAGCGTGGGAAGCATTAGGGCGGTTCCCATCCCCCCATGACGCTGACATCAGTCCCAGCATCCCAACCGGCCGCATCCCGACCGCATCTCCTGCCGACATGGCGGCCAGCCCGGCCTACGGGGAGGAGAAGGGGGGCTCCTCCAGCCTGGGGGAGCCTGAGTACGGCCACGACCCCGCCAGCGGCGGCATCTTCTCCTCCGACTACAAGAGGTATGGACAACGCGGGGGGACAGGGGACAATGGCGGAGCCTGGCTGGGTGGTCGCCACCGCAGGCCTTGGCTGCTGTCCCCACCGGGGCCGTGGTACCTGACTGGGGGCTGGCCACAGTCCCTGGGGACGGGGACAGGGATGAGGACGGGGAAGGGGAAGGGGGATGCGGTCACGCCACTGCAGGTTGCAAAGGCCAGGGAGGGTTTTGGGGGAAAATTGTGGGGTTTTGGAGACGGTGTAGT
>VYZV01033133.1:139794-182997 GCA_013401275.1 Pandion haliaetus
CCGTGCAGCCTTCGGGGATGAAGCCATTACTGGAGGAAATCCAGCGGACCCAGTCCAGTGAGCAAGTGGTGCCTGTGATTGCCCTCATCCCAGGTTATTGCTGGGGGGTAGCAAAGCTGAGCTGGAGGTGTTGAGTTCTGGTTCATGATGGTGGGGTGTGTTTTGGCTTGAGTGGCTACTCCTGGTCTTGCTTGGTAGCAAGTGGTAGTTTTGAGTACTTCTAAACTGTTGTTCTGAGTGTACAAAGTGAACAGAGCTGTTACCTTATTTGTAAACCAGGAGACTGCAAGCTCCATGTTGCAAGACTGGCTTGTGTTGGTGACCTAGTCCCTAACTGCACTGTATAGGTGAAGGCAAGAGAAGTCTTCTGAAAAACAAGTTCTTTTTTTACCCTTGGGTATTCACTAGCTAAAACCAATTAACGCTTGTTGTGGCTGCTTTCCTGATAGGCTAACCATGTGTGTTGGCAACTGGAGCGTTGGTGATGGGCTCCAGCTAGAGCTGTGCAAAGAGTGGGAGCTGTCTTTTGTGAGGAGTTTCAGGATCCTGTTGTTTTGCTGCAGTTTATCTCGACTGGAACAGTCTCCCTAAAGCAATTAAAACCTTACTCTGTTTTGATAGTGTGCTGAAACAAGCAGCTGTGATACTGTTTGTTGCCAGAGCTACTTGAGTGATAGCTTCAAAATGTTTTACTAAAAAAAAAAAACCCAACCAAAAAAAAAACCCCAAAAGAAGGGGCCTCAACAGGGAAACTCCTTTAAAAACAGGAGTTTTGGCAAAATTGGTGTTGTTCTGAAGTCAGTGATCCCCTGTAAAATAATACCATCAAAATCTTCCAGTTGATTCCAGCCAGGTGTGTTCAAGACCCTCTCCACACAGTAAACCCTGGGAGAGCAGCTTAAGCTCAGCCTTGCTGATGGTGAGAGAGCTGATACAGTCTAGCCTAATGCTGTTTAGGATGAGTTGGGTGTGTCAGCTTGTTGCTTTGTTAGTGGTGTTGCTTGGTAGGAACAGTTACACCAATACTATGCTTTGTATTGTGTAGCTGACTCACTTTGGGAAGCAAGACATACCAGTAAAAAAGGACCTTTAGAGTTGTCTTTGATCAAGGTACAGAGCCATCTTGGCTTATGTTGAGACTGACACCATTTTAACTGCATGTTAAGTTTTGTCTTGGGATTCAAGGCCCTCTTGGCTGTAGCTACAGTGCTGTGAACCCCCTTGAGTATCGGTACAATGCTGCCCCAATGGGATTTCTATAAAAGAGGTAAAAAGCAAAGGCTGAATTGCATCTGAGGTGGATAAGCCTTGTCTGCTCCTGAGTGTGCCCAGGAGCTAATGCACATCTTGGCCATACCGGCAGCTGAGCTGTATTTGATGACTTCCCTAAGGATTAGGATATCCTAATCCCATGCCAGTGCTGTTGTGATGCTGCAGGTTCTGCCTAGCCCTGGGATTTCATTATCTGTAGGTTTCCTGCAGGCGTGTCTGCCTCAGGGCTGTGCTGGTGCCTTCATTTCCACTTACTTTGGACATCTTTGGTGGCTTTTGCTGCACGAGTGTACGTTCTTTCACTGAGCTGCTGCAGGTTGTGCATATGTCTCTGGAGTGGGACCCCCTGCAGGTAAACCGCAGGCTGCAGCCATGGGGTTTGCTTGGGACTGATGGGGTGGGAGCTGCAGAGACTTGACAGCTTCTGTGCCTTGGCTGCCAGCCTCTCAATGCAGAGCCAGCAAATGAGAGCTCTCTACCGTGGTGGTAAGGCTCATTGGTTGTCTTTCTGTTACTCTGAGGAAGTGGAAACTCTGCCTCCCTATTTCAAATCAAGCCTGGCACTCCTTTTCTCACTCTGGCGTGTTTTGTTTGGAGTGCTAGAGGTGTCTGGAGCCTGACAGTGCCCTCCTTGAGACCTTGGAGTGTCCCGGGGATGCATCTTCATGCTTGGGCATGGGTTCTTGGCTAAGGGTTTAGCTGAGCCAGGATAGGATGGACCATACTCCTGTCTGATATTTACCTTCCTGTGTCTGTGTGATGCTTCTTGGGTATGTGTTCCAGATCTACCACAATGATTTAACCTGAAGCCTCTAAATTGTTCGCTCTGTGGCACTGTGTGCCTACTGCAGGGAACTGAATTGTCTGTCTTGTTTGTTTCTGATCTAGGAACATCCCTAGAAACTCTTAGCTCTTAAACACAGACTGGGTGTCTTACCAAGTGTGAGGAAGCAGTGGTTGACTCTTGATGACTTTAAATGACCTGTCAGCTGGATCATGCTTCTGTATTGACTTGTTCATCCAGCAGCTGGACCAATAAAATAGCGTCCCCTCCTCTGGATTGGGATTGTATCCTGTAGCAGGCAGGACTGGCTGAGAACAGCTATTGTTGGGTCACTGGTTACACCCTGGTGTTTCACGCAATGTGCCAGGGCCTGTGGAAGAAGGAGGACCCACCGGTGCTCCTGGACTGGTGCCTTGGTGAAAGCAGAGTGGGTCATCAGCTCCGAGTGTGGGCTGTAGCTGTAGTTGCTGCTGTGTGGAGGACTTGCAGAGAAGCCTGAACAGGTAGCATGTGTTTAACTATTGCAAAATCCTTCAAGATGGAGCCTTGAAAGTGAATCCTAGCTGGGCTCAAGAGTGTTCTTTTGCTTGTCTTTGTTCAGGGATGTAAGAGTGCAGCAGGTTCTGGAGGATGCAGCCTCAGGTGTGATATTTCCCTGTGCTTTGGTATTAACTCTGAGACTAAAGGACATGGGCATATTCTCCAGCTACATGTTTGCAAACACTTTCCAGCAGACTGTCCAGGCTGCTGAATGGTTTGGGCCCTGTGTGCTTTGAAGACCTGCAGAGCTCTTCTCAAAGGAGTATCTCTTGGGGGTCCAGGGAGGAAGGTGAGCTTTACCGGGGAAGGTAGAGACATGAGCCACTTCCTACAACAGGTTGGATGCCAGCTCCTGTATCCAGGTTGCTTGCAGTATCTCTAGGATATCCTTGACAGTCTTAAGGTTAAAAGCTCTAAGTGGAAGGAATTTTTGTGGAAATGCTTGGCCATACTCTTCCTGTCTCCTATTCTTGTTTGTAGCAGGACTGGTGCTGCCAGTTGTGGGAAGCATGAAATGCTAAATGAGCAGGATCAGGTCAGGTGTTTGGTTTGCTTCTCAGGTTTATTTTTGTCTTGCTAGCACAAACTCCTAGGGAAAAGCTTTGCCTCTTGCTGTAAGTGGTTCTTTAGCAGTAGCAAGCAGAGTACGGAGTTTCACGCTTGTGCCAAAGCAGCCTGATGTGGCACTTCTTTTTATTAAAGATGACTGGCAATACTTTCTTAAATTGAGATTCTGTACTCCTCAGCTTCTTTTTATAAAGATGACTTAAAGCTTGCTCTACCTGTTTCCTCCTGCCTGAAGCTCACTTTCAGCTCTACTTGTTTTATTCTTAGCTTGTAAATGTTCCCGTATTGTGCCTGTGGAGTCCCAGGACCTTATCTGGGGGTGGGCTGAGCCTTTCAATAGACAAAGATCCCTGACGCCAGTACTGAATAGATCTTAATAGCCTTAAAGGGGCTAAAATCCTGAATCAGTTGTTCAAGTCCTGCCTGGAGGAATCATGCGACTTGACAATTCGGTAGCATACCCCTGTTGCTTCCAGGACAGGGTTTCCTTTGCTTTTAGCTAAATGGTGGCAGGGGAAGCTCTCATGTGTGGAGAAAACTATCGGATCATATGTTATGGCAGTAAAACTGCTCCAAACAACAGGGTGGGGTCGGAAGTGCAAGTCCTGTGCTAGGGCTGGACTAAAGTACCTGTGTCCATGTGAAATTCAGTTTAGACCTGCCTTCTGCCACAGGCCACATACTGGAAAGATCAGTAAGGGATGTTTTGAAAGTAAAACCAGCTTGGTGCTTCAGGCTTGCTAGGGGGTGAAGCAGGAAGAGATGTGAGGAAAGTCAGGTCCAAAACTCTTGCAGGAATGCATCCAAAAGGTAGATGTATTAAATGTCTCCTTGACAAATACAAATGGCCCAGTTTGGAGCTATAGGCTTCTGTGTGTCTTGGAGTAGCAGAGGCTTGTTTGCCAGCCTCGCTGCAATTCAGTTCTTTGAATTTGGCTCTAACTTGATTTGCTTAATGGCAAGGATTCTGTTCCGGAGGCCAAGACTGGCAAGGTTGTGCCTTCCTGCTCTTCTCTTTAATGTGGGTCTTAATTGATAGTGATACCATTTGCTCAGCATGTTCAGGAGCAGAGTTCTGCTGCAGTGACTTTGGGTGGTGGGAAGACCTGCACTTGGTCCAAAAAGGCTGGTTAGAGATTAAGTTTAGTGGCTTTAGAGGCTTGAATGTTGTGCAGCTGCATTGAAACAAGCCTGGATGTGAAAGTGGCTTGCAAGCAGAGCTGGGGAAAGCAGCTGCTCTTGCTGGTTCTCTGGACCAGCACCAGGAAGCAGGAGGGGTTTGATCTTTTTCCTGCAGAGGAAGCTTTACAAGAGCTCTGGCTTGTTTAGCATGGCCCCAAAACTTGATGCTGGTAGATCAGTGCCTGTGGAGGGTTGTGCTAAAGCAGGGCTCATTTGAGGTAACCTCCCTTTGTGGTCAGGAGCTGCTACCTAAAGGGAAGATCAGGATTTGAATCTCTACCCTTCCAAGGGATACCTCAGGATTTGGGGCTATGTTTGATTAGCTGGGAAGCCATGTTTTTTTCTGCAAGCCTGTTTTCTGAAGTGATTGCATGGCTGCTGACTTGAGCTGTTCCAAGATGTTGTTCCTAGCTCCCAAATATGTGTGGTAAAGTGAGCCTTGCTCTCTTCTGTGCACAGGAGGAGCTACTGAGGTTTCTTGTGGTGGCTGCCTTGACCATGAGCATCCCCCTTGTCCTCCAGTGTCAGGAGGCTCATTCTGGGGAGAAGGTGCATGCCTCTGTTAATCAGATCTCTGCTTTAGTGTTGTGACATGCTGGAGAAAAGCAGCAGGGAGCTTGTGTTAGCAACCAAACTAGTTTGGGTGCTGTGGCTATTAGTCTAAAGTTCACCCTAGCTGTGGTGCACTGGTACCTCTTTGTGACTGGGGTGGTCCTGGTCTGATGTGCTGTGCTGACAAATTGCTGACCCATTCACTTAACTGGTTCTTTAATGCCAAGAATTGTATTTGAGTGTTGCTAAGACGTGGAGCTAAAGCTAATGTGTGTATTGGAGACAATCCAGACTTTCTACAATGTGTTGAAATCTGAGTGGTGAGTACTAGCCTGCTTGACACTAATACTTGTTCTTTTTTACCAGAAAGAAGATACTGGGAAAAGCATAAAAGACTGCTGGGATAGCCCAGATGCCCCTGCACTTTCCACTTGCAGCAATGCAGATATATTCCGCCGAATAAATGCCATGTTGGACAACTCTTTGGATTTCAGTGGAGTCTGCACCACCCCTGTCACAAAAAGCAAACGTGACATCCTGCCAGGTGATGTGTTTGGCTGGGTTTGAGGTGATCTTGAGGATCTGGGCCTGGCAAGAAAGAGGGAGTTGCTTTGTGGGACCTAGCGAACATGTGGTGGTGGTAATCTGTGGTGGTTGGCATGTGCTTGTGATCAGAGATGCTTGGAGTGGGGGTTAATGTTGTTTTGGTACTGGGGGCCTCATTTGTGTGCCTGAAATGGATAATCGAAGTGTTCCCTGACAGTGTGGAGGTGCCTGGGAAGGCTTGCTTATGCTCCCTCTGATGCTGTGGGTCATTGTGTGGGCAGAAGGTGAGTTCTCACTGCCTGACCTTCCAACTTCTGGTGTAGATAGTTCCAGCAAACTCCTTTAGTCTGCCTGTCCTGTAGGCAGGATTAATCTGTTAGTGGCTAGTATGGCTGATCTGCTGCATATATTAAAAATGCAAAAGAATTTTGAATAATCGTGTTTGCTACAGGTCAGTTAATCATGTATTTAAGAACACACCGAAGTGGTACATGTAGGTAAAGACTCTTGCAAAGCAAGTTTGGGATTATGACATCAGTGCTGTGAGTTCTTGCTTCCTACAGGCTGAAGGGAGTGGGCGTATTCTGCTGTCTTGCACTTGATCTGCCTCAAAACAAAAGCCTCCATGCCAGAGCAGAGTGTTGGGTCCAATAGTATTTTTATGTAAGTGACAGACGTGCTTTTGTCCCTTTACAGTATGTAAGATCTGCCAGTAAATGTACCTGCCTGGTGCTGGATGTTCCTCTTGCCAGTGCACTTCTATGCGATGGTACTTGTGCCAAGGATTTGGGCATTTGAAAGAGATTGCTGTTGCTCCTCCAGCCTTTGAATTATAGGGTCAATAAACACTTTGGCCATTATTGTAAACAAACTGACCCTCTGGACTTGTCCAAAACAAAGTGGGAAGTAAAGGGAAAAACCTCACCAGCTGGTGACCTTGCAGGCTGCTGTAGGCAGAGAAGCTTTCTCTGCAGTCATTTGGAGGCAGGGTTGTCTTCTGCTCATGGATAATCTGATGAGTTTTAATCAAATGGGTATAAAAAAAAAAGCTGCAAAGGGTGTCTGGGCATCCTGTGGGTCTGTTTGATGCTTGCACAGTGCAACTTTGTTTTGGGTTAGCAAAATGACTGCTACCAGGTGACTTCCAGGGCAGCTTAATCTCCTGGGTATTTGGAGAGCTTAGCACTGTGGACCAGGGGCTCATCTGGCCATGTGATCCTGTGCTGGCACTGCAGAAATACTAGAGGAAGTGAATTGTTTGCTTTGAGGTATGGATCTACAGCCAGCATTGCTTGAAACGTGCCTAGTAAAATGGTATTGGAGGATATGCTGACGACTCCTGAGCAGTTGCGTAGTGAATATTAAGGAATTCGGGTCAGTGGTGTGGTTAGTGGTACATTTTTAGAGATTTGCTGTTGTACTGAGCTGTTGGGACATTTTTTGTCCCTTGGCACAGTGGTAGTCAGTGTTGTATCTGATGTTGATGCACTGGAAGCATAAGGGAGAAATAAACCTAAGTATTTTCCTTTATCTCCTTACAATGAGTTCATGAAAGAGTTGTTTCTGGCTGCCTTGTTGAAATCTTAGCTATAGCCCTTCATATTCCATTCATTTGGAATGGGAATGTTTCCTAATTAAGTTTCAGCTTGCTTGCCAGAGTTAACCTAGGTGATAAAGGAATTATCCCTGCCCACTAGAGCAGATTCATCCTGTGAAGATGTGGGTTAGTTCTGGTTTTAGGTCTGGGCTTAAGAGCTAGCACATCAATTTTAATTTGCAGTACTGTCCTCTAGACTTCTAAAGCTTTTCTCTGAGGAACTGGAGTATTCACCTGGCAATGAAATGAACCTGCTTACTGACCTGCTGCCTGTAAATCTCTGCTTGATCTGTCAGTTACTGTGGTATTTCTTATGGATGTCTGGAGCAGAGGGTCTTGCCTGGTGTGGAGTTGCTGACAGGTGGTGCCTTGATTGGAAACTGGGTGAAATTCCCTTCAGTGGTGTTAAACTGTGCTTGTGTTTCAGGCTATCATTGAGTAACTTTGATGGAAGACCTCTTGTAGGACAAGTGCAATGGGACTTGCATGTAAAAAAGGGAGGCTTTCTCTAGCAAACATTACTTCTGCTGCAGGGCAACCAAAGTTGGGCTTTTTGGGACATCCTAAGTAGCTTTTCTTGTTCCTGGCATAGCAGTTGAGGCCAGTCTCATGAGTGGGTTCTGGCTGCTGGCACAGCCACTCATGCAGCTTGGGGACCAGCATGGGGGCCCTGCTTAGCATCAGTTAACCTGACAGGAGGCTTTAGCTTGTATCGCATCCCTTGTGCAGTGGCACAAATGCTTGTGGTGGCGTGAGGGGAAGAGGTTTGCTCACTTCCCAAAGGATGCTGGGCATTGCTGAGCCAGGGCTAGAAAGCGGCTGCCTTGGGTGCCCTTGCTGTTTAGGCTAATGCAAATGTGATCTTTCAGAAGGTGCCTCTGGACTGTACAAGAGACTGATAGAGTACAACCTGAGCTATCCTGGCGAGGCCAGCAGTTATCAGCTGTAAATAGGTGGATGAGTCAGCACCTGCCAGTGCATTGGCAGATCAGAGTTATTAGTTTACTTGCAGTCCTAGCCTTGTTTTGTTAGTGTTGGAGTCAGAACCTCTCAGTAGGTAACAAGGGCCTGAATGCAGCATTTCTGCAGGCTTCTTTCTGTCTCTGGATCAGTAAAGTGCATGAGCTGCTTCCCTTGTATAATGTGTTGATAATGAACTTCATCTCCATGAAAAAGTTGGCGCTGGACACAAGCAAGGACACAAATCCTAGGACAGCTGTGATGTGCAAATGGGGAGGTGCTTCAGTGCTTGGACCCTGGCCTAGGTTGTGGCAGTCTTTTGCAGAAATTCATACCTGATGGCTGTAAGGCTGAGCAGCTGATTACTAAAAGGCAGAATATAATGCAGCTAACTGCCCCCTGTGCTGGGCAGATGGTTTAGAGCCTGAGGCAGGCTGTTGGAGCTGTTTGCTGTGCCTTTGAACAAGATGAGGCTCTGCAGGATCAGTGTCTTGCCTTCAGTGAGCCTGGCTTCTGGGTAGGTGACCAACGGAGCAGAGACCCTTGACCTCATGTGGTGTCTTGTCACTGCTCCAAGTTAAATCACTTCTGAAGAATTCATGAGCCCCTGGTGCTTTTATTCAGTGCAAGAGCAACTTGTGTATTGTAGTTAGGCTACATTATCTTGAAACTCATAGCTTTGGCAGTCTTAGTAAGCCTGGAGATCCATGTTTAATGTAGTAGCTATAGTAGGTGAAGGGACTGTCTTTTTATAACTTAAACTTTTTTGGTGGGAGAGTTTGGGGAAGCAATTTTATTCCAGCAGGAGAAATACTTGTACTTTATTCATGGTCCCTCAAGCTTTTCAGTTGTCTTCCTCAGGTCAAACTAAATTTATCCTGGACTGGACTTGTGTTTAAGAAGCCCCATTCAGGATTAAGAGAATTACATGTGGTGGAGAAGGGATGGCAGAAGTTCATGACCTTTCACTAATGCTATTGGGGAAACACGTGTGGAGATGCTTTACTCAGTGTGATGAGGTGTACAGCAAGATGGTGCTGAGAAGAGATCAGTACAGCAGCAGTCCGAGCAATGTGAGAGAACAAGCTTATTCAGCAGTTCTGGATCTGACACAGTTGGAGGGTTATCCAGATCTGGGAAGAGCTGTGTGGCAGAAGGGACTGCCACTGGAGACTTAGCTTGCCATGCCTAATGTTAAATCTCTATAAAGATCAGTTTGCAGTAAATGATAATCCTTGATGGACTTAGTTGCCTTGTCAAAATGATCTGAGTTGTCAGGCCCAGCCTGACCACCGCAGTGGTTCATGGGTGCTTGCTTGCTCCAGCAGTTCCGCAAGCACTAGGCTTAGGTTGCTAGCCTAAACCAAAGGGTACAGTGCAGCAGTGTGGTGAAAGCTGTAATTGTAGAACCTGTCTGGTAGCTTGTGGGACAGGATTGCATGGTGCTTCAAAACACCTGCCTTTCAGGCTGATTAGTCCCCTCTGAAGAAAAGCAAAACTTCCTCAGCAAGGTTGTGTAGTGCAGACATTAATCTTTAGTGGCTTTTAGTGTGGTGTTGGAGATGGGAGAGAATGTGGCCTTGATAGAGGAAGGAATCAACATCTCTCACCAGCTCAACTCTTGTCAGTGCTGCTGGAGTACAGCTTGACCTTGAGCAGCTGCTTCACAGGGAATGTGGTGTTCTCCCAAATTTAAAGCTGATGTGCATGTTCATCACCTGTCTGAATAAGAATGTGAGCAAAGCCAGTTTCTTAAGGTAGCAGGTGGTTTGCTTGCCAGGCTTTAAAGCTGGGCCTTGCCGAGTGGAAGCTGGTGCTACCAGATTTGGTAAAAAAAAAAAAAAACCAAACAAAGAACCTCTATCACCTTTTGAAATCATCATCCTGATCTGTAGCACAACTTCCAGCTTAAGTAGAACTGTGAGTAAAACTCCCTCTTCAGCTTTTGCATGCCCACTTACCTTGTGAAGCTTCAACTGAAGGCAACCCTGTCTTAAAACAAATGGGATTAAAAGGATTATAGGTACCCCCAAATGTCCCAGCAGTATTGATTTCCCTTTCATTAAGCTCTGCTCATCTAACTGAGACAAAGTAGCCATTATTTTGCTATAAATTGACAGTACATTGTGTGAAGAAATGGAGATGCTTAAATGACTTCCTGTGGATGGGAGTGGCTTAAGGTGCCAAGTTCAGTGTAAGGGCTGTTAGTTGTGGCCCATCATGTCCTAATGATTCTCAGTGGCTGCTTTATTTAAGGAAAACTGAAGGACAAATGCAAACCCAGACTAGGTGATGACTAAATTGGCTTCCTGTTTGCTCTTAACTGCAGTCAATGACCTATTGCTTCTTTAGCCTCCTAAAAGTCCTCTGACCTCTCTGGTACTATAATGTAAATTCCTCTTTTCTTCACTGCCCTGCAGCCATGAGGAAACATGCCAGACAGTGCTGGATGCAGCTTACCTGATGTGTGTGGTCTTGGATGAGGGGACAAAATGTTGTAAGATGCAGAGACCTGAAATTAGCACTGCTTGCCTGGAGTGTGTGGGGTTAACAGGGTGCCTGAGGCAGAGCAAGTCTGTTAGCAGGAGCTCACCTGGAGCTGGCAGCTTAGAACAATTCTGCTTGCCCTAAAAATGCTGTGTGCCAGGTAGACACATCCAGGATAGTGAAATTCAACACCTGTGCCCCAGACGTGCACACCTACTGCCTTTGGTTTTGACCTTTATTTCAAGTGTCACATTAACAGGTCTTTGCCTGCATGGGCACTATGCTTTTCTGTACTGGAAAGTAGTTCTAGTAAATGGGTTTCTTCGTTAGATCTGCAAATGGCAGCAGATCATGGTGTTCGGCAAGAGAGCAGAGACTTTGCCTATAGCTGTTGCAATCTGCAGCAGTTGCAAATTGGCTGGTGTTGCTGAAGATCCAGCAGGTTTCCTGATGTACTGTGCTCTGTCATTCAGGCTTTGGTGCTGTAATCCTGTGGCAGTCTCTCGCTCTTACTCTTGCAAGAGGTAGGTAGAGGAGCATGGCTAGCTGCGGTGCCCTCTTCCTTAGTTTCTTAAATAATTGCTTGCCAGCTGTTCAAGTGTTTGTGGTTACTGGAATAAGGCAGACTTCTTCATCTGGCTGTGAAACAAGTCATGCAGCAGCAAATGTCTCCGCTTGTGGAAATTTTCAGATTACAGGGAAGATGCTTAGTTGTGTATCAGGTAAACCTCTTGTAACTTGTAGGTTTATGCCTAACAGAGCTCTCCTGATGATCCCCCATGTGCCTTAGGAATACAATTGGCTCCATCCTCTAAAAGCTTTCACTTGAGATTTGTTTGTCTTGTTTGTAAAACATACTTGAGAAACTTAATTTTCAGGGATGCAATTCCTAGCCTTTAAAACTGGAGGTGTAGAGGTGTGAAAGGCAAAACAATGCTTCTGCTGTGAGCAGCCTTCCCATTTGTGATCCCAAGGCTGCAGAAATGCTGGCCTTGCCTCTTGCTTCTCTGGGTTTGGTTTGGAAGTTCAGCCTTGGTCAGAGCTCTAGTCCACAAGGCTGCTGCACGCAAAGGTGAGTCTGGTTTTGTCAGTGAACAGAGCTTACAGCTTAGTTGTGCTTATCCTTCCCCTGCTCTGTACACTTGGGCCTCAGTGGAGGGGCTTCCTCTGTACTCAGGTTCAGCTAGAAATTAGCATGTGGGAGGAAAGGGAGACCTTCATGGCTGCAGAGGCAGCAGGAGTGGGATCTAGCTTGTTTGGTTCATGTTTGCTTAATTGTTCTATTGCCTCCTTTCTCTGGATTTTTCTGTTTTCAAGCTAAAACCCATTTGCTGGATTTTTAGCTGGCTTTGCAAGTGGCCTAGGTCTGGAAGGCTCAAACATCTGAATGTCTTTGCACTTGAATGAAGCATTACCTTTCAAGACTAAGTCTGATGGCACAGAGTTGTTGCTGCTATGGGACAGGGACTGAATCACCCTTGGCTCTCCCCATGCTACCTTAACCTGCCTGCCGCAAACTGCCTGTGGATCACAGCTCCTGGTGCTAGTCCCTGCTTGTCCTCTCCATGCAGGCTTAGGCTGTAATTTTCTAAATATTTTCCTGTTTCAAATGCCTGGTTGGTGCAGCCACACTGCATACCAGATCAGGGGAATGAGCCAGGCTTAAAACTAACTCCCTGTGGCTTGGTTTTAACCAGATCAGCTCCTCAGCACAGCTTCCTGTGTGGAAACTCATCTGCCTAAACTGGTGTAAGTGGGGAGGGAGTGCTGGGGTGGGGACAAGTGGCTGGGGTTGCAGCTTGTGTACTCTGGGCTGGTAGGGTTTAACTGCAGGTTAAGAGCTGAACTGTGTGGAGATGCTTGCCTTGAAGAAGCCTTTGAAATGTCTTAAATGCAGTGCTGACATTTGAAGTCTGAAAAATGCAGCTTTCTGTCTGGGTGCTGGTGTGGAAAGCTGTCCAGCCGGAGCTGCGGTATGCGTTGGCTCCAGGAATCTCCTGGACAGACAGGAGGACGTCATCCAGGAGAGCCGCCTGCTCGAAGACTGGCATGTTTTACTAAGGACTTTCTTCTCATGATGCTGTTGAAATCAAACCTGACCAGCTCAGGAGGTGGGAGCTCAGTCCCTCCCCAATGCTTGGGCATGAGCCCAGCACAGCATGGCTCCCTCTGCCAGGATGGTTGGCTTCCAGTGGCAACTCCAGGGAAATATCCAGGTTGGAAAGACTCTTGCTGGTTCTTGGGGCTTGGGAAAGTCTGCAGCGAAGCAGTTGGGCTGGGTTAGGTTGCAAAGTGAAATTATTTAATATTTGATAGATGGTTACTTATGAATAACCTGAGGTTATGACTCTTTAGACTGAATTTTTGTAGGAAATGAATTCTTCCTGCCCTGGTATCCTACTAGTTTTGTCTGCCATCAACAATTGATTGCTTTGTAACAAATTTCCAAGCTCTGAACTTGAAAATAACTATTCCAGAAATCCATTTAAATTCTATTTTTCAAGCTGGTGTTTTTCCTTGACCTGTATCCATCTTTCAGTGTGGCTGGGAGTGTTAAAGGGGAAGCAGGCTTGTGCTGGCTGTTTGCTTTGGATGGGAAAAGGTCTAATTAAAAAATGCTGGTTATCTAAGCAAATTCTGCTCTGTGCTTCAGCAGTTATACCTGTAACTGAATCGCAGGGAGCTTGTCTTTAATGTAGATTGAAGTCATCAGAGGGAAACATAGACCTCTTGAACTTGAATCTGATTGGGTTCAATTAAACAAAATGGCTTATTTCCTGAAAAATGTAGATAGCTAGTGAAAATGTGGTTGGATGCTGTGGAGTGAGTGCTCGTCACTGATAAATGTTCCTTATCTTCCTTATTTCTTCAGTGGTGGGTTTCATCCAAGATGTTGGATCCAGGTGGGATTCAAGTTCTGTCTGTTGATAGTCTGTTTGTGTCCATGCTTCCCAGAAGATGAAGCTTGGTGGGAATTAATCTTGAAGATGGCATTAAACCTAGCAAGAACCTGGTCCCCAAAGGGAAGGTAGTCTGCCAGGGGTCTGGGCTAGAGCACAGCACTTCTGCATTTTCATAAGCGCAGATATGTTACATATTCATATGGGCAAGTTATGGTTGCTGTGGGAACTGAGTTGTCTGAGCAATGTGCCTTTATCCTTTCCTCCCTACAGCTGCGTTATAGATGTTTTTAGGGCCTGTTCAAAACAAGTGATCTGAAAACTATACTGGAAGAATTAATGCAGTGAAATACCCTGCTGAAGATGCAGTGTGATGCTTTTGGAGGAATATTTGATGCTGTTATAGGTGCCTGATAGTAATGTGACTGAATTGGCACTACAGCTTGTACTAGTACTACTAGGGAAGTAAAAAAAAAAAAAAACACAAAAAACCACCTTGGTGGATGCTATCCTGGTGAAGTGTGGTGGAGGAGGCTGCAGCTGGGAAGGCGGCACATTGCCAGCAGGTATGGTTTTAGCTGCTCTCATCCTGACTGCAGTGCTTCAGCCCCCTCACTGTGATCTGGGAATGTTGGCACTCCCCAAATCACCATGGGGTGAAGGTGAGGGTCCCGCCTCTGGTGGCAGCAGTGGCCTGCATCTCCTGTAGGGTACCCAACTGCCACCAGCCCTTGCCTGGGCTTTGCTAGGTCACGGGCAACCAAGTGGCACGGGATGTGGCTGTGGATGTGGAAAAGGAGGCCAGGAATGCTGTCAGGCTGTCTGGGATGGCCAGGCTGCACGTGAGGGGTAACGTGACAGGCTAGAGTCACTGCAGTGCCCCACTGAAGAGCTGGGGGTGGTGTGTGCAAGGTGTACATCTGATGGCACAGTGGGAGGGTGTGGGGGCAGGGGGAGGAGGAGGAGGAGACAGCTGCTGCTGCTGCTTGGTAGCTGGCTTATAAATGCCCTCTGACTCAGATTTTGGGTAACACAGCTGAGCATCTTGTGGCTTCATCAGCCCCCAGATCCCCACATTAAACTGGAATTCTCAGACTATGAACCTGCTGCATTTCCTTAGGCTGTTGGCACAGGCTTAAACCGAGGCAAGAATCCGGCATCTCCAGTACTGTAGGCTTGTGAACACGCAGGGGAGGGGAGGGCTGGGAAAGGGGGGGACCAGGCGGGTGGAAGGTAAACAGGCCATGAAAAATTCCTGATGTGAAATGTGTCCTGTGTTCCAGCTGGTCCTCTTCTTCCTGTACCAGTGTGATACGCCCACTCATGGACCCAGGATCATGGGCTTTTCTCGGTAGCAGGGCGGGGGGGTTGAAGGTTATCCTTGATACTCAGTGGTAAACAATGCAGAATCAGTGAGGCACAGTGGCCAAGTTGAACCAAATAGATTATGCTAGCAGAATTGTGAAGCTTTGCCTTGGGCTGAGAATTGGAGCCAGCAGCTGGAGTCTGTCCAGGACTAAAGTGTTTTTGGGTTTTGTGGGTGGAGGGAGGCGGGGACAGGAGAGCTGGGTAGCACTAAAACTAACTGCTCTGTCGCTGCTGCTGCTGTCGTTGTTGCTGGGGGAATTGCTGCCTCAAGCCTGTCGTCTGCTGTGCTGTATTGTGGAGCCCTGCTTTTGTGCTGCCTGCCTCCCTTGATTTACTGGAGCTGTACCTCTCTCTTCCTGCCTGCTGTCTTGTCTTTTGGGGGAAATCTTATCCTTTCTTCTTACCTTTATTTTGTAAGAGCTGATGCAGTTCTCTTGCATGGCTGAGTGACGTCACTGTCAGCACAGTAAGCATCAGCAGCCTGGTCACATGCTGACCCAGTCAGTAATGCAGACGGGATAGGAAGGTGGAGGGGCTGAGGGGGGTGGGGGGCTGGTTTCTGGACGTATGGTAGCCCTCCCTTTTGGGGTGCAACTGCTAGTTGCAGAAGCCGTGGCTTCAGAGCAGCACGAGACCTGGCTTGGGGCTTAACGTTTCGGAAAACTCCTTCTTTAAAAAGAAAAAAGCAGCCCTGAACTCTCAAGCTTCTGTTTGTTCTCAATCTGAGCAGACTTCCAGGACTCTGAAGAAGCAGTGGCAAGCAGGATGCTTTTCCCCACGTCCACGCAAGAGTCTTCCCGTGGCCTCCCAGACACCAACGATCTGTGCCTTGGCCTGCAGTCCCTCAACCTGACAGGGTGGGACAGACCCTGGAGCACCCAGGACTCTGATGCTGCAGCACAAACCAGCACACAGTCCGGTGAGTCTGCTGACACACGCAGCAACAGTTGTTGGATTCCTTTTATTTTTGGCTGTTTTAAAGCTAATGCAGAGCAATGTGCTTGTGTAATGGGGTGCTGGCAGTTACTGATGGGGGCTTCTCAACCCGTAATGCTTGTGTAATGTGGCAGTTGAGTTGGGGAGGCTGTGGCTGGCTGTGCCACAGCCCCCTCTGCTCTGCTGTCAGTTGACTGCAGACAAGAAGTGCCCAGGCTTATATTTTGCTTGGTGCTGTAATGCTGGTGGAGGAATAACCTCTCTGAGAGGAGAAATCCTCTCCCTGCATTTGGAGGGAGTGGGTGGGGGGTGTGGTGTCAGGATGCTGAACATGCTGGGTAGGAGTGAGGCTAAACTTCACTCCAGCAGCCCGAGAAAATCCCCGGTGGCAGGTAGCTCTGCAGGCAGGAGTACATGTGCTTGCAGAGGGACCCCCCTGCCTGACTGCAAAAGTCCAGGCAGCACCACTTGCTTCTATGCTATGGCAGCATCGCCTGCTAAACTCTGCCTGTGGGGTGTGGTAGGCGCAGCCGGCACCTGACTAAACTTCAGCCAGCAGCTCGCAGGCTGGGTGGAAGACTTGGAGGGATCCTTCTCCACTCCCACATTCAACTAGAAATAGCGGTCTGTGCCTAGCAGTGGGCTGGAGAAAATGGAGGGGTATGGCTTCTTGCTTTAACTCTTTTGGTCCAGCGCAAACCTATGTGATTGGCAGGGTGTGGGCTCACAGCCACATGCTGCTGGCTGGTTTGCCCTTCCCCTTAATCCTCTCCAGTCTGGTTTTGCAGCTGGGATTGGATGGGGAGGCTTTGGGGTGCTGGGTGCTTCCCCTGGAGTGATGCAGGGTTCAGTTAGCTCTTCCAGAGGCATGAGCCTTCTCTGTAAAATTGCAGGAGAAAGGGGTGCTGTGTGCACAAACTTAATGTGTCTCCTTGGCCTGGTGACGGAGCAGGGGGGTAAAACAGGGAAGAGTTCATTTCCCAGCTTTTGAGGGCTGTAAAAACCAGTTTGACAAATGGTGGTGTGTTCGTTCAGGTATCAATCCATGGAAAGATCTAGTGCTTTGGCAGAGTTTGTACAAGTTCAGCCTGGTTGCTACAGAAACTCATCCCTTTATAGCAGCACGCTGCTGCTTTGTTAAAAGGGTAGTGCATCTCTGCGCAGACTTGGGTGACACAGGAGGCCCCAGGCATAAAGTTGGTGCTGACAGGAATGCAGATAGCTTCTGGGGTGGTCTGGGCAGCATGATTTGCCCATGCAGATGTTGGGGGGAGCAAGGGGGTGCTGTCAACCACCTCTGATGTCCAGGGAATGCTGCCCTTGGGATAAGAAGAGCTGCTGGGACACAGCCCTGAATGTTGCTGCATGGGCTGTAAAACAAACAAACAAAAAATAGTGGAGTTGGAATTGACAGCTTCATCAGCACAGCTCACTTAAGTCTTGGGAAATTAGGTACAGAAACTCAGCATGCAGGCTTGTTTGTGGGCCCTAGCACAGGCACTTAGGGTCTGCTTGCAGCCAGACTGTAGTAGCTTTATTAAGCCTTGCTCTGCTCCAGCACATGGTCCTATGGACTTCCCCTAATGAACTGTGGAATACCACATGTTCAGTATCTGTCCTTTCATTGCCAGCTGAAACCTTGAAGGAGGAGGGAGACAAAAGTTACCAGTGTGCAGTGGGCTGGGCAGGTGCCTTAGAGCTGTGCACTGAGCCCCTTTTATGGTTGTAAGCAGACTATGGGGTGCTGAACCTGTGTTACAGGATCTTTAATGTCAAGAGCATACTTAAAGCAGGCAATATCCATGCTGAATGGTTCTGCTGCTGCTAACAACCACAACACCCAGGGCTCAGTGCACAATGGTGCTGCAGAACAAGGGCTGTTGCACACCAAGGCGGCTGCTCTGTGCGGATGTCCCAGCCCCACCTGATCCACTGTAGCCATCTCCAGTGTTCTCTTGGCCGGCTTCCTGCCAGGCTGTCTTGGCAGAGCTGTGGATGTCTCTGCAGTGCTCTGGCAGGCAGGCGAGCAGTGTTCGCACAAGCCTGTGGCAGTGCTTTGCACCTTGCAGGTTGGGTGGTGGGGCTGAGTGGACTGTGGTTGGAGGGGGGGTTCACTGTCAGGGGTGGAGGGGCTCCTGGTTTCAGGAGGGAGATTCATCTGGAGATAATTTGAAGGTGTCCAGTGACCTCCCTGCTTGCACAGGGTATATCTGGTGTCAGGTGCCCCCGCTGACTGCAGTGCTTCATGCTGGAGCTCCTGCCTGCCGCAGAGGCCTGGGAAGAGTGGTAGAAAGGATCTAACCTCAGGCACTGCCCTGGGCTCGGATGATCTGCACCCAATGGGTGTTCGTGACAACTTGTGGTAACAGCTGCTGGAAGTTGGCACCTAGTACTGTCTGGAGAGGCCTGTTTCCTCACTCACTAGTCTTGATACTCCCCTTGTACATGAAGGGGGGATGGCTGGGGTCTAAAACCAGCCCAAATGCAGCTGTGCTGCTTCCACAGAGGAGCCTCTGGCCTTCAGAGTCTGTTCAGAGGGTCTAGTGCTATATGGTGGGGGGCACTGTGGTCCTGAGGCTGCATTCTCCCTCTCAATCCCACCCTCCCTTCCCAGGTGTGTGGCAGCTGGGCCAGGAGTGCTTATTGGTCTGGGCTGCTGTTACTTGCCTGCTCCAAGAGCTGTGGGGATGGTGTATGCTGGCTGGAGAAGTGAAAGGCCGATATATGTGCACAGCTGTTGTATTGCTTCAGCCTGCCCACATCTCCCATGTCTGCAGAGCCTTGTCTTTTCCTTTGTAAGGGCCCTGGAGTGACAATGTGGACCTTCTTGGGAGGGGAGATCTTGTAGTTCAGGAGTGCCTTCTGAAGGGGTGTGAAACACTTCTCTCTGGGTGGCAGAGGAGTGTTCCCTTGTCTGAAAGCTGTATGGATCTGAGTTGTCAACAGATGCTGATGCTTCCAGGTGGCCTAGCTGTGCTGTGATGGAAAGAGGGAGGATGTGGAGAGGATGCTGCTGTGTCTGGGTGCTCCTGATGCCCAGGGCTGGGAGGCTGCAGTTGGCCTAGCCCCAAGGGCTGGGGTCTCCATCAGGGTGTCCTGAGAGCAGGTGAGGCTGCATCAGTGCTGGGCTGTCTCTAGGGGCTGGGGAGGGATGGTGCTGCCAAGCAGAGCTGTTGTGCTGCTGGCACCCAAGTGTTCGGAAGGTTCTAGCAGTGACTCAGCTGCGCAGACCCACAGGGAGGTGGCTGGAAGGGTGGAAATGCAAAAACCTAACAATCAGGCTAAAAATATTGCTGATGTGGTCCCCTGCAGTGCCTGTGCTTGAGTACTGATGAGCTGGGACCTCCTCTCCTGTCTGTATAGTCCCTGCCAGCATGGAGCTTTCTCAGCCTGGGAAGGACCTTTGGCTGCAAACCCTTCTGGTGTCACCTTGTGCTCCCAGGGCGGTGTCACCATGCAGCCTGGTGCAGTAGGATCAGGTGCCTGCTGCTGGCCAGGGCCATGCTGGAGGAGGCCAGAGACTAGCAGGGCTGGCTTGTACACTCTGATCCTGCCTATGTCCCCCTTCTTAAAGGGCTGCTGAACACCTTACACCCAGACAGGGTTATTTGTAACAAGTTTTCCTTCTGGGTCCAGCACTGTAGCACACTGAGGATGTGTGCTTAGCCCTTGAGAGCGTGCCAGATGTGCTGCCAGTCCCTGAAGCTGGTGTCTGGAGAGAGCCTCTCTGAGAGGCAGCAGCTGCTGCAGGCTTGAGCCGCCTGCATTTATTGGTTGTAGGATTGAACTGCTGTCTCATAGCAGGAAAGGCATCTCAAACCCACTGCTGCTAGATCGGTCAGGCTGGAAATACTTCAGTAAGTCCCAGAAACCTGCTCTGTGGCCCAGGGAGGGGCATTTGCAGGAAACTGGCCTTGAATGCTTCCAGTCCCGCCATCCCTAGCTGTATTTGAGACAGCATTTCCCTTTCTTTAAGGTAGCCTTATAGTAGGCATATGGTTGTTAAGACCTTTGAGTTCATTGCTCTGCAGAGCAAGAGGGGTTAAGAGGCAGTGAGGTGGGACTGCCCTTGATGGTATCCTTTACCTTTACTACCCTGTTCCTCAAGGAGCACAAGCAAATGGGGTCTTGATCCAATTTTTGCCTGGAGAACAGGTGACAGCAGTATGCAAGCAGATCCATGTGCAGATTTTGAGTCTCCCTGGCTGGTTTTTAGCCTGCATGCCAGCTGCTTGGTCTGGCTGGTCTGTCCTGCCCTACATTGGGAGGTTGTCCCAATGTGGGACAGCAGACTTGCCCACTGGGAAATCATTCTGAAACCAGTCTGTTAACACTAAGTTAACAATGCTAACCTGCAAGGGTGTTTTCAGAAGGATCAGCTCTTCCAGAGAGAATGACAGCCTCTGGGTGAGCCCAGCCTGAGCAGGTGAGCTCTTCCTGATGGTGTCAGATGGGCCACCGTGCTGTATCTGCCTCTCTGCTTGTTGTGTGACCCTAAAGCTGTTGGTGCAGCAACAGATTTGAGCTTTTCCTTGGATCTGTGCTTGAGACTGCAGCTCCAGCCTCATCTGTGCCCTCTCAGGGTGGCTGCTGCTGTCGCATTCTCTAGCCTGCAGGGTTACAGCTCCAGTTGCTCTGGTGCTGGGGAAGTGGCTGGCCTGTGGTAGGGAAGTGGTGATGAATCTTTCTAGCCCTTGGTTCTTCTGCTTCCCAGAGCACAGCAACTTCTTTCTGCAATAAGCTTGAACATGCAGATTATCTGTAGTTGCTTAAAATCTTCCAGGCTAGAACTGCAGGCAATCTGTTGTGTTGCCTGGCAGATAGCTGAGGCCTCTGACTACGAATCACTGTGAAGTCTTCAAGGCAAAACTCCATCTCTGAAGGATGAAAGAAAAGACCTGTTGCACAGAAGGAAGCATGGGTGGTGTTGTGGACTCCTAGCCTTTCTTCTTGATAACAGCAGGAGGGACTTGTAAGCTGCTCCCCCAGGAGAGACCGTTTTCAGACTGTCCTCAGGAATGCTGTCCATGTATGTTGTGGCAGGCACCCGAGAAATGCCCCCAAGGGAGAGATGCTAATCAGTCTAGGGCTGGTTGTTGCTAGTAAGTACAACATGGCAGTCACTGGCCTTCCTCAAGCTGTTGGTTTGAGTGTTCAGCTGCACAGCTTGAGGAAGATCCTAGAGGGGCAGAGGATTTGGGTAAAGGAAGTCCTCCAGATCTCTGGCTGTTTAATTTCCTGCTAGGCTAACCTGTGCTGCAGCATGGTGCTGAGTGACTGCCTCATAGTGCTCTCCCTTGTGCCCCCTGCATGTCTGGGGGTCTCCCTGTTCTTTTACCGCCTGTCTTTTGGACAAGTGGCTTCAGAAGACAATTGCTGCTTAGGTGTGCCCTCAACTCCTGCATATACCTGTTTGGCTGCTTGAAAATCCTTCTCCTTGTACTAGAGGAAGGTTTCAGAGGCTCATTCTGATAGAGGAGAGCTCAGTATCTGGATAAGTAGGTTGTCACCACAGTGTCCAAGAAGGATTTTTCCTGTTCTCTAGTGAAAGGGGAGCTTCAGGTCCAGGGAGTGGGCACTTCATGCTGAGTGAGGCTCACTCAGAATTAAGCCCAAGCCTGCCTAGAAAACTCATTAAAAGGTTCCTTCATACTGCTCATGGTATGGGTGCTTTTGCTGGAGCAAGGAGGCAAGACCACCTCTTGCTGGCCTCAGACCTGCACTCAATTCAGGCAAATGGGTAGCCAAAGACTTGGTGGTGGTGGGATCCTGTATTGCCCATGTTCTTGGTGTCCTTCATTGCCTTGAAAGGAAGATGGGCTTTTCTTGTAGCTGTGTGGTAAGCCCTGGCCCTTCTGGGGCAGCCTGCCTACTGTTCAGGGCTTAGTAGTGGAAGCACAAACACAGTGGTGGTGCCTTCTGTGTGGAGGTTAGTTATAATAATGCTGTAAGGGAACAAACCTGGGAGCTGGCTTGACTCGCATGGTCTCCTGCTTGGTGACTGTACTTCAGGAGTATCTGAGGCAACCTTACTAAAAGCCTGCCCCATGCCATCTTAGCTCTTGTAGGGCTTTTCTGAGGATGTACTTGGTGTGGATGCTTAATGGGCACTTGTTTCTTGAGCATGTTTTAGTAAGGGCTGCTCATGCTCTGTGGGCTGATTTCTCAACTGCTGGCCTGAGCCAGCTGTGCTGTGGAGTAGAAAGCAGGAGCACTTAATAGCTGCAGACTGCTCATGTGGCAGCAGTATTTGATCCTTAACAGAATAAAATATGTATCAAATAAGTAAAACGAGTATCAAAGCTCTGAGTTTGCAATTGGTTTCTAATGGAAGTTGCTCTTAATCTACCTCTTAAAGCTTCCATTTGAGCAGCTTCTCCTAAACAGATTTATTTTTATTTGTGCTGATGCTGTAAAATAGAAGATGCAAATAGATGAGTAACTGGAACAGGAACCTAAACAGCATCTCTGCTTATACCCAACTAGAACTCAAGTGGGTCAGGGCAGCCTCCAGTCTTGTGCTGGAAATGGCTTGTGGGAGCAGGCATGCACCACCCAAAACCCTTCCCTTGATTTCTGTCAGGGAAGGATGTTTTATTATGGCCTCTGGGGCAGCCCTGAGGGGCTGTTGCTGCTGCCTGTGTGCTCTCTGGAGGTAACAGATGAGTGTGGGTGCAAGGAAGGCACAGAATTCTCAAGCACCTGATCCTGCTCAAAGCTGTTAAGAGATGTGGCAAATAAAATGCTCTGGCACTGGCAGATCTCTGCCTTTCATAGACCTGCTTACTGGTGCTCCACTGCTTGGTGATGCTGGTGTATACAAATACATTGGGCTCATGGAGCTTGCCTATAAGCTTTTTGACTCAAGTTGTAGTCTGGACTGTGTTCTTCTCTGCTAGCTCCTGACGTGAGCCTTAACAAGCATGTTCCCATCTGAGGAGAGCATTGGAGCGGCTGTTTGGTGGCTCTGAGCTGCCCCAGGCAACCAGTAGCTTAGTCTTTCTTTCCTGTTGTGATTGATACTGAAGGTAGCGGTGGGGTGTTTTAGGTGTGTGCAAGCTCTGGCCTGGAGTAAGGTTCATCCCCAAAATTGTGCCAGTAAAGTGAGAGACAAGGCAGGTAGGTTTTCTTCCAACCTTTGCACTGCTAGATGTCTAAGCAGCCAATGAGATGCTTGCTTGCTGGGCAGAGCAGACATGAAAGGCTTTGTCTGCTGCAGTTTCATCAGTGGTAATACGGTAGCTCTCTAGTAGAGGCCACGAATATGTTTTTTGCTAAGTGTCTTCGTTACAAACTCTGCAGCATCTGCAGGTCTGAGTGCTTCCACTTGGACCTGGTTAGGGGAACTGCCTGGACTTCCACACAGCTTTTGGAGGTGCTTTCCCAATGTGCTGGGGCTGCCTATAGCAGAATGTAGGAGTGATGCCTGCTCTGCCCCTTCCCCAGCTCTGGTGGGACAGGTGCAGAGTTTGGCATCTGCTCCTGCTTTAGACTTGAGTTTGTCCCTGGTGCCGTGTGGTGCCTGGGCACAGTGTGCTGTGCTGATAACCAGTCTGTGTAGTGTGGTGTTGCAGGATGACCTGTCAGTGCAGTGACACTAGGGGCAAGGCCAGTGAGCCAGCAGAGAGTGTTTGGTGTGTTTGTACAGCTGAAATCCCTCTAGCTGTCTTCTTGTACAGTGACTGTGTGGGACTGCTGCAAGATGACTTCTTAGGCCCTCTGCAGTGCTCTTGACAGGCTGTCTTTTTAGGGTGGTAGGGTAATTCAAGTTGGAAGGGACCTCTTGAGGTTATCTAGTCCAACCTCCTGCTCAAAGCAGGATAGGAAAGCTGCTGGAGGATGGCAAAAGAAGCATAGCTCAAGGGGGCTGTAGGAACTAATTCATGGGCTGCCTCAGTGTTCCCAGAACAAGGCCTGTTTAAATGGGCACCTCCACTGAGCTGACTCTGAAATGATCTGTTTCCAGAAGGTGCTGTGGTCCTTGACCTGTCACCACACAGATGCTGTGCAGTGTCACTGCAGGGCTGAATTAACAGCCTCCCAGAGGGTGTGGGCTGAGGGCAGGGGCACTGGGCAAGGCATCTCCGGTGAGTGCTACATCTTCCATCTCAGCACCTTTTATCAATGTCTCTGGGCTCACTGGCCTTGTGCATAGTGCCTTAGGCACTGGCAAAACAGCTGAATCACAGGTGATGTCTGTGCTACTACCAGCTCAGAGGCTGTTCTCAGACAGAGCAGCTGCCACCATCTGTTTGAGATGGCCATGGAGAAAGGCCCAGCTTCCCTCCTTGCCACTCTGGCTTGTTTTCTTTCCAAGACTGTGGAGGGAAGGTGAAGCAAACTGCTAAAGGTGTGATTCTACCTGAGGCATGCAGACCTCTGGAAGGTAACTGGGAACCTGAAGGCATCACTGGTGGTGCTGGGTGTGCCAACCTAGTGATGGAAGTGGGTTTATGCCAGCTGAATGCCTTAGTGAGGCTTGTGTGCTGTTTTTCAAATAGGATTGCATTTGGGACTAAAGCCTGTCTTTTTTTTTTTTTTTTAGTTGTTATTCCTTTACTGCAGCTTGCTGCCTTGCCCAAAGGGGTATGGCCGACAGCCTACTGCCCCTGATCACCCTCTAAAGAGCATACCTTCTCCTAAAGGTAGTAGTATCCTGATGGACTTGACACCCCACAAACTGCAATGCAGCTGAGCAGTGGAAACGAGTCAGTCTCATCCTTGTTAGCACATAAAGGAACACATGCTGCAGAGTTTGCACCCTGGATGTTGCAGCAGATAATTGAGGAGTTTGGTACTTAAATATAGAAGTGTTTGTTCTTGAGGCTTGCAAAGCTGAAGCTTGTTGTGCAGAATTTGACCTGAATATGTTGGCTTTTAAATCTCTCCAGGACTAATACATGTTAAAACCTGCTGTATTCCAATGTTCTGATCTTTCTAAAGACAAATGCAGTTGTGGCAGTCTGCTTAGGGAATGCAATTACCTGTGTACTTCTAATCCTGAATTGCATTTTAGCTGTCTTTACTGATTTTGTATTTACCTTGGGCATCTCTTCTCCTTTTCCAGAAACACAGTAGTAAATTCCCTGCCTCAAGAGGCAGTGAGGCTTGTTGTCAGCCAGGTCCCACTCTCTTGGCACAGGAGGAGGACCTGTACTTTCAAATGTTATTGCAATAAAAACTTCTCCATATTCCTAGTTCCACCACTGTTTCCATTTTTCAGGGCATGCTGGGGAAGTGACTTACCATGTTGATGCCAGAACCAAGAATAGACCTCAGGTGTCCTGACTCTAATTCTGTGGTTCAGCTGTGGGATCATGCTGCCTTTTTTATTCCCCTGCCCCTTCTTAGCAAACCAGAAATAGCTGCTGGAATATCCTCAGTTCTTCTTTGTCCCAAATGAAGAATCCGTCAGGGCAGAGGTTCCTCTTTTGCAGTTCAGAAACAAGGGCTGTGCCATAGTCCCTATTTAGATGGTGGTTACTGCTGGTTTGATCACATCTGCAGTTCTGGGAGCTACTTTCAAGAAAAGTTAGCAGTTGGTTCAAGATGGAGACTTCTGTTACAAAGTACAGCTCTGGAGAGGGTGCGTGCAGCTGACTTCAGGTGGCTCTTTTCATAACAGCAGTGACTTCTTTCCCCACTGGAGTAATGGGAGTATAATCAAATCAGGAGGATTTGCGCTGGACAAGACCTCTGGAGGTATCCAGCCTGCTTCTCAGATGAGTTCTGAGTGCCTAAGGACAGAGATGCCCTCCACCTTGCTGGGCCCTGTCCCATGGCTGCTCTACTTAGAGGAAGAAAATTGTGCCACTTCTCTTGCTGCAGCTTTTCCTGATTTCTTTGTGCACCTGTAATAGCCTGGCTGTTCCCTGTAACTCCCTGTTAAGGAGTGAAAAGGGGGGGGAAATCCAATGTCTGCCTTCCCTGTGCCAAGCAAAGCCTGTTCCTGTACAGTGTGCTGCAGCCCCATGTCTGTCATTGCAGCTTCTGCTGGGCTTGGTTCAGTTGGTGTCTCCTGGCTCCCCATGCTGTGGCTGCAGGCATGCTGGCTCCTTGCAGGCAGTGTGAGGTCCCATGGCTGCAGGCATGAAGTGCTAAAACTTCATTTAAGATTAGTCAGGAGTATTGATCACCCCTTCCCCTGTGGTGAGTGGGTCGTGTTTTAAGCAGCTCGGTGCTTCTGTGTGATGGAGGGGGAAAACTCACTCTGGCAGCTTGTCTGGCTGTGTCACTGCTGTAACTACAGAGACTGTAGGTTGTAGGAGGTGCTTACGGTGCCCATTTGCCTTTCAGACATGCAAATATTCCTCTTGCCATGAAGTTGCTTAGTGTCTGTAGGAGGTGCTGCTTTTTGGCTGACTAAAATGTTCAGCTTGCTCCCACCCCACCAGGGTAGAGTCTGGCTGGGCAGTAAAAACTGCAGACAAGCTGTTTTTCTGGAACTGCAGCAGGCTATTGTTCAGGACGTCAGCCTTTTTTTTTTTTTTTTTTTTTTTTTTTTCCCTTTACAAGCTTATTTGATGAATGACAAAAGAAACTGCACTGTATTCAGGCTCCAGGGCCTGGGTCATGTTGCTGCTTCCCTCCTCCGCCACCCTGCCCCAAATGTGCATATGGCTCTACAGCCTCTGGGCACAGCAGGTGTCACCAAATGGAAGCAGAAGTGTGGTGGCACTGAAACCAGTCTCTTCTGTCCTGCTTCTCTTGGTAAGAGCTTTCCTATTGATCTCTTCACCCCTGCCTCTACAAGGAGATCAGGGCGGAAGGGTGGACTTTAAGTGTAAGTAGCAGTTGGTGGACGAAGGGAAGGTTTTGACAATCTGCCATCCTTCCTGTGCTGAGTAATCTCCCAGCAGACAAACTTCTGGTATCTCATTTCTGGAGATTGAAATGTCCCTCTGCCTAACCTTTGTGGTGGTGCTAGCCAGCAAAAGTGACCCTCTGAAGGCCTCGTAGACCTGCTCAGACAAGTCCTAGTCCTGTCTAATTAGGCTTTTTTTTCTAGCCCTGCAGTAAGCTTTTAAAAGCTGGAACATGTCTTCAGAGCATTTCAAAAAGTGTGTGCATGTGCTCCTCTAGCACTGAGTGCCAGTGTCAAACTGCCTGAGCATTAAGCATGCAGGTGCCAGACATCACTGGTAATGTAAGAATCTGGGGCCTGTCATGCTGTTCTGCTCAATAGGAGTTTCTTGTGTGAGTGCACACAGTTATGTGTGCCTTTGGGCTTGTGAAGGGGCTGTGATGTGTGTCACCCTGTGGTAAATGCTGTTTTCCTCAATGGGGAAGGTTCCACTGATGTTCTTAGTGTGGGGAAAGATCTTGAGCAGAAGGACTTGGACAGCTGTAAGGTAAGAGTTTTTTGCCTGGGCAAGACTCAGTTTCCAGTTAACTTGACTAAAACTGATGCACCAAGGAGCAAAGAGCATCAGCAGTACTCTGCTAATGTGCTGTTGGCTTGTTCTGTTGGGTGGTCTCCTGCAGGCAAACTAAAGCAGAAGTACTTGTTCAGAGGACAGTTTAATGGTGGCAGAGCTTTTTGTCAACTCCAGCTGTCAGGAATAAATTCAGTGGATGCTCTGTGTGTAGTGCTCTTATCTTAAGGTCTTATTCAAGGCATTAAAGTGTCATTTGTCATCAGCATAGTGGTAAGGTGGTTTATTTACCCAGAGCCCTTCTGTGAGCTGCCAGCATTAAGCATGGCTCTTTAGGGCTCATCTTTACGTCCATCTCTTATAAAATGGGCTTGGACAAAGCTACAAGAATGTCTCATTCTTAAATGGCTGTAAATTATAGCATGCAGAGAAGAAAGCCATATGCTTCAAGGTCCTGGGCAGGTGTTGAAAATGTTAAATTGCAAGTCTAACCAGCACATGGAAGAATAAAAGCTGTTCTGAGGCTGGTTAGCTTGGTTGTTGGGCATCTTGCTGCTGGGGCACCTTCCCCAAGGTGTGTGCCATGGATTGCAGCTTGTGCTGATGGAGTGATCTAGTTGAGTTTGGGTAAGTTCATGTTTGAATGTGGTAGCTCAGTGGCTGGTAATTGGATTTAAAAGATAATTTGGGGTCTACAGGACAGAGTTGGCCTGAAGAGATGAAACTAGCCGCCCTGTGAAACCACCACCATGGGCTCAGTGTAGCTGTGTATTACTTCTGCAAAGTGTCTGGCTTGTGTGCAATGGGTCCAAGATGCTTGCACGTGTTCCCTTTGGTATCTTTAGGAGGCGCCCCAGGATGATGCAGGAATTAAGAGGACTTGCTGCAACAGCACTGTCCTGATAGCATTTACTAGGGAAAGCTCAACTAAGGAGGAGGAGTGGTTTGTAAAATGCTTGTTCTCTAGAGAGCGACCTGAGCGCCTGCGAACTGGAAGAGTGCCATGCTGGTATCAAGACTGTTCCACAGAGCTCTTAAATCTGTCAGCGTTTGGCTGACATGCTCAAAGATGGAGCATGCTGGCTCTGAATCCAGTCATTAAAGCTGCAGCAGTGAGTCAAAAGTCAGAATTGAGTTTCTATTAAAAGCTACACTTTTTTGCTGTTCCCTGCAAAGGAGTGTTGGCATGTGCCTGCCTCTCTTGCAGCTCTGAGCGGAGGCGTGAAAAGTTCCAGAAGCTTTCTGCAAACTGCCATGCTCTGGACAGCAGGACTGCTATGTATGAGTGGATGAATGGGAATTGCATTGACCCTTCAGCTAAAATTTCTCCCATAGATGTGAAAAATACTTAGTTGCTTGCGCTTAAGTTTTTTTTTTTTCTTAGTCTGAGTAGTTACTTGATGTTTGCTACTTCACTTTAGGATCTTCAGGGATGCTCTTGACACCAGAAATTGCTGATGCATCTTGCATGTGCATTGGAAAGGGCTTTTCTATTCTGTAAGCTGTCTGCTTGGGAGGGGAGACAAGGCCAACTTCCTTGGAATAACTGTGGGTTTGAGTGGCCCCAATGACTTGAAGGCTTTTTTTTTAGGTGGGCAATCTTTGTCAGGCTCTTGTGCCCCATCCCCCAGGAGGGGGTTCTGTGGGTTAGAGCAGGGAGTTAGAGCAGGATGCCTTTGGGGTGGAGGGGTGAGAAATAAGATCTGGTCTCTTATGCTGGTGTTTCCTAGGCTACCTGCAAAGGCTGGCTTCAGGGGACATAACCTGATTGCTAAGCAAGTGTAAAGGAGGAAATGCTGAGTGTGGCTCATGGCTTTTCTTCCTGATGGCCCTGTGTGTGGCTGTAGGTACCAAGTGAAGCTGAGTCAGACCCACTGGGGTGATGTGGAGTCTCCCATGAGCTCAGTGTAGCCTGCAGAGTGTGTAACAGTGTTGCCTGTGCAGACCTGTCAAAGCTTCTGGAGTGGATGAAATCTATGTGCATTAACAGCATGATGTCAGTGCTTCCAGGACATGAGGTTAGGAGTGGGTCAGTTGTAGCCAGCAGGATTTTGTGTGGTGGTAGGTGCTGCAACTCAGATGCCCAGACAGTAGATCCCTTTAAAGGCCAATAATCCTGCTGCTTGAATGCACTCATACTGGCCTTACTGGTTTTCTAGCTGTGGTGAGAGCTAAGCAATCCTGGGAATAAATGTGTAAGCAGTGGCTGGAGCAAGCCAGAGTGGTAGCAGAGATGAGGGTGAAATAAATGTGGCAGAGGAGTTGGACCCTTTAATGCCTTTGGGAGCTCCTGATGAGCCCCTGAACCCTTGCTGATGCATCCCAAATGGAGTTCTGGTCCCACATCTCTGATAACCAGGAGATGAGGTGCAGGACAGCATTGCCTGGTAGCAATCTGCATGGCATTTGCTGCTCAGGAATGCTGTGCACATGGGGTCAGCACAGGGCTGCTTGCTGCCCAGTGTTACAAACCCACTGTGCTTGATGGCTGAGGAGGAGGGTGTCAGCACTGGAGTGGTTGTTGGCAGTGAGGCTTGGGCCATGGGATCAGCTGCTTTGCTTTGACTCTTGTACTGTTTAGTGACTAATCAGATTTTTGAGCCTGTTTAACGAATTCAGCTGTCTCCCTTGAACAATACACTGGCTGTATTTTTAAACACATCACGTGGCTTCAGAGAAGTCGGCAAACCAGCGTAGTGTGGCTTGCCTGGGGTGGGAGATGCTCTGCCCTGCTCTGTGCTGTGACTAGGAGAGAGCAGTCTCCTCCCCAGCTTGAGCCGTCTGTGACTGCTTTCCCTCAGCTACCTACTGCTGCTAGTGGGGCTCCTGCTGCTTGAGCTCTGCCCAGGGTAAGTACTGCTGGGCCAGGTAGGTTTTTCTGTGGCTGTGGGGTTGAGTGTAAGCACAGATGCTGCTGTTGGGAAGAGCCAAGCAGATATTCAAA
This sequence comes from Pandion haliaetus, assembly GCA_013401275.1. Taxonomy (NCBI): domain Eukaryota; kingdom Metazoa; phylum Chordata; class Aves; order Accipitriformes; family Pandionidae; genus Pandion; species Pandion haliaetus. The sequence goes on from VYZV01033133.1 coordinate 169,805, forward strand.
GGGCAGGAGGTCCCTTCCAGCTGTGGTCAGAGGTGAGTTCATAGTCCTGTGCTGTAGCCAAAATGCATCTGCAGGCCTGCTGGGGAAACTCACAGGGATAAGACTCTGCAAATATGGGAAGATGCTGTGACTGTTGCTGAGGGATCCTGCAGACCAGCTCTGCCTTGAGTTGAGGTAGATCCTTCAAGTAAAGGACCCACCTGTACCTGTCCGGGGTTTCTGTTGGTGTTGAGGTTCATCCCTGTAGTGTGAGGCTAGAGATGCCAGCTCCCCAGCAGGTATGCCACTGGATAATGCAACTTGCGACAGGTACATCCCGGCATCTCGCTTCAGGCATGCTCAGCAGCTTTCTCTGGTGCTGGCACTGAGTTGGTACTGGTGTCAGACTGTAGTGCACTTGAGCATGATGGCATTTTTATTCACCTGGTTTGGGTAGCATTTTGGATTATTAATCCTCTTCTGCACAAGAGCTACTGAAAATCTGGGTTAAACTTGTGGTCCTAGTTGGTTGAGATCAGGTAGGACTGGAGGATATCAAGTGGATCCCAAACTTGCTTTGCTGAAAACTGAAAGCTTCAGGGCAAGCTGCCTTGTTTTGCAGCCTCTGAATAATTAAAACTATTTCTGAATGCATTGCTCTTTTCATCTGGTTTGGGGACACAGCTTGCTGAGACTTGCTCCTTTTGAACAGAGCTGGCTGGTGTTGTGCCCCTGTGGGATACCCCATGGCCAAGCTTGCCCTGCGTTCCCTCTCCTTCTGGGTGGCAGCTGGCCCCACACCACTGACCCATGGAGCATGACCCCTCAGTGGCCTGGTGCTCTGCTTGGCGGGGGTGTCTCTGTTTGTAGGGAGGAATTTGCTTGCCTCGATTCTCCTCAGTGGGAGGAAAACCTGCTGCTGTGCGAGGGAAGCAATCTGGCCTGTACTCATCTGTTGGCTCTTGGGCAAAGGCCTGACCAGACAGGCTGCTTGTGAACGCATACCAGGGATAGTGCTCGCTGCTGACTCTGAAGCATCTCCTTTGTCAGCAGGCCAGACTAGCATGTTGCTGGCTGCCTATAGCCAGCTCCTGTTGGGGCTGGTGTGTGTGGTGTCCCACCTACAAGCCTGCAAATGCCTGCTAACGAGCCTTGCTCCTCTCAGCCTGGCCATTGGAGTGTGCAGCAAAGACTGGCCATGGGCCCAGTCTGTGTCCCCATCACTAAAACTGTGGGTGGCTGACCACTGGGTCCCAGCTTGCTCCAGCACAAGCAGGAAGAAATGCCAGCATAATGGTATGGACTGGGTGGAGGGGCGTGGCTGGAATACCTGTATGAGGCCCATAACAAGGATGTGGGGTCTCTGATTCTGCTCTTAGATGAAGTGGGATCTCTTGGCTGATCTCAGCCTTCGGAGAGTAACCCACCATTGTTTGTCAGCCACTGTAGGCTGCTGCCATTGGTTCCTGCTGTGCAGCACTGCACTGCAACTGATGGCAAAGAGTGGGCAGGCTTTCCAGAGCTGTGCAGAGGGTTGGTACCTGCCAGACATGGCACCTCCCAAACAAGCTGTTTGTGGGCTGTCAGGAGCCCAGTACCTTCCTTGGCCTCTGCCACAAGAGCTAGGAGGGAAGGAGGTGTCATGCTGCAGCACTGGTGGGCTCTTTCTCTCTTGCAGTTCTCAGCATGCTGAGTAACCCTCTCGGGAACGTCCTGGGGAAGCCACCACTGGGTTTCCTGCCTCTAGACCCCATTGGTTCAGACCTGCCAGAAAAGTTTTCCACACCGGCACTGAGGAACTCCCGCCTGGACTCACGCTCCCTCCTGGACTCACGCTCCAGCAGCCCCTCAGACTCAGACACCAGTGGGTTCAGCTCTGGCTCTGACCACCTCTCAGACTTGATTGTAAGTTTGGGTCTTGCACCCACTCTGTGGTTCCTGGTGTCTTGCTGCATTTCTGGGGAGCATGGGAGAGCTGGGGAGGGGGCTGCAAGCCACAGCCGTGCCTGGTCAGGAAGGGAAGGGAGTGCTGGAGGGACCTGTCATGCCCGTGCTGACACAGCAAGATTCTCCTGCAGCCCAGGGTTTGGAAGAAGGGCTGCTCAAGCAGTCCTCCTTCAGCACAAACTAGCAGTATCCTTTTTTTTTTTTTTTTTCTTTTAAATAATGTGTTTGGCCTTTTGGCTTTGTGCTTGCTGCCCTAATGGGTTAAAGTAGCTCCTAGAGGGGTCTGAGTTCCTGAGTGCTGTGTGGCAGGAGGGTGTCTGTGCCCTGATCCCAGCAGGGAGGGGGTTGATCAGTACAGCTGCCTCCAGGCTCCAGCCTGGGCTTCTCAGGAGCTCTTGTCCCTGCCTTTCATTGCCCTTCCCATTTGCTGACTGCACTTCTCCATCTCAGGGCTGTTTCTTCTAGAGCAAACTGGGTCTAGCCTGCTCCTGTTCCCTAAAGTGTAGCTAAATTTGGAAGTCAGTGAGGTAGGCGAGTGCCTGTCTTGCTGACCCAGTCTGTGCTGCTGGGTCTGCGTTGCAGTGTGAGCGGCAGCTCTGGGTGCCAGCAGGACAGCCTGGCTCCAGCCAGGTCTGTGGGTGCTGCTGCATGGCTTGTCCTCAGGACTTGAGGCTAAAGCCAGGGCTGAGCTGCTCCTGGCTCCACTGTGGTGTAGCTGTGGCCTTGACCCCCATGTTGGAGTCGGTGCGAAGGACACGATTGGCTTGATGTCGAGTTGATTCTCCTGTGATCCACCCTGGAGGATCAGGATCTCAAGCAGGAGTACTGTAAGCAGCTGCGGCACCCTGGGCTCTGATGGCAGGCAGTGCGGGGCAGCAGGGCTTTGTGCTGGCCTTGTTTGTGAAGGTCGGGTCTTCCATAGCATGGCCTTGCCGTGGGTGGCTGTGCTGCAGCAGTGCACAGCTAGATCTGTGGAGCAGCTGGCACTCTAAGCTGCACAGTGTCTCCCATCCCTGCTGCTTTATTAACCTGTGCTCTTGCTCCTTCCACCCTGGGAGAGGCAAGTTAAGCCTGTGAGCAGCTGGGTTGGCAGCCAGCTGAGCCCTCACCCTGGTCAGGCAGGCTTAGGAGCTGGTCTGCAGAGGGTGAGAGCCAGCTGTCTGCCTGCAGAGCTTGTGGGTGCTGCCAGCAAGCCCTGCCTGCTGCAGGCAGGGCCTGGAGCAAAACATGGGGCTCTTTGTGGGGTGCCTGGTGCTCCCTGGGGGTGGCAGCTGTCCTTGAGGCTGTGCAGGCCAGGGGTAGCTGTTGGCTTTGTGGTCTGCAAGGTGCCTCCTGCTTAATGATCCCTGCTGCTGATAATTTGGTGTGGGCTCAGTGAGAAGTGGCTGCAGGGGCAGGCCTTTCCCAGGGAAACTGTGGTCCCATCAGGCTGCTGGGACAGGTGAGGCGGCTGCTTTCCTGCCTCTGCCAGACCTCAGAGAGTCTCAGGAGGACAGGAGATCAGAGAACCCCTTCTCTGTGGGTGAGGGCAGTGCCCCTGTGTAATGCATGGCCTACAGCATTATGTGCTCAACTGGAAGCTGGGTTTTAATGTGGACTTTCTCTTGCAGTCAAGCCTTCGCATCTCCCCACCTCTGCCCTTCCTGCCCCTCAGCGGGGTATCAAGAGACCCCCTAAAGTTGGGAGTGGGGTCCCGACTGGATCAAGATCAAGCTGCCCTGGCTACAGTAACTTCCTCCCCGGCCAGTGCATCGAAAAGGTGGCCTGGAGCATCTGCGTGGCCTTCCTGGGATCTCCTGGACTCTCCAGAAGACCCTTTCAGTATTGAAAGAGAAGCCAGGCTTCATAGGCAAGCAGCAGGTAAGTTGAATGGTGGCTCTTGGCAGGCTTCAGTGCATGGTGATGGTCCTGTGCTTCTGGGAGGGCACGTAGGTGGCCTCTGTGCGGATAATGTGGCTGGACATGAGTTTGCAGCAGATTAGACCTTTCTCCATGCACAAGCCTGACTCTGGGTCTACCTGCTGACAGAAAAACAGGCAGGCTGCCTGAGTAGCTGCCCTGCTGCTGCAGCTCTGCTCAACCTATAGTTGTAGAATACAGGGATTTGCTTGGAGACCTATGGGAGAGTGGGAAGTAAATGGTCCTGTACTGAGTATTGCTTGTGCTCCTCCAAGCTGTGAATGAAGCAACCTGTACCTGGAGTGGGCAGCTGCCACCCCGAAACTACAAGAACCCTGTCTACTCCTGCAAAGTGTTCTTGGGAGGAGTCCCATGGGACATTACGGAAGGTGAGCAGCCCCTGGCCCTGCACTGAGGCCTTGGGTTTTGGCATCAGGAGGGTGTAGGATGGAGCTTTTGGAGGGGACGCTGATTTCTATCCTTCTGTCTGTAGCTGGACTGATCAACACCTTCCGTGTTTTTGGCTCACTGAGTGTGGAGTGGCCTGGTAAGGATGGCAAACACCCACGCTGCCCTCCCAAAGGTAATATGCCTAAAGGTAATAGCGACACGGTAGGGTTACTTTTTTCCCATGCTATGTTACAGCACGGATGCTGGGATGGTACGGCTGCATGCTGGTGACTGGATGGTACAGAGCACCCTAGGGTAAATGTCCTGCTCTCACTTGGGTCAGCACCAGGGTTGCAGAGCACTGTCACCTCAAACCTGTCATCCCCACCTGTCCCTAGCAGGGCTGGGCAGAAGTGTGGGGTAGGGGAAACCCTCTCTGGTGCTTCTGGAGCCCCACGTGGGGCTGTCTTGCTCTGGGCGATAGCCATTAGTCCCCACTGCCAGTGTGAGCACCCAAAGCATGCACACCCGTGGCATAAAATGTGTGTGGTGAATCCAAATGTGCATCTGCAGCAAGCTGGCAGGCTGTGGGGACTGGTGAGCTGAGCAGTGCCTGCGGCATAATCCTGTCTCAGGTAGCTGGATTGATGTGTTGTATAAGCAGTAACGATTTATGGTGTAAGGACTGACTAGTTTGTAGGCTCAGTGGTGCCTAATGGCCTTGTTCAGTCACCAGAGCAATGCGAGGTACAGAGTGCTGGCACTGATGGAAGTGATTTTAAAGCCCTGAACTTGTATTGCTGGGCCAAGACACTCTAAATGTGAAATAAAGTCTGTTTTCCTGTAGACCACACTGTGGCCAGGCTGGTGGTGCCCACTTGTCATGTCTAGATGTGGCTTTGTTCAGGGGGGATGGTGGCCCACATGTCACTGGACATGGGCAATCTGAGTCCCCATGAGTTTGGGCTCTTTCCCAGCTTGGCCAGGCTCTGCATCACAGGTGGATCTTGTATGTAGAGTCTGCTGGGGCAGGTGCTGCAAATCATTGCCTTTCCCTAGAAGGGGTTGGGGACAGCAAGGAAGATGGCAGTTGCAGATACTTTGCTTGGCATCTGAGTGATTTTTTTTTGAGGGTGTCTGCGAACTGGGATGATGTGTTTCTCCTCTGCTACAGTTCTAACAACTGCCTCTTTCCCTTCACCTCTAAAGGATATGTCTACCTGGTGTTTGAGTCAGAGAAATCTGTGCGTGCTCTGCTCCAGGCATGCTCCCAGGACCTGCTGAGCCCTGATGGGCTCAGTGAATACTACTTCAAGATGTCCAGCCGCAGGATGCGCTGCAAAGAGGTGAGCAGACCCATGAGAGTAGCCCTAGAGATGACAGCAGGGGATGCTGATGAGACCGTTGGAGACAAGGGGGGTGTGCAGTGTTACTCTGCTCTGGGAAAGCAGGGCTAAAACAGAGCAGCAGAAGTCAAACTGGCTCTTAGCCATCTTTGTGTTCCTGCAGTAGGGCTGGATGCAGGCAAGGAAGGAAGTGGCAGATCAGTGTTTGTCCTTTGTGACAGCCTGTGTCAGAAACTGACTTGGAGCTCCTGGATCTGTGGCAGATCCTGGCTTCATGAAGCTGAGCGGTTTCAGCTAGCCAGAAAGGAGCACAGGAACAGGGATTTTACTGCTTTGTGCTTCTTTCAGCACACCTTTGCTTGCAGAGGCAGACTTAGATCCCTTTGGTGCTTTATTAGACCTCGTCTGCTTGCAGAACAAATGGCTTTCGTGCTTGCCGCAGGCAGATATTTTGGATCCCCAGTGCAGCCTTGGCTGGTTGACCTGTGCTCTGGAGGTGCTGAGGCTGCCAGAGGCTCAGGTTGGCCTTCCAGTAAAGGGGGACCTTGGCTATAGATCAGGTACAACTGTGTGAGTTTGTGGAGTTAAAGAATTGAGATTCAGCTCTTATCTAGACAGGCACAAACTAATTGCGCTCCAGACAGCTCTCCTGGTGTCTGGCTCTTGGCAGCACTTTCATGCTTGGTGATTTAGCTCTGGCAGAAGTTTTTCCTCTTTGGAGCCCTAGATCAGCTGTCTAGCAGATGGAAGCTCCTGTTGAAATTGGCAGTGGGTGGGTTGTTTCATTGATCTACTCCAACAGGCTCCTGTGCAGGCAGGCATCTTGCTGGGCTGTAAACCTAGGTGCAGGCAGTAGGTGAAATCCACCTGTGCACAGATTGTTTCCTGGCTGCCAGCCCCAAGGGACCAGTGCTTTGGGTTCCAGTTTGGCTGGAAGCAGAGCAGTGTGGCAGTTGGTTTTGTTCCCTTGAACGGGCCTTGTGGGTGCTCTGGAGGTGTCTGGAGCACAGCTGGAGCTCCAAAGCTGTAGTGTCCTGGATGTGGACCCTGAGCAGCAATAACATAGCAACATTTGCAGGTTGGGGGTAAGGTCTGAGGGTCTGGGATGGCTTCTGCTGTCAGCTGAGGACACTGGAGGAGCAGCACAGCGTGTGGCTTTGCAGGCCCTTTGCTGACCCAACCTGTTTGTGGTGGTTTCAGGTGCAGGTGATCCCATGGGTGCTGGCAGACAGCAACTTTGTGCGCAGTCCGTCACAGCGGCTTGATCCCAGCAAGACAGTGTTTGTGGGGGCTCTGCATGGGATGCTGAATGCGGAGGCCCTGGCAGCTGTCATGTGTGACCTGTTTGGAGGGGTGGTCTATGCCGGCATCGACACGGACAAGCACAAGTATCCCATTGGTAAGTAATGGTCCTGCCAGGATGAGTAGCTGCCCACGGCACACTCTGAGGAGGCTGCAGCAGTGCTGTCTGCTTGGTCCCTCAATGGGGAAGGCTGCCCAGGGTGCTGGGCTCCGCCCTTGCCTGCTTTGGGAACAGATGTTTGGCCAGCCTCTTCCACAGGCGATGTTCCTTGCATCCTGGCCATGGGACAAGCCTTGGGGGAGGACTGGCAGAGCTGATGTGCCCGGGAACTGGAAGGTCCTAGATCAATCCAGAGCAGCTCAAGGCTTTTAGTATCTCTTTAGGCATTGCTGAAAGGTTTCCTGCCCTTGTTCAGGGCTGTGCCTGGCCAGCCAGCTGTTAATGGTCATTAGATGCTGCTTTAGCCGTTCTCCCATCCCCAGTGTAGATGGCTGTGGCTCTTGCCCTGGTTCCTGCTGCCTGTCAGGGCAAACTTGGACCCACTGGATGCTGAATGTTCCTGCTGGAGAGGCAGCAGGAACAGGGCAGGGCTGTGGGCAGTTTGGTTGAACCAGCACTTGTGGGCAGTGTCCTGTCCCCATTGTCCTGTTTGGATCGATCCCCTTCAGGGTGCTGTTGCTTTGGGCTTCCAAGGCAGCTGGTGGCACAAGTAGAGAGGCTTCCCTGAGTCTCCTGACAGGGTCTGTTGAGGGATGACATGCCCACCTCAGCTCAGGGCATCAGTTTTCCTTGGGTCAGAGAAGTGCTGGGGGTACAAGTGTGACTCTTAGACAGCACTCCCCTCTGGTGCTGATGCCACAAACTGCTGCAGGCAGCAAGTCTGCCGCCCATGGTTCAAGCTGTTGCCCTGAACTGTCAGCTCTGGTCAGGTAGACCTACTGTGCTCTTGCAGGTGGAAAGGATGAAGCCTTTGAGGTCTTACCTCCCAGACAGGGCTGTGTGTTTGAGAGGGGCAGTCATGAGTGCAGCCCCTGTTTGTAACCCAGAGAGCAGCCTTGTCCCTGTGCCCTGCAGAGACAGTCTCCCAAAGGGGAACAGAGCACTTGCCACTCATGTCACAGGAGCTGAAACATGCTGTGTCATGTGTCCCCTGTACCTCCCTGGTGGCCTTATGGGCCAGGGGACAGCACTGAGATTACTGGTCTATGTGGAAGAACCCTACAGCTTGAGCATGAGGACCAGCTTTCCAGGCTCAGGCTGCAGCAAATCATGTTCTTAAGAAGGGACCATGAATCTCCTGCATGTTGCCAAGCAGGAACAGTGTCAGCATTTGGTAGTGCAGAGCTGCTGTCTGCTCGTCACCATCCTTGGACAGCTTTCAAGCTTTTCTTGTCAAGGCTTGGGTTTAGGATGTGCCTGTGGTGCTGCAGTGCTTTACCACCAAAGTGGCTCTGGGGGCATCAGTCCCAAGGAGTTGGGAATGAAGTATGAGACTTTAAGCAAGTTCTTAGTATGACCACAGATGCAGTCTTGCACACCAACGTGCCATGTGCTGGCACTGTGAGGTCCCAGAGCATGACCTTAAAACCTCCTGTGGCTTCATGCAGAGTCCAGGTTGCTCCCTCAAGTGGGTGAGATCTCTGGTTCCCAACAGCAGACTGGCACTTGCACCCTTGAAATTCTTAAAGTTGCAGCAATACAAACTCAATTTCATTGACTAAACAGTACCCTGATTTTCTTTGTGTTGATTGAAGCATCTGTGCTGAGATGCTGCCTTAGGCTTGCTTGATTGCTGGCCCTGGCTTGGCAGAAGGCTCCTCAGGGGAAGACCACTGTGTGTAACCTGCCTGGTGCTGAATCATCTCGGGCAGAAGATGATCCTGCTGGAGGCATGTACTGTGAGAAATCACTGTCTGACTGTAGTTATGCTGCTTTTGAGACCAGCTGATCCTGGTCAACACAGAAAGCAGTTGCCCAGACAGCTTTCAGGGGGTCCCACTAGGAGATGAAATTAACTCTTAAAGGAAGGATCCCCTGAGTGCAGCTGCAATCCTTGTACACAGCATAACCCTGAGCCAGATCCAGGCCCTCCAGCCTGTGTCCTGCATGATGCTACAGGAGAGGAGTAGGTGGGTTCTGGGTGATGCTTTGCACTGTGGCTATGAGTGGTGAGCTGAGCTTTGGTAATCGGCCAGCATGCAGGACAGTCTTGTAACAGCCAAAGTTCCCCTTACACTGAGAAAAACTCGTAGGTAAGCACACCTATGTCTTCCTGGAGCTTAACAAAACTTGCTGGAAGCGAGTGGTGCAGGAATGCTGCTGACTGGCAATGAAGCTGCAAAATGCAAGGCTCCGGGATGAGTGGGAGGCTTAAAATAAAAGCTGCTGAGCTGTCTCGGCACCAGCTTATTTCAGTTGCAGGTGTGGAGCCTGCTGCTGGGCTGTGCTGCCCTCAGCAGTGTCCTGGCAGCCTCCTTCCATCTGCCTGGCCGCTGCTGGTCCCCCTGGGAGCACTGCCACCGATAAGCTCACATCTTAACCAGCCTGGAGGTGTCCATGGAAAAGCCTTTCTGCTCTTGGCTGCCTGCTGTGCTTTTGTTGCTGCCTGGGGAAGGAGGCAGGCAGAGCCACAAGGCCTTGGATACGGTCTCCTTGCAAAAGCTGCTTCCCTGCCAATGGCTGAACTGCACTGGGGAAGGGGTGGTGCTGGCAACAGCTCTCTCTGCCTGCACCTGTTCCTGTCATAGGTGCTGGGTCAGCCTAACACTTGTGGTCTGGCTTGTTCCAGGGTCTGGCCGTGTCACCTTTAACAACCAGCGCAGCTATCTGAAGGCAGTGACCGCTGCATTTGTGGAAATCAAAACTACCAAGTTTACTAAAAAGGTGAGCGGAGCAGATGGGGCAGCCCAGGGAGTTGAATCTGTGCATGATGGGTGGTACTGCTGGGAGCACCACGACCCACATGGCCTGCCCCATATCCCTGTGGAGGCAGAGGGACGTGGTGAACTGCTGCTCTGCCAGCTCTGAGGGGTGCTGGTGATGGATTTGGGGTACCCAGGGCAGTGAGTCGGCACTGCTGGGGCCATCCAGGGAGCGGGCAGTCGCCCTCAGGGCTGCTCTGTGCTCACTGCCTGGTTCTCCTGCAGGTTCAGATTGACCCGTACCTGGAGGACTCCATGTGCCAAGTCTGCAGTGCCCAGCCTGGCCCTTTCTTCTGCAGAGACCAAGTAAGGCTTTCTCCTGATGGCTGTGCTTGGCTGCTGCACGTGGTGGGGTTTCCTCAGGAAGGAGCAGGCTCTGCCGCTTGCAGCAGCATTTGCTTTAGTGTCTGGGGAGGCCTGTTGTCCCTTGCTGAGTGGGGAGGGTGAAGTGTTCATGCAAAGAGTCCAAGGTGGACCCTTGTTTTGGAGGAGGTGCAGCCCTCCTGGGGGGCAGCTCTGGTGCTCGCCAGGAGGCAAAGACAGCTTTCTGCCTTGCCTTGAGCCGGGGATGCCACAGCTCTGCCGGTGCTGTGCCAGGGCCTACCATGTGCAGCAGGCTGCCCCCAAGGGGAGGGTGCCACTCTGCGAGCTGTGACAAGCTGGAAGTTGGAGTGTCATCACCCTGCAGTCAGTCCTGGACCTGCCTAAAATGTAGGGCACTCTGGCTGACCCTCACTCGCTGCAGGCGAAGGAGCTCGGCCAGGGTCCAGTGGCTTCCTGAGGAGTCTAGCTGGGAGGTGAGCAGCAGCATGCTCTGCTCTGTTGGCAGATGGCAGCAGGAGCGCAGCGAGTGCTGGCAGAGCCCAGCAGCTGCCCCCTGTGCCTGCCCACGTGTGGGGCAGAGGTGCCATGGACCCTGCCTGCAAGCACCCAGGTCCTGATTCTTTTTTTTTTTTCAGGCCTTTTTAAAAGGGGCCACGCTGGCAGCTCAGCACAACACACTCTCTGGCAGCATTGCTGGAATTCCCTCCCCCTGCTTCAAAGATCCACTCTGCTGGCACGGGCTGCAAAACCAAGGAGGGAGGGAGGGGATGCTGCTTTGCTGGCAGGCCAGCATCCATTTGCCTTGCCTGGAAACCCCTGCCCCACGGCACTGCCCCTCTGCTCTCCCTGCAGATCTGCTTCAAGTACTTCTGTCGCTCCTGCTGGCACTGGCAGCACTCCATGGAGGTCCTGCGTCACCACCGCCCGCTGATGCGCAACCAGAAGAACAGAGACTCGAGCTAAAGAGGCCGCTGAGGCTCGGAGGCTGCTGCAGGCACAGGAGAAAGTCCTTTTGTTAACCTGCCAAGTGGAGAGCGCACGAGCGTGCCTGCTGGTGCCAGACCCAGGCTGGGAACGTGCTTCCTGAGGACTAATGGGGAAAAAAAAAAAAATCGTACATTCACGTTTGCACTCGCTGGTCTTTTTGTTTCTGCACTAATGCACAGTGAATTTTGTCGGGTTTTGTTTGGGGTTTTTTTGAGGGGGGGGAGCACCCCTCAAGCAATTCCGCAGTTCCCAGACTTTGGTTCCTAGTTTGCTGATGAGAAGCAAAAAAAAAAAAGGGCCACGTGTCGAGAAGGTGTTTATGCAGATGCCTTCACCTAGGTTTTTTATTTATTAAAGGCGCTTTTTTACATTCCTTGCAATACTGATGGTAATAATGCAGGTCTCATTGGCTCCATTTTTTTGCAGTTGCCATACAGTGCCTTTCCATTCATTTAACCCCCATCTGAACGGCATAAAAAACTGAATGTTCAGCTGGTGTTTTTTACTGTAACAACAAGGAGACTTTGCTCTTCATTTAAACCAAATCATATTTCATATTTTACGCTCGAGGGTTTTTACCAGTTCCTTTTTACACTCTTAAACAGTTTTTAAGTCGTTTGAAATGAGAGATTTTTTTCTTTCCTGGCAGCTTTTAACATTATTGCAATTTGTGTCTGGGGGCTGCTGGTGGAAAGTTGTAAATCGAGGGGTTTGCAACAGAACAGGACGGGCTTTTTTTGGATTTGAAACTGGACCGGATAAACGATCTCTGAGCTGCTGTATATAGTTTTAAATAGTTTGTTGCACTTTTTTAAGTTGCACTTAAGGGGGGTTGATAGAGGTTTTTAATCACACAAAGTCACAGGACTTACTTTTCTTTTGTAACTAGCTAAAAAAGGGCTGCATTTCGGTGGACAGATGAAGGTTCATAGGAGCCCTTTCTCTTAGAGGGGACAAGTACTTTTCCTTTCCTTTAAGAAATGTATGGAGTAACAGTGCAGTCAACTGAAATGCTGCTGCTGGGATTTGAGAACTTTAATTTATTTTTTTTTATTTTCCCCTCTATTGGAAGCTGTGTGCCAAAGAACCAGTGTCATAATTTCTCCCTCTTTTTTTTTTTTTTTTTCCTGCTGAGCTGATGTTGCATTGTTGCATATCCCAGCTGCTCTTTGTGGGGTTTCGTGAAGCTGTGTGTGAAGTCTCTACCTCATTGTAGTATATGCAGGCAAGACTGCACTCTCCTACAGACGCGTGGAGTAAGCTGTGGTGTAGTTTTTGGCACATAATAAACACGTTGCAGCAAAAAAAAAAAAAACCCAAACCTCATGTTCCTTGCTTGTGCTCTTTGTGGGAGATCTGTGACCTGGAGAGGGGTTGTGTTTCTTGTCCTCAACTCTCAGGGTGTAAGCTGAGCCTCAGCCTGGCATGGTGGGGGATGTATGGGTGCTGTAGGTGACTCAGCTGGAGGGGAGCTCTCTGGGAGATGCAGTTTCTGGTACCAGTTACCAAAAGCTCCTTCAGGGCTTGCGTTGGGGGGGGGAGGGGGCAGCAGCTGCCAGGCTCCAGCTGGGGCTCCCTTAAGAGCAGCAAGTTAATGAGGTTAATTGGAATGTCCCCTGCCCTCATGTGCCCTCCCACCCTGCTTGGTGGTGGGGTGACACCCTGCTGGAGTGGTGTTTATGGGGAGATGGACGCTGGGGGGGTCCTGCCTGCAGTGGGGCTCTCAGAGGCCTGAGTCGGACTTGGGGTGCAGTGGAGCTGCTTGCAGTGGACACGCTCGGGTGCCCCATGCCCCTGGAGCGGGGTGGGGAGCTTTGGGTTCCTTCCCAAAGAGTAACTCTGCAACGGCCTTAGGGCGGCCAGCCCTCATGTTTTTGGGCTGACCAGACCCCCTTGCCTGGCTCTGCGTCCTCCTCCATCAGAACCTAACGTGGGACCAGCTGGCGCCCCCGCACCTGTCTCCTTGGCTGCTCCAGCCCAGCGGAACAGAGCGGGGCCAAGGACTTGGCAGCCCGGAGCCAGCGCTGGGCCCGGGGCCCGGGCAGCGCCCGGCGGCAGCGGGGGACGGGGTGCCAGCGGGCGCTGGGATCCGGGAGA
>VYZV01033133.1:199197-227440 GCA_013401275.1 Pandion haliaetus
GACGCGGGCGGGCGGGCGGGCGGTGCCGCGGCATGGCGGAGGGCGGCGAGCCGGTTGTGAGTGCCCGCCCTGGCACGCTGCTCCGTCCTCGGGGCCACCTCCCTTCCCGCTTCCCTGGGTCATGCCCCCCCTCCTCGGTGCCGGTTGCCCCAGGGCTGGCTCACCCGGTGCTGGCTCTCCCCGGAGCCGTCGGTACCGGAGAAGACGCTACCCTGGAGGTGCTGGTGGGGTGCCCTTCCCTGCCTTGTGCTCGGGTGCTGTCTGTGCCCCGCTAGTGGGGTGTTCACTCTGAAGCCTAATGGTGTCCCTCAGTGCCAGCCACGCTGGTGCTGTTCCGTGCCAGCATCCCCTGTGCTGACAGGGGTCACCTCCGGGCAGCCACAGCTCTGGTCCCGGCAGGCTTCAGTAGGCTCCTACTCGGCACTGAGCCAGCAGATCCTGCCCTTGCTGGCAGTGCCGGTGGCTCCCACTCTTTCCAGCTGCAGAGCAGCCGTGAGCACTGGGGGCTGTCTGGCACCACCAGTGTGGTGGGGGGGGAGGTTGAGTGTCCCCCACTTTGGGAACATGTTAGGGTTATCTCTCCCTTATTGGGGACCTTGCTGCTTTCGACTCCAGATCCTCGAGGACTACCTGCTGGTGGAAGATGCGCCTCTGCTGGAGGAGATGGCCGAGGAGGATGAAGAGCTCGACCTGTACAATGAGATGACTTTTGGGTTAGGTAAGATCTCAGGGGAGGCCCAGTGTTGGGGAAATCAGCCAGCACCCAATGGGCTGAGGAGGATGGAGGTGGGGGGGGTTGAGGAAGATGTCCTCCTGCCTGGTGAGGTGCTGAATTGAGAACAGGGACCCTGGTGGGCACTGCCCAGGCTTTCACCCACCCTGACGTGCTCTGCTTCCCCCCCTCCAAGACCGAGATTCTACTGAGGACACCACAAAACTGATGCCTCCAGAGATGAACCCTGAGCTGGCTGAAACAGTGGCAGAGGAGACCGGGGCCGGGGAGGAACCAGGGCCCAGAGCAGCTGAGCAGATGGAGGAGCTGGGAGAGCCTCAGGAGGAAGGTGGGATGGAGCTGGAGGTCGAGCAGGTTGGCTCTGAGTTGGAGGAAGAGGAGGAGGAGGAGCTGGGGACTGAGGAACAGGAGGAAGACCAGGAGCCCTGTGAGGAGCCCAATGACCTGGGAGACCCGGCGGTGATGAGAGCTGTGCAGAGCAAACCCACGCTGGAGGTGATGTGTGAGCGGAGAGGGAGGGGACCCATGTATGGCCAGCAGACAGAGGGGCTGGTGGGGACCTGCTGCTCCCCCCTCCATCCCCACATCTGTGGGTCCTGCCCTCTGTGCAGTTTGATCCCTGCCCAAGGGAGGAAGACCTGCTGTACTAGGGCTGAGTACGTGTCTGTAACCTCTTCTTTGCTTGCAGAGCCAAGACTCAGCGGTGCTGGACAGTAGGATTGGTGCTTGCTGGGCAGAGTTTGGCAAAGAGGACATGGTAAAAATGTCCCCTCCCATCCAGTGATGAGGCTGAGTGGCCCCTGCAGTGGCCCCTGTGCTTCTTCTCCTGTCCTCCTTCCCTGTGCTGACCCATCTCCCTGTCTTCCAGCTGGCAATAGATCCCGCAGTGTGGGGCTCCTGCCCCAGCAGCATCCCACCCCACCATGTTCTGGAGGTGGGTAGCCCCTGCCAGGCCCTCAGGGAGCAGCTGAGAGCTCCCTGGTACCCTGGGCCGAGGGTTATGCAGGCAATTTGGGGTGACCAGGGGACTTTGTCACGGGTCTGGGCATGCACAGATGTGTCTCGGGTGCCAAGGCTGTGGGTGGAGGTGCCCGCCCTAAGTAGAGCCTGGTTTTGAAGGCAAAGCTGTTGAATATGGGGGGACTGGGACCCCCATGCTGGGTGCCCCTGTGGGTTCCTTGTTATTATGTGCTGCCAGGGTGGGAGCCTGGTTGGTGCATAGTCTGAGCAATGACCGAAGGTTTTGGTGAACTGCCTGATGCTGAGGGAACTAAATTGATCCCAGCTGGGCCCCATGCCCATCTTCTACTGCCTCCTCCCTGCAGGATAAAGCCATCCTCCAGGTCCTGGAGAGGCCCCCACCATCCACCAACATGGCCCTCCACTTCCTCGGCTCCCCGGTGCAGAGGGGCTATGGAGGCTCTCCCCGGCTCAAGCGCCCTGACTTAAGACTGATGTCCCCCAAGTCCTTCTCCCAGCGCTTTTTCCGGCAGGTAATGGGTTTTGGGGGGCTCTTGCATCTTCTGTTTCTCTGCCCTCCCCTCCACAGAGGTGCAGCCTTGAGGACAGGCTTGTCCCAGTGACACCTCCCACCTCCTGCCCTGCAGCAGTCGCCTCTGATGCCTCGCTCCCCATGTTCCTCTCGGCCCTTTGCGCCAGCTCGCAGACCCCCTCCACTCTTCACTTCTAACCAGGTAACGCAGTGGGCTGTGATCCACTGCCATGTCCCCTCTGAGGTGGCACTGGAGTGGCAGGGGATGGGGACGTTGCCTCCACAAAGCTCTGCCGTCTGGGGCAGACTTTGGAGCAATGTCTAATCCTGAGCATCCATCTGCAGTGTCTTGCCTATGGGGAAAGTGGAGCCACCAGTGTAGCCATTGCTTTATAAATCTACTTGTCCTGATGTCCCCATGGGACCTGCACTGGGCATGGTGGTGTGCTTGGTGTCATGCTGCAGCAGTGATGGTGGACCTGGGGCATGCCATATCTGGTGACACCCGGGTCCCCTTCCCTTGCTCAGCTGTAGCGGCAGGATCCTGGGGAGTATCACCTTGCTGTGGTGCCCCACATGTCCCCTCCATGCAGGGAGAGGGTGGCCCCTGCGTGGATGGGAGCCAGAAGCCAGCACTGAGCTGGCAGATCCCTCCAGGACCCTCAGAGGGGAAGGCTCAGATGCTTGATTGCTTCTCTCTCCCTCTCCAGGGTACAGGGTATGCGTCTCCAAACCCTTTCCGGCCCATGTCACCCAACATCAGCAGCCCGCCGCAGCCTCTTGCCATGCACTTTGGTCCCATGTCTCCCTCTTTGGACACCTCTCTCTTCCTCAGTC
Organism: Pandion haliaetus; assembly: GCA_013401275.1. NCBI lineage: Eukaryota > Metazoa > Chordata > Aves > Accipitriformes > Pandionidae > Pandion > Pandion haliaetus. The sequence goes on from VYZV01033133.1 coordinate 202,260, forward strand.
CATCAGCCAGTGGCCAGCTGAACCTCAGGTAGCAGAATGCCTGGGTGCCTGGGTAGGATTGGAGGAATGCCACAAAGCAGCTGGGGCGGGGGGAGGCACTCTGGGGATGGCTCTAGTGTGGGTGCTGGGCCCCCTGACCCCTGTCTGGTCTCCTTTGCAGTGTGCCCAGCCATATGACCCAGCTGCACCCCCAGCACCAGCGGATCCTGACCCAGCGGCAGCAGCAAGGTGGGCAGGCACAGAGGTAAGGGGGTCCCTGGGGAGCTGCAGGGTGTCAGGGGGAGGCTCTGGGCAATCACAGCAAGCTGCACCTTCTCCTGTGCCAGCATCTCCCCCAAGAAGCTGTGGTCTCCTAAAGTGGACCCTTATGCTGGGCTGATGACCTCCAAGGAGAAGGACTGGGTCATCAAGGTGGAGATGATCCAGCTGCAGAGTGAGAACATGGATGATGACTACTACTACCAGGTGAGCTCCTGCTGGCAGCACCAGTAGCTTATTCTGCTCCTCAGGGCTGGGACTTAATCTCTTTGGGAGCCAGGGGGTGCCAGGGCTTGTGGTGCCTCCCCTCCTGGCTATGTCTGTTGTTACAGACATACTACCACCGGCTGGAGCGCAAACAGGCAGAGGAGGAGCTGCTTGGTGGGCGCAACAAGCAGGAGCCCCCCAAGTTGGTCACACCTTTCATCCAGAAAGTGGAGACATATGACTCTGGTGAGGGGCTGGGGTGGGCGGTGCGGGGCTGGATGAGGGGGTTGTGGGATGTGGTCTGACCTGTATCCCATCTCTTTTCCAGTGGTGCGTATCGCAGGCTCACTGGGCCAGGTCGCAGTGTCCACCTGCTACAGCCCTCGCCGGGCCATCGATGCTGTGCACCATGCCCTTGTGGAGGAGGTAGGTGAGGGGAAGCCAGGCTGGTTGGTGCCCCAGACACCTGGAAACCCTGCTCTGAGCTTTCCCCAGGCCCTGGAGCAGCTTTAGCAGGAGCTTTAGGAGCTGCTGTAACCAAGCATGGGTGCTGCCCAGAGCCGTGGCATGGGGCACATGGTTTGAGCAGGTGCCGCCTCGGTGGTGAGCTCAATGGGAGCTTCTCCCCTGTCAATGGGTGGGATGGGGCTCCAGGCAGTCAGAGCTGGCTGTGGCCTTCTGGTGGGATTGCTCTGTATCTTGAAGCCCCCTCTGATCCCTGGAGAGTAGCTGGCCCAGTGCTCTGCTGGCAGCGGTGTCTGGTGCTGGCTGTAACTGTTGTACCTTCCTTTCTCCCCTCCCGAAGGCTGCAGGGAGCCATCGGCTTCGGGCGCTGCACAGGATCGAGAAGGTGAGCAAGCCATGATTCAGGGCAGGGTGGGATGCTGCAGACACTCAGTTTTCATCCAAGGAGCTCTGTGAGGGGACATCAACCTGGGCAGGGGTCCTGGATAACCAGTTGGTAGAAGATGCTCTGAGCTGCCCCTTTACCCTATGCCATTTCTTCAGCTCTTCCTGCAGCTGCTGGAAGTGGAGGAAGCACAGCGGAAGATGTCTCTGGCCCCAGAGGAGCAGCAGCCCTGCTGTCAGGAGCAGAAGAGCCAAGAAGTGGAGCATGTCTACCAAGCCTTAAAAATCAGGGCTTGCAGCAGTGAAGAGTGAGTTTGTGCTGTGGGTAGAGTGGAGCAGGCAGTGTATCCTGGTCCTCGTGGGGCTCAGATGGTCACGGGGAGGGTTGGATACTGTCCTCTGTGCGTCACCACAGCCTGTGCTGATCCTGCCCCTGAGCTTCATCCTCCACTGGAGCTGATGCCAGTCATTCTGGATGGACAGAGATGCTACAGGTCCGATGGGATCTGTGCCAATGGAACCTTTGTCCCCAGGGAGGCAGACAATGAATTCCTGCAACTCCTGTGTGTGCGGAAGGGTAAGAAGCTCATGGCCCGGCTGCTGCCCCGCCTGACCCAGGAGCAAGCGGAGAAGATCCTGCTGACCATCACCCACCACCTGCCCTTTCTCATGAAGAAGGATGTGTTGGATGAGGCAAGCACCTCCAGCCAGGGCAGGGGCATCCTGGGCTGCCTCCTTCCCCTGTCTGTTCTTGCTGGGGGGGCACCTTGGGCAATGGGGGGGGCCTATCTTGCTGGGTCCCAGCATGGCTAGGCAGCTGGTGTGGTTGACATGAGACAGGAGCCTCTTTCCTTCCCTGGGGAGGAGAAGAAAAGTCTCTGGAGGGTTTAAAGCAGTCCTGGTAGCAGTCCACCCCCAGGGTGGGTGCAGTGTTGGCCTTTGTGTCCCCGCCCAGGTGTTGGGATGGAGCTCAGGGATGGGGCTGTGGCTGTGACAAATTGAAGTCTCAGATCCCTGCTCTCCCCTCTGTCCTGCCCAGTCTCTTCCCATGCTGTACAGCCCGTTGAATGAGGTGGTGGGTGGGATGACCTTCAGCAAACTCATCGAGGTCCTGCAGGAGATGACCAGGCCTCTGCCCGAGTCCCCTGAGCTCCCCCTCACCATGGCCTTGAAGAACAAGGTACGCAGTCCTGAGGAGGGCAGAGCCTTGTGTCATCCCCAGGGTGCCACCACTGCTGGCTGTGACGCTCCTCCTGGTGCTTCCCTGCAGTTTGGGATCTCCTTGCTCTACTCCCTGCTGAGCCATGGCGAGAGGCTGTTGTCCTCTGACGTGCCGCTGGAGCCACGCAGTGGGGACTTTGAGACATGGTGAGGGGCTGTGTGAGCAGTGGGGTTGGGGTTTGCTGGCTGGTGGGGTGCTCACCCCCTGTGTTGATGCCCCCAGGACAGACACGGTGTTCCTGGTCGCCCGGGAGCTGTCGCAATTGCCCAAGGCTTTGCTGGTGGAGCCTCTCTTCTTGCCCAGCAACCTTCTTTCGCTCTTCTGCCGCTACCTGGACAAGCAGACCATCCACCACCTAGAAGCCAAGATGGAGTGAGTACTGCCTGGCATAGTTCTCTCCTTCTGCCAGGGATCCCTCGGATGCAGTGGACAGCATCGGGGGCTTGTTGCTTCTCTCCCCTTGGGCACCCCATTGGCTGCAAGTCTCCATACATCCTCTGAGCTGAACTGATCCTTGTGGCTTTGCTTCTGTTTTTAGTGATCCCGGGACTGTGCTGGCTGGCGCTGGGTTTTGCATTTGCATCAGGTTCACTACACCTTGATGGCACATCCCTGTGGGATGAATCAAAGTGGGGGGTGAAAAGCCAGGGGGGATCCCCCCAGCAGTTTAGCCAGCAGCTCTAGGGCACCCTGGGGTGGTTGGGCAGTCAGGTTCCCGGCAGCTGCCAGCAGCGCGAGTGTGACAAACTGATGCTCCAACCTCGTCCTTTCCCTGCAGGTGCTCCCCGCTGCCATCGGAGGCTGCCATGCCCTGCTGAGCCCCGGGAGCAGGGGATGGGACCCAGGGCCAGCGGTGCTGGGAATGGGCAGAGCCCACTGCTGTGACTTTTGAGTTTCGAAGCAAACACTTACCCTGGTGCGGGGCACTCTGGGTGAACCGGGCAATGAAAGGGCTGGTGCTTGAGAACTCATGCTGACCTGCCCAAGTGCCTGGGAGCACAGCACAGGGAGGAGGGTAACTTATTTTGGCCTTGCACCCAGCAGCGGTGAACACAGGATTATGGTGGGTGTCAAGGCAGGGTCTGCACAGGGGCGCTGGGAGCACCTGGGGGTGTGAGTGACTTTGTGTACAGCACTTGAAATAAAATAAAAAGGTGATTAACGAGCTCCTCTGGCTCCTGTGGACAGCTTCTGCTGTAAGCACAGGGGTCCTGGAGGCATTGCCTGGGCATGGAGACCCCTGGTTGGGGATGGTGGGGATCTGAGTGCACAGTAAAGGGGAAGGAGAAGCAGGGAGGGGTGCACGGAAGACCTAGAAAGAGGATAAAGGGGCATGGAGGAGAAGGCAGTGTGCTCAGAGGGGAGCAGAGGGGTTCACAGGACCCATGGGGCTGTGGACGGAGGGGAATTGATCCCCCTGGGAGAGGAATGGGCTGGAAGAAAAGGGATGTTGTAGGGAAGATGGAGTCAGAGCTTACCCTGAGGAGAAAGGAAAGATCTGTGCATGCAGGAGGGTGCATCTGGGTGCACATGGGCAGGATATGGGGGATCTTGAACATACATGGGTGGGTAATAAAGCAGCTCTTCTCTCTGCTGAGCTCTCAAAGACTAGGTAGTCTGAAGGCTTGTGGACATGGTCATGATGAAGTATCTTGAAGCATCTCTCTTGAGCACTTTTAACTGACCATGACTACCACAAGCTGACCCTCACTTCTGCATCTAGGACTGAGGGGGTGCCTAGGTGCAATGTCGGGTCCCACTGTAGAAATTTTTGTGGTTCCCACCTGTTTAATGTGGTGGGATTTCCTCTAATACTATGTGACATCTGAGCCTAGGCCACCCATGTCCATCCAGAGGTCTAAACTTGACACCCAAAACCTGGTGTATATTTAAAAGAGGTCTGCACCAGAAAGCTGTCTCATCCTCAGACTGGTAGCTATCATATGTGTCTAAGCTCCAACCCTGTGTAGATGAATACTCCTTTAAAACTGACATCATCCAGACTAATGCATATGTGACCAACATGGCTGTGTGGTTGTGTGGGATTTATCTCCATGGTTTACCAAGACAGCTAAGATCTCAGCTTCTGAAACTCACTTCAGAGGAGCAACTGAGATGCCTAAATACACTGGTACAGAGACAAGATATGCTGCAGATGTGATGCAGGACCTATGGGGGACTCCAGCCCTTTGTGCTAGAGGTGGGGTGTAGGCTGTCAATCATCAAAAAGGGTGCGAGGTCCAGCTGGAAGGAGTTCCAGATCTTTCTGGCAGCTGCTTTTGTCATCCTGATGTCTCTCCTGCTCATCTTGGTGTCCTACAGCCTCAGCCTTTCTGCTGCCCTCCAAATCAGGTTTGCCAAAAGCATGTTCAAAGCTTTCTCCACTTGCTCCTCATGCTTTATTGTTGGAAAGTTCTTCTCTGGGACAGCTATGTTCATTCCTATGCATCCCTAGCCATCCATTGCTACGTCACTTCAAAAGAGTAACACTGGCAGGTTGTGATCAGAGTGAAATCCAGAGTTTCAAACCCACTGAGGCAATGGGGGAGGATACCTGCATGGTGACCCACCTGCAAGCAAAAAGATGGATCTTACCACCACAAACCCTAGAGAAAATTTCAGACAGAAAGGAACTAGCAGCTGCTCTCTGATTTGTAGGAAGAGAGGAGGATGCCAGAGACATTTAAGATAAGGATAAGGCACATTGTTTCCAGTTTGCAGTGGAGCAGAGTGCAGACCTAGCGCCTGAGAGTGGCATGGATGAAGGAAGAAAGTGCGACGTGGTTGCATCATGTATGAAACCAAATGTTCCTATGTAGAAGGGTTGAAGGTCTCTACTGGGCTTTGCTGCTTTGTTGCAGGAAACAGCTGAGGCAAAAGAAGTAAAATTGGTCTTTTTTTGGTTACTCTCCCACAGCTGAGAGACATGCACCACCCAGCAGCTCCCCTCACTGCTTCCCACCTAGAGAGAGACCCTGTCCCTAAGGCACCCCCTGGTAAATTAATTCAGCTGGGGGGTTTTCAGCAGGTCAGGGACCCCATCTGGTTTATCCACATAGGGATCTTCTCCCTTAACCCAAAGCTGATGATAGTCCAGGGTGTCTCACCTAGCTTTGCTTTACCTACCACTCTGCCTGGCTCCTCCTGGCACTGTCCCAAAAGAACCACCAACCCTGTGGGGTGGTGATGACCCATCACCATGAGTGAATGACTGGACCAAGGGTGGTTGCTGTCCCAGGGATATGGGGCACATCCTGGGATGTCTTCAGGGTATGGGGCTCATCCTGGGATGTCTTGGGGGGCATGGGATTCACACTGGGATGCAGGGAAAGAGTATTTTGGGCTTGCCAAAGACTTATTACTGGATGTTTAGGGGTGGAAGCAAAGGTGGGGGTTGAGGTGGTTTGTGGCAGCATTGCCTCTCGGGCTGCTCCTGAAAACCCTTGATCTGAACAGGTGGCCATCCTGGTCAGGGTGTGGAGGGGATGGCAGCTGTCCTGGCTGAGGTGTTGAGGGGACCGTGGCCATCTTGCTCAGGGCTCTGAGGGGGGATCATGACTGCCACAGAGTCTGGGTACCCCAGGGAAGGTGGCTGGGGCATGGAGAGGATGGTGGCCATCTTGGTTGGGACATCAAAGGCACCATGGCCTCTGGGTCAGGGCAATGAGGGGTTGGTGGCCATCTCAGCTGGGGCGTTGGATCTCGGTTGGGTCCCCTCAGTTGAGGGGACTATGGCCATCTCAGTCGGGGCACTGAAGGGACCGCAGCCATCTCGGTTGAGGCACTGAGGAGGCCACGGCCACCCCGTCCGGGGCGCTGAGGGACGCAGGGTGCCAGCTCGGGGAGGGGGGACGGGACACCCGCCCTTGCCGAGGCCCCGCCCTGCTCAGGCCTGGACTCTCCCACTGTCCCCGGGGGGGAGACACGCGCTCCCCCTCCGCCAGCACAATGGTACGGCCCGGCGGGTCTACCCCGCCCTCCGCTAGGCTCGTGGCCGTTTCCATGGGGACGGAGCGACGCCTGCCAGAGGAGGAAACCAGCGGCGCTCATTGGCTCTCCCTGGGCGGGGTGGGCGGGGAAGACGGAGGAACCGCCCAATCCGAAGGCCACCCGCCCCTCCGGCCCCGCCCCAGCGAGTTAAGGCGGCGGCGGCGGTTTCCGGCGCGGCTGTCGCAGGCGGAAGCGGCGGAGGCGGTAGCGCGGACATGGCGTCGGGCGGCGCCTGCGGCTCCCGCTCCCCTTCCCCTGCTGAACGCCGCCCCCCGCCCTTCCCTGAGCCCCACGGCGGTGACAGCGACGCGCCGGGGGCGGCCGACAGTGACACGGAGGGCGAGGACATCTTCACTGGCACCGTGAGTGCGGGCGAGGAGCAGGAGGAGCGCCCCGGGGGTAGGCCCGGCCCGGGGCGGCTGTGAGGGAGGAGCTGCCGGGCCCGGCCCGGCCCGGCGGTGCCTGCAGGTGGGCCCTTCTCTGAGGAGCGGCCCGGTGCCTGCAGGCAGCGGCGCGGCATCCTCCGGGTTTGGTTAAAAAGGGGGGAAAGCCCCCAGAATAAGGGGGGGGGTGAGTGTGATGCCTCTGGGCTCTTGCTCCTGCAGGGACCCTGGCATCTCCTCCCTCCCCGAGAGCACCTCGGGCACCTTGGGTGGCTGTGGAGGGCAGTGCCGTGGGTGCCCGGGGTCAGGGAGCAGGCCCCGGGGTCGCAGGCGTCTCCCTTGGCTGCAGGACTGTGAAACGGCTCCTGCCAGGCTGGTCTCTGTTTCTCCAGGGTTATAACCTGTCGATTCTTGCAGAGCCCAAGTGTCTCGAAGGAGCCCATCTGTGTGAAGATGTCCCGGTGTGGTTTGGGCATGGTGCTGAGGGTGACTGCCTGCTTCTCAGTACCACCCCCAGATCAGGGTCAGAGTAACTCATGAGCAGGCCACCTCACTGGTTTGAAACCTGGTGGTAGCCACAGCTCAGCATCTTTGCTGCGCAACCTGTGAGACTTCATGGGGAAAAGCCCTGTCTTCCTTCCCCCGGCATCAGCTCTTGTCCCTTCAACATCCAGAGGGTGCTGGTGTGCCTGATGCGGTGCTTGCTGCCTTCAGTTTGGTATTGGGGGATGAACCCCTCTGTGCAGCGGCAGTGAGATGACAGGAGGCATCTGATGTCCCCTGCTCACGATGAGGCTTGCCAATGCCTTGGTGACCACCCTTGCGTTGTACTGGCACAACTGGCTGTAGGAGGGTCTAGGAAGGTTTGGTGGTATTTGTTCAGCAAACCAGGTCACTGTGGTGCTGCATGAATTCCTCACTGAAGGTGGAGGTGTGAATGGTGAAGGGTTTTAGTGCCTTTTCTTGTTTCTAATGGTCTCCTATACATGAATCCCTGGTTGCTGAAGTGTGTTGGCATTGACTCATGCCAGCTTTGGCCAGCTGTGCTGGTGTTTGCTCCAGACACCAACCAGTGGACAGGAAGGGAGTTAAAATGCTGGCTGGTGCTTTCCCAAGCTGAATCCCTCCCCAGCCAGCCGCTGGCCTCAAGTTCGTAGGTTCAGCATCTGTACCAAGCAAGGATCTCTGCTAGAGGGGCCACAGAAGCTGTCTCCTCCAGCAGGCTGGTTGCTTGAATGCTGCAGGTACTAAGGTTGATTTCCTAAGCTCTACGAGCAGAGGCGGGTCACATTGTCCCCTGCGAGGTCTGACATGTGGCCTCTGCCTGCTTCACACAGGCTTTTCCTAGCCTGCCTGCTCCTGCAGGAGTTGGTGTCTCTGGCAGGAAGCTCTCCAGAAACCTTCACCTGTCTGCAGTTTCCCAGCCCTGATGTTTTCCCCAGACTAGGCTCAGGAGGGCCTCGAGCAGGAAACCGTAGCTGTGAACATGCAATCCTGCCTCCTACTGGGAATGGAGCTGGCCCAGCCAAGCTTCTCTGGCCACCGGCATAAAGCCAGAGCTGCCCCTGCCCCAGTTCTGGTGGAGCTCCTGGCCTGGTACTACCGTGATGTCCTTGAGCCATGTTCGGTCAGCAGCAGGCTGTCTTCTGGTGGCTTAGCAGCAGGGAACAAGGCAGATCTGGGGAGATGTGGGTAGATTCTGCCCTGCGTGAGCTTGTGAGGGTGAAACTCTCACACTGGTCTGGGCAAAACAGCCATGGGTTGTATGTTTTGAAAATAATGTGGGAAAGCACAACCTTGGCCTTGCAAGAGGAAGATGCTGGCACCAGGGCATGATGATGGCCTTGAACTTCTCAGGACCTTTCTTAGTTGAACTGGAAGATGTAGTAGGAGGCTCATTGCTTTGTGGTAGAGGCAGCCTCCCAAAACGGGCAAGTGCCAACTGCTGCCGGCTTTCATGCAAATAAAGCCTCCCTTTGCTGAAACTGGAGTCTGTTTAGCTAAAGCAGCTTATCAGATGCTTAGTGGTGTTGTTGAAGCAACTGTCATAACTAATGCTTGGCTCTTCTGTGCGACCCAGTGGCTTTGCTTGTCTGTTTGCCCTTGAGCATTAGGAAAACACTTTGTGTGAAGCAGGGGAGTTGGGCTGGTGAGGCAGATCCACCCGGCTGCTGGTGTTCAGGTGGCTTGACAGCACTTAGCCGTCATACAGTAGCCAGCAAAGAAGTGTTTGGGTCAGACACAAATATAACTGGAGCTGGACCTCCAGTTGATGAAGATTGGATCCCTGCATGACCACAGTCCTCTCTAGGGATGTCCTCAAGGGCCAGCTCTTCTGACATGAGGTCTGCTTCCCTGTGGTAAGCATCAGGCTTTTGCTGGGGGACCTAGGGAGCTTCTGCCTGCACACGTGATGGTCGGGGTGTGCTAAATCAGGCCTCTGAGGTGGTGGGTGTTGTCATGGGCTGATGTAAAAGAGGCCATGGCTTTTCTGCAGTAGCAGATGGAGAAGTAGGAACGGGGCATGGTACTTTCATAGTCTTAGAAACTAAATTTAAGGCACACTGAGAACTGGTTACGGTAGAAAAGCAGATAGCCCTTTTCTGCAGTTGAGGGCTGGGAGACTCACTAGGGAAACCACCTTACCTTGTTCATGTAGAGTGGGGTTTCTTTACCAGCTTGAAGAGCTCCTGCAGAAGCAGGAGATCTGAATAAGACCTGTTACAAATGTCCCTAATGTAGGTCACTGGTGGTAATAGCCCTCTTGTTGGCTTGGCCGCTGGCTGGAAGAGGTCCCTGTGGTGGTAGCACTCTTGTTGGCTTGGGTGCCAGTCTGAAAGACCCTGGGGTGCATCTGGGTGTGATGTTTGGTGTGGGTCTCTCTGCTCCCTGCTCTCCATCACTCGTAAATTTAGCTCCTGTCTATAACTGTTGTGATCCAAGCTGGCAGCGGTCCCAGCTTTCTCCTCCAGGAAAACACCCTGGAAGGTGATATGGGAGGACTTGCCATCAAACAGCACTGGTGTTTTACATACCCAAGGACTTGCAGCTCCTCTTTGAGGTGGGCTCGCTAGCACTGCTTTACTCCTTCAGGAGGAGTGGGAACCGATGATGTTTCCTTGGTGAAGAAAGTGCCAAGGAGCCTGTCAGTTTGGAGTTGCTGCTAATAGTGCTCTGTTTACTTACTTGCCATCAAAGACCTGTTCTGTTCTCTGCTAAGATGTTAAAGAATAGCACTTGCTGTTTGATACTTGCTTGTCTGCCTGTAAAATGTGGGATGATTTGTAATGCCAGCGTCCGTAGCACTTGTCTGCAGCAGGAATGCAGAAATAGCTCTGCCTTCTGGTGTGGTGGACTGGTTGGTGTACAAGCTCTTGGGTGGGCTTTCACTGTGTCCCTAAGCCTGCTCCCAGTAGCTGGGACGGTCCCTCCCCCAGCGAAGCTATGTGCCCAAGGGGCTGTTTGCTGTGGCAGGATCAGCTGTGTTTTAAGTCCTGGCCCTGGGGCTTGAGGCTGGCTTGTTCTGGCCGAGCCATACATGGGGAGCACGAGGTTTGGGTCACAAAGCATGGTGTGCAAGACTTTGCCAGCATCGCTTTGCAAAACACAGAGCCATGCCTGGCTTTAGTCCAGCTGTGACAGCTTTGTCTCTGCTGCGAGGGGTGTTGTAGGAGGGGACGGTGCAGCTCCATGAAGCCAGCTCCCAACAGTGCTGGGGCAGCGGAGTCCGTGAGTTCCTCTGGCACCACTTGGAAGTGAGCTGCTGCATTAAAGCACTGCCCAGCTGCCTTCATGCAGGCCCTAAGCAGCCCTCTGGGGAAGGGCAGCTCAGCTTGTGGTGGCAGTTGAACTGCTAGCATAAGTTAAGCTGCTGACAAAGCTCCTGTGGTCCCTGGTGTCTTGCCTTCAGGCAAGCAAATTGTTGCGGGTCTCTGCTGCCAGCAGTGACAGCTTGGCTTTCCCAAGGGACCTCCTGTTGGCAGCAGGCTTGGCACACTATGGTTATTAAGTGCAGGAGGCTCCCTGGTGCTGCCCACCTGCCTTGATGTGGTGTTAGTGCTGGTGTGCAAGTCACTCCCTGGAAATGGGATGGGTGGGTGCGTTACGGGTGTTGTGAGTAGGAGGACTTGTGTGTACTTGACTGCCTACCACTCCTGACACCTAGCAGAAGGTCTGGGGTTGTGACACTTGGCCTGTGGGCTGGCATGTCCCAGTGACCTGCTAGTTGCTCCTGTTCTGCTAAAAATCAGGGTTGAACCTGGCTATGAAGTTTCACATTATACCTGGTGTCCTTAACGGCTCAGATGCCTCAGTACAGCCTTGCTGGCAGGGATTGTAATGATCAAGGGTGGGTGGAAGGGAAGCAGTCTGTGATGTCCTCCGGCCTATCTGCTCACACAGTAGTGACCCTGTATGGCAGCAGCTAGGAAGGTGAGCTGTTTGGTCCTCCAGCTTCCATTCCTCAGTGTAAATGACCTCTTGTTTATGTGCTTTTAATTCTCTTACAGAGCAAGCCCATGGCACCAAAAAGGGAATCCCTTCTCCCTGTGAGCAGCACCTCCAAAGAGAATGGGGTTTGTGTAGAGCAAGATGATCAGGACTTATTTGCAGGTGAGTCTGTATCTACTGGGTGTTTGGGGCTTTCTGAACGTTAAGCCTGGAGTGATCTGCTTTTAACCATGACATGCAGGTTGTGGCTATTTCTGGACTATCACAGGTCCTTATCTCAAACTCATGTTCCGGTCTGTTCTGGAAGCACTAAGCTCTGGTGGTATTTTTGGGAAGGTTGGAGTAGCCTCCTGCAGGTCTCTTGCATAATGTGGCAGGATTAACTGTTTGGAAGCTGAAGAGGATTAAAATGGGGTTTGCTTTAGTTTTGTTGCCTTAAACTGTAAGGTGGTGAGTGTCTGCTCAGGGTTAATACTTTTGTTCTTTACCTTCTCCTCCTTCCACACAGGTGGAGGAAGCATCTCTAATAGAGACGTGGCTGTTCCCAAGGAACAGGAAATGTAACACCCCTCAGCAGGGGAAAATGAGGGTCAGACCTTCCCCAGCCCTGGCATGGTTGGAGACCCCTGGCAGAGGCACCTGAGAGTCAACTCTGAAGACACCTGCTAACAGATGGAAGTTTTTGCTTCCTCTGGGTAGAGGATTGTACTTGGAAGGAATCTACCTTCCAGGCTGGCCTACATGCCATGTAAAAATCCAGCTTGGCTTTAGCTGTTCTAGTGTGCAGCTCCTCTAGCACACAGTAAGTAGGTGATGCCTGGCTCCTTCTAGAATAAGAAGTTCATTGGATTAACTTAATGTTCTCCAGCAGAATTGATCAAATGCTCTTACTGCAATGAAGATGTTTTAAGTCGAGCTCTTCCCAGTGCTTACAGGTGTCCTCCCTATGTTTTTTTTTTTGCTAATTAAGACTATAGTTACTCCCTAGATCCCATGAACCTCTCTGAGAATATTGAAATTACCTTTCCAGAAACTCAAAGTAGAGGGGCTGACCCTTGCAAACTTCTCTTGACAGATGCCACTGTAGAGTTGTCTCTAGACAACACGCAAAACAACCAGAAGAAGGAACAGGCGAAAGCATCCAATCCTGCCCCCTCATTAGAAGTAGCTGCAAGCTTTTCTTCTAGAAACCCTCCAAAGAGCTATGAGGAGGTGAGAATTGCTCTGAGCTTTCCAACTTGCCCTGCTGGTTTCAGACTGTAATTGGCAGGAACCCGTCTCTTTACTTAGTTGTAAACATGCATCTTAAATGATGCAATTAATGTAATTGCCATATTGGATGCCCTGGCTTGTATCTCAGGCCATCAGTCTGGGACTGATATGGCTGAAGTGAGGTTCAGGTCAGCCTGATGGCATTCTTGTTCATATGGTGGTGCAGACTGCTTCCAAAGCCAAAATAGCATGCAGCTGATGTGGTCCTGAAAGTCTGAGCTCTGACTCAGAGCTCTAGCATGCTGTATTGCTGCAGATGGGGCAAGTAGTGTAGCTGCTCTTGTACATGTTTTTAAAAGAAATAGTCTCCTGGGGGACATGAGAGCACAGGGTCCTTAAGTGGAATTTGTAGTCTGGTTGCCAAGCCCGGTTGATCAGGTGGTACTTGGCCTAAATCTGGGTTTTCTCCTGTAGAGAGACTGAAACTATTTGGAGACAAAGTGCTCCTTTTCTGCCCCGAGCACCCCTGAGCTCATGAGGACAGACACTGCAGTGCCATCAGGAGTGGTGTCTCAGGTTGGCTTCAGACTGGCTTAAGTGAAGGAGCAATGCAGAACTAGGCCAGGATGCTGAGCTGATCAGCATGTCATCTTCAGGTTCATAGACCAAAGGCTATTTGAGGCCAATCTTGGCTGTGCTTCACCCAGTCCTTTAATACCATTTTGCTAATGAGGCTAAGCAAGCCTGAAGCCTCTGTGGTCTGTCAGAGGCAGTACTGTGGTATAGCTGCCCACTGGCCTTTAGCAAAGCAGGGTATGATGGAAAGACCTGTTCAGACTGGGTCTGCCTGTTGCTATCCTGGCTTTCCATCCCTGTGTACCTACACAGTACAACTCACCTTCTCCATAGGTTCAGTATCTTACGCTGTTTTGGATGAGAACTGAAATCCTGATGTAAAAGAGCCCAAGAGGAAGTGTCTTGCACAGAGCTGAGGCTGGACTCTGCAGAGTTTCACCTTGGGGTTGAGCAGTTTGTACATCAGTCTGTGCAGATAGCAGTGTAGTAAAGACAAATCCAGTTTGGGATCCTTGGGATGTGTAGCCTGGACACAAGTGAGAAGCTCAAGGGCTTTATAGAATGGCCTTGGCCTAAAGTGCCAAGATGCCTTGGCAGAGTGACAAGCTCATCGTAATGTGTGGGACTTCATGGTGTGGAGTGGTTTGAAGCCTGGCTTTCTAGTTTTCACTTGCTGTCCTTGTGTGCTTACTCCAAACAGCTGGAAGAAGAGGAACAGGAGGATGAATTTGAGCTGACTGTAGGAGTGAGTGACCCAGAGAAAGTTGGTGAGTTAATGTCCTGTCCTGCTGCACAGTGAAGTACAGTTAGACAAGCTAGACTTGGCAGTAGGACTGAATGCAGCTATGACCTCTGTGTGCCACAGCTCCAGCTTTCGAGCTGTCTCTGCAAGCACAAACTTGATCCCAGAGTAACTTCTCCAAGACTTCTTCCAACATCTAGAGGAAATTAAGCTACACAAAGCAAAATGCCTACGTCACAAATGAGGGAGGCAAAAGCAGATTCTGGAAAGCTAAGGACATCAAAAGCAGGAGCCAGGAGCAGGTTTTTTGGGAGGGTGAAATGTGATGCTTGCAGTAGCAGAGCTTGGTGTCTGGAACTGTGGTGACCAATTTTACTTGACCTCCAGGCAGCACTACCCTGTGTTCAGCTGGCAAGGGGGAGGCAAAACTACCTTAACCTAAACTAAGTGTATTATTCCATGCTCTAGCACCTTCCCTAGCAGCTGTGCTTGCCAGGGAAGCAGCTCTGGCTTCAAACTGAGAAGCAAGAGGGTTTCTCTCTGTTGAAAGTGAGGGTCAGAGGAGCTTGGCCAGCTACATGGCAGTCCCTGGGGTGCAGAGAACCCAGGGTAACATCTGATCCCAGTCAGCGGAGCAGTGTCACAAGTGGCAGCTTCTTCTCACTCCATGGCTCATGATCTCTGGAGCTGGGAGGTGCACTGACTTTGTACATCAGAGGTATATTAGGGGTAGCAACAGACCTCTGAGGATGGCCTTCAGCTGAACTACCAGGTAGACAAGGGGGTTTCTGTGTTAGCTGGAGAAAACTGCCTGTGATGTTTCAGAATCCAACCACATGCAGCCAGGGGCTGTCTGACTTGCATCCTCTGAATAGACTGCTTCATGTGCTGTACAGCCACCGAATTGTTGCGTGCTGAGCAGATGTGTGGAGTCAGCCCAAATGCTGTCGGTGTAACAAGCACTTGATTGTCACTGTTGGCTGCCTTAGGAAGTAAAAGGAGGGCTAAGCAGTCAGGTTGGGGAAATGCCTAGTGGGCAGGAGTCCAGGGTCCCGCAGTGAGATGCTGCCTGTGGTTCTGTGTGAAGATCTGGGGCTCCATCAGGCCAAAGATCAGAACCACAGAAGCAGGCAAAGGCCAGGAGATTGCAGGAGCCTTGTGCTTTTGCATTCGGGTGGTAGGGGAAAGTGCTGATCTTGTGATCCTAATGCCTTGTTTCTGTTTTCTGTAGGGGATGGCATGAACGCGTATGTAGCCTACAAAGTGTCAACACAGGTATGTCTAACTTGTCGTTTCTGAGATGGGGTGCCATTATTTTTCCATGCTTGAAGACAGCTGGACCATCTGTTCTTAGCCACGCCAGTGGTGACCTAAATAGACAGGAGGTCTGAATGCCTTGTTACATGGATTCAGGAGTTCTAATCCACCCCTACAGATCAAAGGATGAGCCTAGATTAGAAGTAGGTTTTGAATCTATTTGAAAGGAGACTGTCTCTTTTTTTTTTTTTTTTTTTTTTTTTTCCCAGCCAGTTACCTCTGCAGTCCTGACTGATACTGGTGCTCAGCATTGGACTGAGCAGCAGGAATGACATCTGTTAGGGAGAGTCCCAGACACTGAGGCTGAAGCTAAAGGTTCTGTGGCAATGGTCACATCAGATTAAGCTGACCTGAACCCTGCTCTCGCTGAAGATCTGCCACTGTAGCTAGTTTCATGTCAGGACCTGCTCTCCTTGGCTAGTTGCAAGAAATCGAGCCTTCTGCAGATGCTGCCCTGCTTGGAGCTTTGGGGTGCTGCTCTGAGCTCTGCAAAAAGTTGTTCCTAGCTTTCTGTACAGCAGCTGCTGGACTACAGGCATCCTGTGGTCTGAAGCTGATGATGTGTGAAGGGGACTAGGGGACTTGTTAGCCTCCACTTGTGCTCTGCAAACACAGTCAAAAGCCACTGGTGGCCCCTGTAGTCTTAGGGTGATAGTGTGACCTGACAGCA
Organism: Pandion haliaetus; assembly: GCA_013401275.1. Lineage (NCBI taxonomy): Eukaryota > Metazoa > Chordata > Aves > Accipitriformes > Pandionidae > Pandion > Pandion haliaetus. The sequence continues at coordinate 218,135 of VYZV01033133.1, forward strand.
GTCCCTGTTCCTGTGTGGAGCAGGGATGATGGGATTAGGCAATGGGCAGGGTTTACCAAGCAGCCTGCAGCCACAGTAACAGCTGCTCTGTTATTTAGTGGCATTAATACTGCTGCTTGGTCCAAGGAGAACTCTTAGGAGGTAAGTAGCTGAAAACCTAGGCCAAAGCTTGCTCTATTCATTCCTCATATCTTGCAGAGCTCAAGCTGTCCTACTTTCATCCCCAGAAGTGACAGCAAATAGAGCTAGCAAGGCTGTGTGTGCAGGGGCAAGCTTCCCTGTGTGAGTCTGATCTGAGTCTTATCTCTTCCCCCAGACGAGCATGCCAATGTTCAGGAGCAAGCAGTTTTCAGTGAAAAGGAGGTTCAGTGACTTTCTGGGTCTCTATGAGAAGTTGTTGGAGAAGCATGCCCAAAACGGGTTCATCGTTCCTCCACCGCCCGAGAAGAGCCTCATAGGTGAGTGATGGAGGTGCAGAGCACTAGAGCGGGTCCTTCTGATGGTGAGCTTTGTGCCTGAAGGACAGGCCTGCCTGCAGTCTCAGAGCTGAGAGGGAAGCTACAGAGCAGCCATGGGAAGCAGGTGTGGAAAATAATCTGGGCTCTGTGGCACAGGCAAAACTCTGGTTCCCTACTTGGAGCTCTGGGCTTAAAGCCCTGTTTGATTTTGCAGATACTTCCACATCTGCTTGATGTAGAGTAAAACCTTATCCTCTGTGCTGTCACTGAATTGCTATTCACTTGAGTCTAGACCTGTAACTGTTCCAGTCTTGCCTGGCATTGCTTTTCCTCTTTTCTGGATGTCAAGTTCTGCTAGATGTTAGATATAAGCAGATTTTTAAATTTCCAAGTAGCTCTTACTGATGCAAGGTCTAATTCCTGTTGTAAAATACCTCTCCCCTACTGTCATCTTGATAGTCTGTACTTTGTAACAAACCACACTTATGTGTTGAGTTTGAAGCAGCTCATTAATTGCGGCATCTGTCTGTGCTAGGAATGACCAAAGTGAAAGTTGGGAAAGAAGACTCCTCCTCTGCAGAGTTCCTAGAAAAAAGACGGGCTGCTCTAGAGAGGTACAGACCCCAACAGCTATCCCCTTGTGCCTGAACCAAGCAAGGGACCTCTGAAAGGTCAGACTGGCTGCACTCTCCTCCCTACATGAGAAAAGCCATCTGCTTCTAGGTTTGCAGCAAACCTCGAGGCCACTGAAGAGTTGCAGCTGCAGAGAGTGGCTTTGATTCTGTAAAACAATCTCCTGCTTCAAAAGCCTCTGCTGGTGTTTGGTCCAAATCTGGCCAGACTCCACTGACAAGGCAGGGAGAAAAACTGAGCTGTCTCAGGAGCCCAAAAATATGGATGTAAAGTAATTGTACAAGCAGTGCAGATCAGGTGAGAAACAACTCGATCTCTAACTTGCACCTTAACTACAAGGCCACAAGTGGCCTTTGCTCTGTCACCTGTGTTGACTGTTGTAGTTAGCACCGGGATGCTGATGCCCTTCAGCTTCTGAAAGATCTATTAATGTGTCATTGTTAAAGATGTAAGGCTGGATCTTGATCGCTTGATGTATCAAGTAACTTTCTTGCTATAGCAAGTATTAATCAAAGGTCTGGCAGGTCTGGTCTTGCAGGCTAGTCTCACTAAAGTCCACAGAGAGGTAGGACTCTTGGTGGGTGAATGAGAACAGCTTGTTGGGCCTGACTTCCAGCTATTGAACTGCCATTTCAGAGTAAATGGCAAGTGTGTTGCAGGTCACTGTGATGGCTTGGAGCCAGGTTTGCTACCACCAAAGTAACTCTTGGTGCGTTCCTCTCCACAGGTACCTACGGAGGGTGGTCAGCCATCCAACAATGCTGCAGGACCCAGATGTCAGGGAGTTCTTGGAAAAGGAGGAGGTCAGTAGTGTGGAATAACGTAGCTACAAGTACCTTGGAATTGCAGAAGGAAATGGTACACAAGCAGTTAACGAAGCATAATGCTCAAAGCTCAGTGAGAAGCAGCAGAACCTTGTAAGAGCTCTTAACCACTGATGATAACAGATGTGCTGGATTGACCCTGGCTGGATGCCAGGTGCCCACCAAAGCTGCTCTATCACTCCCCCCCCTCAGCTGGACAGGGGAGACAAAGTATAATGAAAGGCTTGTGCATAAAGATAAGGACAGGGAGACTCACTAATTACCATCATGGGCAAAATAGACTAGACTTGGAAAATTAATTTATTGCCAATCAAATCAGAGTAGGGGCATGAGAAAACAAAAACAAATCTTAAAAAACACCTTGTACCCACCCCTCTCTCCTTCCCAGGCTTAACTTTACTCCTCATTTTCTCTACTCCCTCGCCCACTCCCCAACCCCAGCAGTGCAGGGGAATGGGGGTTGCGGTCAGTTTGTCACATGTTGTTTGTGCTGCTCCTTCTTCCTCAGGGGGAGGACTCCTCCCCTGCTCCAGCGTGGGGTCCTTCCCACAGGAGACAGTCCTCCACAAACTTCTTCGCTGACTTCAGTGTCTGCAGAGTTGTTTTGCATATTCTCACTCTTCTCGCTGGCTGCTGTTGTTGCGCAGCAACTTTTTCCCCTTCGTAAATATGTTATCCCAGAGGCACTACCACCGTTGCTGATGGGCTCAGTCTTGGCCAGTGGCGGGTCCATCTTGGAGCTGGCTGGCATTGGCCCTATCGGACATAAGGGAAGCTTCTAGCAGCTTCTCACAGAAGCCACCCCTCTAGCCTCCCCTGCTACCAAAACCTTGCCACACAATCTCAATACAACAGAACTTTCTTCTGTGTCAGTGCTTGTCTAAGCACTGTGCGCTCATAAAGAGCTCTGTTCTAGCTTGCATACATCATGGTGGGGGCACATGGGGAGAGCAAGGGTAGTCTTTGTTCTCTGAAATCCATGGCAGGAGTGTAGCCTGCTGTTTGGAGGTATGGGGTGGTCCTGTGCTGGCTTGGCCTGATGCTGAGATGTTAAGGGAGAGCTGGCTCTGTACTGGAACATGTGGCTGATGTGGGCGCTGCCCCTCCAAGGAGAGTGTGACCATGCCCAGCTGTGCACCTGATGTGGAGAAGTCATTCTTAAAGAGGCTGACCCCTGGGGAAACCCTAGCCTGAGTGATTCCAGCACTAATGCTGTGCTGGAGGGCTCTGATGTAGGAGCAGGCATCATAGAAACACCTCAATTTGCTGCTGAGCAGATGCAGCTCTGTCTGGAAAAAAGGGGTGGCTGGCACAGAGTATTTCCCAGTGTCAAAGCACTGCTTTACTCTAGTGTCCCCCCGCAGTGCAAACTGCCCTCCAAAAGCCAGTAGATGCTCTGAAGCACTTCTACGTGCCTGTGTGACCTGTGGCTGCTTGGGCAGCCCTCAGTTCAGGGATTCAAGTAACGTGGCTGGTTCTTGAAGATCTGTGTTACCTTGGCCAAGCAGGACAGGTGGACCCCAGGTACAGTGTAAGGTTTAGGAACTCCTCATTTGTTTGAAAACCCCTCCAGTCCTGTTATTGGAAATACTGTATAGGGTATGGCACTGCTCGGGTGGTGTCTGGCTAATCCTTTGCAGTAGCTGCAGTGCATGTGTTGCTGCATGCAGAGAAACCCTGCCTGTCAAGGGACCCACAAGGGAGAATGACGCCACTGTGGTGGCTGCTCACTAAGCTGCTTTTTTTTCCTGGCACAGCAAAATTTTCTATTTCTTTATAGCTACCAAGAGCAGTAGGCACCCAGACCCTGAGTGGAGCAGGAATACTGAAGATGTTCAACAAAGCTACGGATGCTGTCAGTAAAATGACCATCAAGATGAATGAATCGGACATAGTAAGTATTAGGACACCTCTGGGCTGTCCTCGCTCCAGAGCTGTGTGCTCTCCCCAGCTTAAGCTTTGGGTGCGAGATGCAAGGAAAGTTCCACAGTGATGCCATCTGTGGGAATCAGCTCTGTGTTTACCCATTTCAGTGGTTTGAGGAGAAGCTGCAGGAGGTGGAGTGTGAGGACCAGCGGCTACGGAAGTTGCATGCTGTTGTTGAAACGCTAGTGAACCACAGGAAAGGTAACAAGCTTGGTACCACTTGCTCTGTAGCTTGGCCTGTAACAGTTAAGCCTTGTGCGGTGCCTGACTGGAGGTTCCCAGTGCTTGGGTGTCTAGGAAGTACTTCTGAGAAGATATGACAGTGCTTCCCTTCTGTAACAGACTCTCAGTCTCTTCATCATGAGAGACAGAAGGAAAATGGTAATCCCACCTCTTCTGTCCAGCCCAACAAGCTTAGGATGATGGTGTTGAGGTGAACCCGTGTCCTGCTGGATGAAGGCTGCTGTGGCAAACCTGAGCAGAGCTGATCTTACTACTAATTCCCAGCTGTGCTCTGGCAGGGAGCAGGGATGTCTTTCTTCCTCTGCATGTTTTGGCCGACTTCTGCAAAGCTGTGCCTGTCCTCCCACCCTGCTGCTTCCCTTCTCCTCCCTGGCCACAGTTGCCTGGCCTTCCTCCTGCCATGCCGCAGAAGCTGCCAGCTCTGACTGAGACAGTGCTGGTTCTTCAGCTGATGTCTCCTGAGGCTACAGAAAAGCAGCTCCTTGGGCTGCTGACCTCTAGGCTGGGGCTTTACTTGCAGAGCACCTGCTGTAGTGAGGCCCATCAGTTGACTCTCTTACTCTGTTCACTAGAGCTAGCGTTGAATACAGCCCAGTTTGCAAAGAGTCTGGCCATGCTGGGGAGCTCGGAGGACAACACAGCCCTATCCCGGGCACTGTCCCAGCTGGCTGAGGTGGAAGAGAAGATTGAACAGCTGCACCAGGAACAGGCTAACAATGACTTCTTCCTCCTGGCTGAACTCCTGGGAGACTACATCCGCCTCCTCTCAGTTGTAAGGGTAAGCACTCCTTTGGGGCAAGCTCTAGGCTATGCTGCTGGTCCTAGTACCAATCTCAGGCATGCCAGGAGGCAGTTGGTCTTCTAAATTCAAGCATAGGGCATGGCATGCCTCTGACCTCTCCAGGCAGAGGGCAAGCTTGCTGCTTGTCCAGTTGTGCACATGTTGGAGTGGTTAGATAGAGTAGTGGGGTAGGTGAGGCCTGGCTGTGCTGCTGTTCTCCAGGGGGGGATGTGGGGTGAGTTCATGGCTTGTAGGTGGCCTGAACCCCTCCAGAGGTGAAGGCTGTGGCTACTGCAGAGGCTGTGAGCTGATAACCTGTGATCTGGGTGTTGCAAATAGATCTGCCAAGCACCTGCTGGGGAAGAGCTTAAGTCTTCAAGTCCATGCAGCCTGCCTGGTGCACTGGCCTCCTTGCTGGAGGCTGAAAGAAACCAGTCCCAAGTGAGCAGCAAGTCTGGCAGACTGTCTCATTCCTGCCACAAATGTGTCCTGCCTCTGAGCAGTTGTTTCTGGAGGCTACAGAGGCCAGAATGCAGCCTAGTGAGGAGGCAAAGCCTCCTTGGTCTGCCAGTCTGTGCTGGGGGGTGTGGTGGGTGCTCCAAAGCAGGACCAAGATCTCTTGATAGTGCTGGAGGTAATAAGACTTATCTGGGGTGTTCTGGTAAGGAGCCATAGTGTTACCTCAGACTGTACCTCTCTCTTGGCTGCTCTGTCCTTCTGACCAGGCTATCAGACATCGGTTTCTGCTCTTCTAGCTCTTCCCCACAATCTGGCTGGATGTGTTCAGAAGCCTCATGGGTTCTTCCTTGCTTGGGCTGGTGGTTTTCAGGCCTGCTAAAATCATCTGGCCTCCTGGCAGATGCCTGTGAGCTGCTGCTGGAGATCCAGGGTGGGATGGGACAAAGGCAGCTCCTCACACTGGCCGCTCTCGACGGCAGGACTGAAGTGGGCAGGCAGCAGAGCTTGAGGACGGGCTGGATGTTGTGCTTGGGATGCTGCCAGTTCAGTAGGTGGCCTCAGGCCTGTCCAGGCTTGTGCTGAACCCTGTGCATAGCTGGAGCTTTTCTGATGACACTCTCCTGCCAAGCTGTAGAGCAGGTGGGCAAATCCTGTGCTGCCAGCCCTGTATGGAGGGAGGTCCCAAAGCTGCTCCTGAAGCATGAGTTCATTGATGTTGTGCCTGGGGTCCTTTGCTAGTAGAGCAGTCCATGTTCTGGCTCAGCTTTGGTGACATTGAGATGGGTCCAGGACCTCACTGACGAAGCAGCTCTGCTGTTAGCAGACATCCCCCTTACCAAAGGCGTGGGTGTCACTGTCAGCAGAGCTTCTTGCAGCTGCCTGCTGCTCCTAGTGTCGTAGCAGAGGCAGAGCTCAGTCTCTGCTCCTTCCTTTCAGGGAGCCTTTGACCAGCGCATGAAGACTTGGCAGCGGTGGCAGGACGCCCAGACCATGCTGCAGAAGAAGAGGGAGATGGAGGCCCGGCTGCTGTGGGCCAACAAACCTGACAAGCTGCAGCAGGCCAAAGAGGAGATCTCGGAGGTAGGGAATGAGGAGTGCTGGGGTCTCTGCTCAGCTCCTTCTCTCTGCACTCTGCCGCTGAGTGGTGAGAAGGGGACCGTTAGAGAAGGGACAGGTATCTATTGCCAAGCTTGCATCAATGGATAAACCAGCCTGGAGCAAGCCCTGCAGGAAGCCTCAGAAGCTGCAGGAGAGGCTGCTTGCAGTCCCACCTGCCATGGCTTCCTTGCTGAGGTTGCAACAAGCAGGGGATGCAGCTTGCTGTGGCAGCAAGGACCAGAAATGCTGGACTTTGCTCTGGCAGAGCCTCTCATGTGAACAGTCGTGGCTATGAAACCCCTTGGAGAGGGGAGTGAGAGCTTCTTCACCTCCCCTCCCCTGGAAATGATACACTTCCTCTCTCTGCAGTGGGAGTCTCGCGTGACGCAGTACGAAAGGGACTTTGAACGGATTTCTGCTGTCATCCGCAAGGAAGTGATACGGTTTGAGGTACGTTTGGCCCTGCCCTCAGCGTGCAACCCACCAGCTGGTTGGCCTTGATGTGCCTTGGCTGGGAACACCAGCCTGGGCTAGCAAAGGGTCACCTTGGCTCCTGACCCTGCTCCTAGTACAGCGGTTGGCAATATGTGTAAATCCAGATATGTGCAAGTTGGGGCATCTCTGCTGTGGGCAGAGCTGATCTCTTGGCTAAGAGGGGGCCTTCCGCACAGAGGAGTGTATCTGTTAAAATGAAGGTGCATGGGCAAAGATCCTCTGAGCCATTGGGCTGTGGCCAGAGATGAGCTTCATCCTCAGCTTCTCAGGCTCTTGTGCTGGTCTCTTTGTGGGGCCCCAGGAGGAACAGGAAAATCCTTGTGGTTTCTCCTTCCCCGTCAAAAGCCAGAGGGTTTTGGTAGTTAGTTCAGCCTTGTACTCACTCCTGTGCCCATCTGTTGCAGAAAGAGAAATCCAAGGACTTCAGAAACCATGTCACTAAATACCTTGAGACCTTATTAAACTCTCAGCAACAGGTGAGTAGCCCCAGCCCCTGCCATGGTTCTACCTCTCCAAGCTCAGCAGTATGAGCTTGTGCCCCCTCTCAAGCATGAACCCCTGCTCTGGGTGTGTCCCTGCTCCCCAGGTGTGGGGAGGGTTGAACCCCCATGGGCTGGAGCAGGGCAAAATATAAGCAGTGTTGCATCCCCCTTGATGCTTTTTTTTTTTTTGAGGGGAGGGCTGTGCCCTCTAGAGCGGCTTCTGTGCCCTTCCAAAATGCTTCTCAACTTGCTCTGGGCTTGAACTGTGCTGGCAAAGGGCCTGCGGGCTCCTGACTCTCCCCCTCTCTTTTCTCCGCAGCTGGTGAAGTACTGGGAAACATTCCTACCCGAAGCCAAGGCCATTTCTTAATTGGACTGACTGAGCAAATGAGTGTACCTGAACTTTGCCTTTTTTTTTTTTTTTTTTTTTTATATATACACTATACCTCTTCCTCTTTTACATGTGAACAAACCCTAGTTAAACACTCTGGAGCTGGTAGAGGTTTAACCCCCAGACAAGCAGCTTGCAAGCCAGTAACTCTTCTAACTGTATATTTTTCATTTAGCAACATATATTTTCTTACTGAAGATAAACTAGTTTCCTGCTTTGAGACCAGACCTGGAGCAGGGTGTTAATGATATATGTAAAATGTATATTTTTCAGGCTGGGTTTTAGGGCTCTAATGACTATCTTACTCCTGCAGTGCCATTAAAATTCTGTAATAAAACTTCTATCAGGGCAACCAGGCTCTGTCTGTTCATGGGCTGGGGTAGGGAGGGCTAATGGCTGCTGCATCCTGTGGATGCTGAGGGAGGCAGTGGAGCCTCCTGCCTTGTTGTGGCTGGGATGGGGGTGACCTTGGGTGCTGCCCCAGCCACCTGTCCTGGCTCCTGATTAAGCTTTGGCTTTCTGCCTTGCTCTGAGTGGGAGCTGTTTTTAGGATCTGAGCTCAGCGGGGCTGTGGTGTGGCACCACTTGGTGTGGTTTGGGAGGGGGGCCCTGGTTGCCCACGAAGCCAGCTTGGAGCCTGTGGGGGCTGCGATGCTCCTTTCCCCTACAGCCACGTGGGCAGCTCTTGCTCCTGTGATACCCCACCACCCCAGGACCCCAGCTGTGGATTTGATCAAAACTGATACCCCTTCTTCTGCAATAAAAAAAGGAAAAGGCAGTTTGTGCTGACTTCTCGCTTTCCTTTCCCCTTATCCTCTCCTATTTTGAGCTGGATCCCTGTGCTACCTCCAGGCTCCAAACCTTCCCCTCCCTGTCCCAGACGTCCTGGGTTTGGAGCTGGGGTGCTCTTGGGCTGGCTTTGGGGTCCCCTGCCTCCCTCCGCTGGGTGCCCCGGGGCTGTGGCTGCCCTGGAGCGGGGCTGACCCAGCTCCCGGAGCCTGTGGGAGGTTACGGCCGTGCAAAGCCCCGGGGCCGCCCCCGCTCCCCCCGGCGGCCCCGGCGGATGATGATCGCCGTCTCCATCCCTGCGGCGGAGCCGCAGGCGGCGGCGCGCAGCCCCGACAAGGCGCATACGGTGAGGGGCGGCCGCGGGGCTATGGGACCGGGGTGGGTGGGGGTGTCCCTCTTGCCGCAGGTTTGGCTGTTTCCAGGGGGTCCCCACCTGCCTGGGGAGGGTGGATGGGGGTTGTCTCCCTCTGCCCCGAGGGTTGGGGGTCCCCAGTTGTCCCCAGGGGTCCCCACATGTCCAGGGAGTGGAGGTCCCTGTCTGTCCCAGGGGTCCCCTCCGGCGGTGGGGGCAGACCCCTCTACCTTTGAAAAGCAGCAGGTCGCTGGTCCGGGGGTCCCCTCTGGCCCCCTGTCTCCCCAGGGTGCCCCCACCTGCCCTGGGGATCGGAGGTCCCCGAGTCCCCCTGGGGGATCCTAACTGCCCCGGGGGGTGGGTTGTGTCCTTCTG
>VYZV01033136.1:308-42838 GCA_013401275.1 Pandion haliaetus
AAACAACCCTAAAGAGCTTCTATTAATATAGTTAAAGTAAGAAGGAAAACAAAGGCAAATATAGCCCAAGTATATACTATAAAAGGAAGTAGTGACAAAAAGACTGAAACAGTCAATACTGTTTTCATGTAAGTCATGACAACAAATACTGGTTATATATTAAATGAAAATAGGGGTAATGAGGAGATAGAAGTGCAGTCAACATATGAAATAATAAAGAATGGTGAAGTTTAAGTCAGCAGGGACAGGACCAAGAAGCTCACCCTAAGGCACTTGAGAATGGGCCAATCTCTACTGAATTTCCAAAGGAAACATGGTACCTGTTTGTTTAAAGGGGGTCAGATAATTTGCAGCTGGTCATCTTAACTCTGATTCCCAGGAATGTTCTGTACCAAATTATTACCCAGTCAGTTGTTATGGAGCTTCAGGATAGTAAGGCAGTAAAGTTAAACCCAGGCAAGGTGAATCTATGAACATCACATCACATGAAGTTAATTTATTACCACCCCACCCTGGCCCTTTCCCTTGGNCGTTCTTGGAGTTATGTTGTTCAGTGTACTTATAACTGAGCTAAAAATGAGGTTGAGGAGTAAAGCAAAAATATTTACAATTGAAAAAAAAAGGTCGGGATAGTCCAATGTGAAGCTGCTTAGGAAGAGTAACAGAACTATTTTTCAATACTGAATGACTAGGTGATAAAATGACAGATGAAATCCACTGTTGATAAACGCAAAATAACGCTCCCAGGAAAAATTACTTCTAGCACATATACTATGATAAGTTCTACATTAGCTATTCCCATTCAGAAGGGAGATTTTTAAGGTCACTGAGCGTAGTTCACTGCAAATATCATCTGTGTGCTCAGCCACATTGAAAAGGGAAATGGACTCATAAAAATTATTAGGGGAAAAAAGGAGAACAAAATAGAAAGCATCTTTATGCTGTCTATAAATCTAGGCTTTGCACATTGAATACAATGTACAGTTCTGGTCACTCCTTGTAAAAGGACATAAGGAAAGCAAATACAGAGAAGGGCAGCAAAGATGATGAGAGGTGGGGAATGACTTCCATGTGCAGACCTAATTAGGCCCCCCTTTATGACTTGTAGAGGGAGTGCAACTGGGATACACAGAACTCAAAAGGCATATAGGGAATTTCTCTTCACTAATTCTCATGGTAGTCAGTGGTGCTGACACTGCTGCATTCAGTTATAGCTTTCTCTTTCCTTCAGTTGGAATTGAATATGGATGTAATCTCTATGAATGTACATGCCTTGGTCCACAGAAATTTCACTCATTTAAGCCTCATTATATTTGGGTAGGATTATAATTTTAAAGAAATAACTGTTATGGTAGTTATTGAACATCTTTATTAAAAGTGAGCTCTGCACTACGTGAAGTTAGATATTTTAATAGTGCTTTTAGTGCTCCTCAGCCATGACTCGCCACTCTACATGAATCTCAATGTTATGGTTTTGCAGTATGATCACATCATCCCTTGAAAGAGTACTAAGTCCAAGAAGAAGGGAGATTAGCTAATTTGTGAGTTCTACTCTGTAAAATGTCTCTTTATCCTTACTAGTAAGCTCTGTTGTTTGTTTTGTTTTTTTTTTTAATGTGAGATACCTTTTTTGGCAATAAAACTGAAATTGCATTATTTTTGATATCAGGGACCATAGCACTTAGAACAGGAAAGACTTATGTACTACAGGAACAGAAGAAAATGTTTCGCATGGATTAAATAATTAGCTGAATTAATGAAGGGGATTTAATAATCTAAATACATTTTACAATGGATAGTGATCATTGTTCCTGCTTCATCTTCTGAGATAATAGTGACTGACTGCCATTCTGTGGTTTACAGTTTAGTCTGCTATAATGATGCTGTTAACAAAATATTTTTACTCACGATGTGAGCAGCACAGCCTTGCCTTGCAAAACCTTCTGCCTTCCCCACTGATTCCCCAGCTTTCCTCACTGAATATAGCAGTCATCTGAGAACTGCAGATCACACAGATCTGTGCTTGAGCCTGTTTCAGTGTCTATTATACCACACTGGAAAGGTGTCAGCCCCCACCATAATGCAAAGGCAGCACTGAATACTTCAAGCGTCTCTGCTTCACTGTAGTTATTTAGCCTCTTTTTCCCCTGAAACAGAGTTTGTGCTAAACTTCTGTGAACTTAATTTTGGACAGAGCAGCTCTGTGCTCCATTCCTTGAATAAAGATAGGAAGTTGTGTGGGTTTTCTCAGGTTAAAAAGCAAAATATGACAGTAGTTTTTACATTTCAGTGCTTGGACTAGAGGTTTGGCAGAATCATTGTGTCAGAGACATACCTTTTTCAAACAGTGAGGTCTGCATGCACACACTGGAAGCTGAATAATTGCCCTTTTAATCCTCTGAAGAGGGATGGGATCTCACAGAAAAAACCAACACGGATTTGACCATGTGATTAAAGTTTCAATTTGGGCTGAATTGGTGAACATGAGGGCAAACCAGAACTTTCTACTTGGAGAACTCATCTTTACCTGACTATTTCAGAGGATTTGGTTAGGCTTAACTTTTTTGATTTTTAGCATAATATTAATTTACAGTAATTGACAGGAAACAGGTGAAATGGCTACAACAAACCTCTCTTACAGCTGATTCATTGCTTTTCACCTTTTGCAACAATAGATGTATAAACTGTGATCATATCTCTTTATTCTTTCTTGTTTAGTTTTGTTTCTGTGTCATTTAGGTTAATTATTTTTAATTAGCCAGTATGTGTACAAAATGTTTCAATTCACACATTTTTCCATTTAGCAGAGCAACAAGCAAAATCCTATGCAAAACCAGGTGGAAGAGAAAAGGAAATAGGTTTCTCAATAAAAAAACACCAATTCCAATGGAATTTCAGCTTACAGCCTCTAACGGCAAAGTTAGGCAGCGAGTCCCTTGGGATTGAGCCATCTCTAAGGCAGGCAGCTGCAATGTAGAGTTGCTGGAATTAATCATGAGAGGTTGTCCTTGTGCCTTACATGTGTCACAGGAGCCTACTGACACTGGAGACCTGGATGACAGATCTTAGAACAGGCGTAATCCCAGTTCACAAAAGGCTGTCTCCAGTCATGAAAAATTGGCCAGAAAAAAATTAGGCTTTGTCCCAGACACTGCTTTTAATCAGCTTAAACAGCAGTATGTGATTATGTGGCACTTCATTTATTTTAAACCCAAATTAACCTCTGTTACACAGCCTCTGCTTAGTTTCTGTAAATTAACAACAGGATATGACTTTTTGTGGCTAAGGTTACATTAAAAAAGTACACATGTGCAAAAAATAATAGCCAAGTAAATGGGAAGCTCGTTATGCTTCTTATGCAGTTATGTTCCTTATTACTTATTATAAAGAATAAACAATGCTACATATTGTCTGTTACCTTTGCTTGAAGCAATTGCCACATTGTGTATGGATGCATATTTTTAATGTTTCCCTCTCCTCCCCCTCAAAGGGCCACCCCCACCCCCCAAAGCAAGCGCTGGAAACACATAGCTGCAGGACAGCATTGTCCCCTTTCCACAGTGACTGGGAGACACTGCAGGTGAAGTCAAAGCCAGGGTCTTGCAGAGTTGGGAATATTTCTTCAGTACTGTTCCTTCCCAGTGCTGGTATGCTGTTTGCTCCATGTGCCCCTACCCTTTATTTATCTCACTTTGAACCCAAACGTGGCCTTCTTTCATCCCTCAACTTGCCTTCCTATTACTTTACCTTAAGTCTTTCCTCTTCCCATCACTTTTCAGTTAGCTAATCCCCTTTTAATTTAACTGCTATTTGCAGCCCTCTGTTGACCTGTGCTTTCCATCCATTGAATGTTGCCTTTTGCCTGGTTAAGCTGACGGGTATCCTGTCCCTCTAGAGCAAATGCAGCAAGAAGAATTCATGGGCTGATGGTCATCTGGAGAAAGGAAGTGCTGCAGTTCACAGGCAGTTCCTAAACCCAGCTCTGACCTCCACAGGTGTGGGGTTTGGCCACGGTTTAGATGAGATAGTGTATGGGAATAGACAGTGTTGTGTTCTACTACCTATCTCTTGAAACACTGTGGTTGTTTCTTGCTACAATAGTTATTCCTAGTGCTGACTTCAGTTTTGAAATGGCTATTTCAGTTGTGACCAATTCTTGTCATCCTACTGCATACATAGCTGTTTCTGCTTCCCCCAGCATTTGGTTCAGTACATAGTCTGCTCTTAGAATTGATCCATCTGTTGTTTGTTACATGGATGTCAAAAGAAAGAGGCCTAGTATAGAAATGGGCGAGTAAAAGTCTTGTACTGTTGCTGTTGGGAGTAAACTGATATAGATACTGACAATACATGTTAAGAGTCTTCACTTTGACCTTGTGAAGTAAGTAGGGGAAAATGCATTTGAAAGTTAGAAAGAGACTAGGAGACTATAAATAGATTTATGGAAGTGTCACTGAGTGAAGATGGAAGACAAAGTGCTGTTACAATTGCTGTTCTCAAGATGAAACTTAGTAGGCAGTGAAAGTACTGTGCTGGCCGTCTCAGCAAGGCAATGCTGTCAGTACAGAGTTGGTAGCAAGACCAGCTTGTAATTTGAACCCCAGAAGTATTGGAAAAGATAATTTACCCATCCTTGTGTGCACTTCCGAGCTGGTTAAGCATGCAGGTGGGTAAATTAGTCCTTATGTTGGTATTAAGACTTAATGAATCCACCTGTTTCTATTTAATGAGTTATAATGGGGCTTTCTTAATATACCTGTATTGCAACTGGTTTCCAGCTTCGCCTTGTGGATCTGTGGCTCCATGGTGAAATGAAAACTAGTTTACAGCACAGCAGTCATGCCTGAACTATGCCTTGAAGTCACATTGTGAGAGTGTAGAACTCTATCAGCTGTAATTCCAAAGAAGGATTGTAGCAATATTACGGACAGTTTCATTACCAGTGCATAGTAGTCTTGAATGCAAAAAGCCCCCAAACTTCAGTTTCATTTCATTAGGAATTCTTTAAGGAGTGAACTAGTTACTGCTTTAAACCATCTATTTTCTTTGATCGTATCAGTAAATAGAAGAAATCCCGAATCTGCTGCTGATCACTGCAATTTACCAGCATCTGAATTTTAGGTAAAGATCTGAGGGGTAGCTTTTCAGTTTGTGTGACAGGTTAGAGCATTAAAGGCAGCTTCCCTTAGCTGCAGGTCTCTCAAGAGTCCCTTCAAGCTCTAGCTGTGAAAAATAAAAAAAAGCTGTGGGGAAGGGAAATACGGGCTGGCTACTCTTCCTTCCCACCTTTCAGGCAGATTTGTATGTACCACTAGTGACACGAGGTAGAAAATGCATTTAGTTTTCACTGTGTATTATAGTCCCTTTGCACTGAAGTAAACAACTGCACAGGGAGGATAGAGAGCCAAGAACCTGTATTTTGAGCTTTGTCACTGTTCACGCGAGACTTTTCAACTCTGCTCTTTCCTTGAGCCACAGGACTCTCCTACTTGCCACCCGGAGAACCTGGCCAGTGAGGTTAGCAGAGACTCCTAGGCTCGGCTCTGGAAACACAGGAGAGAGGCCCTCAGGCACAGCGGAGGATGTAGGGGTGCAGTGGTGCTGTGAGATCTTTTCAAAGGAGGCAGATTTTAGCCAGGAGAAGACTTAAAGGAAAGTTAGCCATGGGGGGATGTTTGTCCATTTGGTTAAAGGAGAAAGCAGGAAAGGAAGGAACGGAGGCAACGCAGCTTTGCAATTGCCCTTTCCACTGAGATTTCTTTAATGATTCAAGCCTCATCTCTTTGCTGTACTGACAGAATGGGAATAAACACAAAGTGAGTGGAAGGGGAGGAGGAAAGCATACTGAATAGATTTTAACCAGGCCAGCTTCAAAGTTTGGGACAGCAAGCAGCTATAAGTACATATATGCAAGCATTAAGCATTTAATTTATAATATTGGTAGACTGCATTTTTTTTTCTACTGAGTTTTGCTACTGAAGTAAGAAATGACATTTAAGTCATTTAATAGCATGTCAGTGATAGCACGTATTGTAATATCTGCGTCTTGATGTCACGTGTGTGACTGCAGGCTGGGAGTCATTAAGCTCCCTGAGAAAGTGGAGGTTGTATACCCATGCTTCCTGTGCGTTGTTATTTTTATCACCCGCTTGTAATAAAGGACTAATTGTTTCTAAATGTTTTGATTATAGAGAATATGTTTTCTGGTATGCTCCCTTTGTAATAAAAATGATGCTTCAGAATGGTAATGAAAAATTTAAGATGAAAGCACTTCCAGAGTCCAGTTGTGCCTGCTCATTCAGTCGCACCAAAGCTTCCCAGTAGCAAGCAAGTGGTATAGCTGGTGAAGAGACTGTGCAAGGCAGCAGGATGTGCCAATTTGTACCTTTCTGTAAATACTGGAGTAGTGCAGGATAAGTGGGAACTTGTTGTGAACCTTCATTCAGTGGCATCTGCCCTGAGTACTGAAGGGAAATAGAATGGTAATAATTCATTTTGAGTAGAAACTGAGGAATTAAGGTTACAGTCGGCTCCCTGCCAACAGCTGCTGAGTGTAACAGGCAACCATTTTATGAGATGATGCTGGAAGGTTTTCATGGTGATGTTGGCATGACTCTGAACCTGTGGGTGCTGAGATTTGTAGGATTTGTTACATGTTATTTATTAAAGGAGAATTGCAATCAAAACAAGTCAAGCACTCCTGAAGAAATGTGGAACTCTACTCAGACAGCTGAAGTAAAATAAAATCTACAGGAGCTCAACATTCCTCACTGGGATGCCAAATCTGAAAGAAAACTCTATGAAGTGTAAGATTAGATCATTAGATTCAGACAGTGGTTTATGACGTAATAGAAACACTTATGTCCTTTAGTACAGCAGAAGCAATAGGCGTAGGAGAGACCCTACGTCTTCCACAATGCAGTGCACGAAAGACAGGGTGAATTGTACGTTTTAGCAGATGAGAAGTTCACAGAGACAGTCAAGGTCCGTGAACTTTGCAATGTACTGCTGGAAGGGCCAAGTGGATTTCCCTGCATAGAAAAGAGGAGATACAGTGTGCTTGGCTAGTTAGTGACTGGATTTTCAGTGATATTTTTGTTCTTGTTCATTTGCTTCATGTCACTGTCAACGTTGTCAGCTGCTGTAAAAATATTTTTAACTGGAGAGCTGAACACCAGTGAGGTAGCATTTGTGCTTCTGATGTTATGAACTGTTGATATTTATAATCTTTGGCTGTTTTGAAATCCTTTATATCATAAAATAGGCAGGGAAAGGGCATCATTCTGTATTAGAATCATCAGTGAAAAGTTTTAAGTACTTTAAAAGTATTCTTTTAATTACTTTGCTCGATTGAGGCTGAGATCTCATTAAGTCGAGAGAATTAAACAGTTGTTTCTAAGCCTGAATTCAGGTCTGTTTGGTAGTGAATAAAAAAGAAAGTTATTTTCTTGATCTTGTTCTCTTCTGTAGCTATTAAAGAACCATTTTTTTATTGGCTATAAACTCCAAGGGAAATATACAGAGTATATTCAGAATAGAAAGATACATTGTAAAGATACTTGAGCAATACTTCCTTATCTTTTTCTTTACTGACTGAAATCATGTGGAGTGCTGAGAGACTGTTAAGGTTGAACTAGAGTCAAAGGGAAGTAAGTATGCTTGGAAAGTTAACATGCTTACTGTGTTCTTTAATGATGGATAAAACAGTCGAGAATGAAAAAATCCTGCTCTGTATTCTTTCCCGCTGGGAAAGAAAATGGAAATAAAGTGCTAAATTTATATGGAGAGGTTATAAGTAGAAACTGGGGAAAATGAATTATGATAGAATAATTTTTTTCTGTACATTTTTTAAAATGTTTTTTCTATTTAGTCTGTAAAATTTCTATGAATACAAACTTTTTTTAGACTCTTCAAAATATTTTGACAACGTTTTTAATTGCTGCACAGCTTACAAACACCTTAAAGCTATCCTAGATTTTATTTACTTATTTATTTATTTATTAAAATCATCAGTGTGAAGGCCTATATTTTTTTCTGGAAGGTAAGAAAAGGAGAACAATTTCCATCAAAGGCACAGCCTGTTTGCCATAAGGCAAAGAGAGAAAATATCTGTAAGCTATCTCACTTTTTAATAATCATTCAGAAAGACGGGACTGAGATTTTAAGGCCAAGGATAAACATTTGGAGGAGCTTCAGTAGAGTTAAAACTGTAAATGCCTGATTGGGGTTAGTGTATGAACAATTCAGCAGCATTTTCCATCACATTCTCTGGGCACAGGCTATGCCTTAATTTTTTTGGGATGTGTCTAAAACATTTGTCCTTCTATGTTTGTTGGTGATCTGGATCTTTAGTCATCTATGAGAGAAAGTCGTGCCATTTACCTCCTGATGGAGAGATTCCAAAAACCTTGTTAACTAGGCTACATCAACTGTCTCTTCTAGTGCAGATCAATCCCATACAAGGGAGGATGAAGTTTTAAGTCTTCTGTCCAATGCCCACTGTGATTGAATAGATCAGATGTGCTTCAGGGAATTGTAAGCTTTAACTTGAATTTGCTTCTGTGATATGGCAACTTGGCAAGTCTGTTAATTTGGTTTTGTTTTTCGTCACTAGAAAAGCAGAATTAATGCTTCTGCTGCTATCTGCATCCTCGGGACATAGATCAGTTTGTAGATTGGTATCTATGGCAGGTTTGGATTATATGATCAGCCCACAGGCATGTATTTTGTATGGCCATCCCTGAGGTGGTCTTTGATGTATTTGGGCTAGTTATATGCAAACAGGCTTTCCTTTGAGGACTATTTTATATACATATATTCCCTTCACAGTATACTAGTGTAACTTACAGTAATTACCTCTATCATTGTCAACTTTGCTAGTTGTTTTCCAGAAGGCAAGTATTGGAACAGGACTCTGAAGCGAGGGCCTACCTTTGTTTTACAAGCTAGTGGTTGAATCTACTAACTATTCAAAAAAGCATGTCAAGTCAAAGTCAAAGGGAGAATCTTCTGGATTAAATCATGGGGCAACTCTACAGTCTGCCAGGAAGAATGTATGAAGAATACGGTGTGATTCTGATGTCTTTCAGGTGGTGTGATGTTATCCTGTCTGACATTATCCCATTAGGTACATGATGTGAAATGGCGTAATGTTGCATGCGATAAAACCATGTTGAATTAAAAACTAGAACAGTAATGACAAAGCCAAACAGACTAACAATAGCTTCCTTGTAAGCCAAAAAATTAAAAAATCAGTTTTCTGAACTAAATATATATCTTTCCATCCAGCTGAAGTTAATATAATTTCATGCAGGCTTAGCTATTTACCATTACATATACCTTCACACCCACACACAGTTTATTTCTGGTTCTGCCTATGAATTCTTAATGTTTAAGGTTTAATAAGAAATGCATTGGCTGAGTCAATTAGTGCTGCAGCTACTACTTGTTTTAGCCCTACTGTAACTGTTATAAAGGAAAAAAAGGTGTCATAACCTTCACAGCTGTCTCAGTCTGCTATATGTGATGTAAAAACACGAATAAAACAGAAGTGCAGGTTCAGCTAGTTTGCTAACCCTCTAGTGTCTTAGCAAAGCACACTTAAGTTTGATATTACTTCTTTAAAAAAACAAAATTCTTTTGCCATCTAGCCCTTCTCCAGGCTATTATAGCAATCAGCACATCCAGACTCTGCCTCAGTCCGTCATCAGTAATGGAGCAGTTCTGTGAGTTGGACTTGCCAACGATATCCTGGGCTGCATCAAAAGCAGTGTGACCAGCAGGTCGAGGGAGGCAGTTCTCCCCCTCTACTCCACTCTCATGAGACCCCACCTGGAGTATTGCGTCCAGCTCTGGGGCACCCAGCATAAGAAGGACATGGACCTGTTGAAGCAGGTCCAGAGGAGGTCCACGAAGCTGGTCAGAGGGCTGGAGCACCTCTCTTATGAGGACAGGCTGAGAGAGTGGGGTTGTTCAGCCTGGAGAAGAGAGGGCTCCGGGCAGACCTTATTGCAGCTTTCAGGATGAACTGTTCAGGAACTGATCTTTTGTCCATTAATGGCATAGGCAGAACACATCTTTTTATGGTGTATGTGTGTTTTACTGAGCTGTTTGTCAGGGTATCATTCACAGGTGTCATGTAATTAAAGTTGAGCCTAGCCTAAGGTTTTTTTAATAGTACTTTTCCCATTCAGACTATCTCAGGGTACTTACTTAGATGGTGGAGTGATTATATAGGCAATTAACTCAGTCATTATGAGCTCAGCAATAGTTCACACACAGCTCTGTACATTACAACCTGAATTTTATAGAAGAATCTAATGTTAGTCTAGACATCAGGGTCATTTGCTCCTCTTTTAGAAGAAGCTTTGTGGGACCTTTAAACTTCTACTTAGAGGCCAGCAAAGGGTCTAGCTTTATGATTGCCATCAACAGAAAACAGCAGCTGGACTTTCCTAAGTGTTACATGCTGCAGTGTCAGCAGCTGAATATAAAAACATGTCGTGATCCCCTTTAAAGCCCATGACCTTCTTGCCCAAAAGGAAGAAAGTCAACCAGTGAGCAGGGCTGAGACAATTGTGTTTTAGTTTGTAATTCTCTTGGAACTGTGCGGTTGGTTCTCTTGGATAGCGTATAGCTCCAGATGTCCTGAAAGTCCTTTGCTGTTCTTTGATGAGGAGTATTCATCTGTGATGTGGTTTTTAGGCCCGGCATTTTGGCCAATACATTATGCCTGTCAGTCACACATGGTAGATAATGAAGCATTCCCATAAGAAGCCTACTATAAGAGGAACTCTCACAGAAAGGCAGTCTTGAATTATCATGAACAAATGTAAGGATCTTGTTTGTGCATTTGGCTTTCTGTTTTAAAAATGGCTTAACCATGAAAGGTGCTTTCAGTCTTAACAGTCCAGAGTAAGGCAATGTGCCAGATCATACTTGCTTTTAGAGTAGGATGGTGATGTCCTGATTGACAGAACATGCAACTTAGCCTCTTACTGTAAGAACAGGACTGCACTGTGGCCATATCAGCTTATGGCAATTTACTTGGTATAAGGTAGATCGTAATGAAGTCCATACACTCGGGTGACCCTGGACAAACCTCACTGAGGGCAGTAACATCTAGTCCAGCACCATCAGTAGGGCATTAGGCCCAGTCAAAATTAACAAGACACTGCCACATGTCAGAAATGTCCTTGCTCGTCTTTTCCATAACAGAGAATGGAGCACTAGGAAAGGGATAAAATAAGTCTTTTCTCGAGAGGAGGACATATCAGAAAGGAACGCAGGTTCCCCCTCATTGATGAGGAGGGGGTAAAGAAATTAGTTGTTTAAGATGCTTCAGTAGCAAACAACTCCAGACCAAGAAAAAAAGGTCAAAACAAAAAAAAGTGGGTGTCTTCCTAAGAAAGAGTAAGCTCCAGTTTCTTCTTTTGTAATTTAAGATCTGCTAATTTACTGTTATAAATTAAGGACAGAAGACTAATGAGACATGAACACAAACGTGGATTTTATAAACTGAAAATCTGAAAGCAAGGTTTAATAACAGTGTAAATACTGATCAGAAAAGTTTGAGTATGACTGAGAAACAGATATAACTAATAGTAGGAAAGGCATTGGACTAAGACCTATTAAAAGGAAGATCATATCCAGAAATCTAGTGGCGTTCTCTAAGGGAATAGGACAAAGATAGAATGGGTTGTAAACAGTGAATGGGAATTTACCTAGAGCTCTGAAAGTTTGTTATGATTTCACAATTACTAAGTTTCTGACCTAGAAACTGAAGCATTTGAATAGTCAAATTGCTACAGGAGGAACAGTGAGGATTGGAATCAACTAGAGATGAAGAGAAAGAACAAACTGAGCATCTTCACAGCAGTGGACAATTTCCTTCATTTTTTAGGGAAGGGATGTAAAAGTCCTTGTAGCTGTGTATGTTAGAAGGGAATTTACAGCTGTTGTAAACACCCACTGGGCCCAGCAAAGATGATTTTCTGCTGCATGCTTATAAGCAGTTTGAAGACTTGATAGTATTTTTGGCTGTGGGAAGCCGGAGGCAGACTGCTTTTCAGCAGCAGGAGCCACAGGGCAAAATATATCTGCTGTTATTTGTGGCTTGTCAAAAAGATTTTGATTTCCCTACAGTTCATTTACAATTTTGTTGCATTCATTCATACTTTGTGCTTTGTGGCACCTCATCTGCTTTGTGGCTCCTCTCAGATGTAGGTAGGGATATTTGTTTTTGCATTCCTGTGTAAATGCTGGAAGACTGGGCCAGTTCTTCAAAACACAGGTCTTTGAAATAGTCATCTTGGCTAAGGTCAGGCCCTTCAAAATGGCGTCTAAATTGGGCTTGTTGGTTGGAAGGTAATTGCTTTGATAGTCTTTTGTGATCTGGTTATAAATGGTAAACCCATTGGAAGTGCTTGATGAAAACCAGTCGGTTTAGAACAGCTGGCATGTGAGAAATCCTTTCATAAGACAGGATTTTTTGACAGCAACATTTGCAGTGAGATTCCTTTAAATGCATGAATCTGGTACTTGTCTAAGACATAATAGTGTGGCAGCTCTTGGTACACCTGTCTTTGTCATGCCAGGTGCACAAACACATGTGTACTGCATGGAATACTATTTAAACACCAATGAACCCTCAAAAGGGGAAAAAAAACCCCACATCTCTCTGGCTTGTAGTTCATATTCTCACACCTGAAAGTGGATTTGTTTTAAAATACTGTCTGAAGTCAGGTTACAGCTGTCAATGCCCAGCTAGCACCAGATGATTTAACTTTCTGGATTTTTTTTGGTATTATTTCACGTATTCCCTTATGTTAAAATATTCTGTCAGGGATTTTTCTTGCATCATGATTTTTAAAGTGATGTTATCCCCATCCTTGTTTTTAATAACCTTTTGGCAGATGACAGCACATTATCTGTTTTCTTATATACTGGCTTGCTTTCTGTATGCACTGTGGTTTGTTTATTTTGTTGCTATTTATAGTAGGATCTCCCACAAGGCTGTGGACACTGGTAATGATTTTTTAAGAGCAGAAATATCCTTGCAGCAATTTCATAAATGGAAAGTGACACAGAGAATAAATAGATGAAATGAGAGAACTAATGCATATTATAAATTGGCTCTTCATACCCTCATCACTCAGAGGAATCTGTCAGTCTGAGGCTAAGCTGAACTATTATGGATCTGTCTCAAGGAATATATGCCCGTATCTTCCAAATATGATGATATCCCCTGTCAAAATAAAATGGCACTAGATCTACATTTCTTAGGAAATCTAAGGAGTTTTAATATGGAAAACATGGAAATTGCTGTAATCTACATGCAACCATCATTCTTTTGAGTGCTTTCAATAAAGGACCCCATAATCTATAATACTTTAAAAGAAAATAGAGAAGGAATTCAAATGTTTGCTGTGATGGGATGAAACCAGTCATAAAGACTTTTTTTTTTTTTTTTTTAATATTGTA
This sequence comes from Pandion haliaetus, assembly GCA_013401275.1. Taxonomy (NCBI): domain Eukaryota; kingdom Metazoa; phylum Chordata; class Aves; order Accipitriformes; family Pandionidae; genus Pandion; species Pandion haliaetus. The sequence goes on from VYZV01033136.1 coordinate 13,791, forward strand.
GCTCTTGTATACGAAACCTAGTTATAACCATTGCAGAGAAGCATTACACTGAAATGTTGCTGTGATTCTGGGATAATAATAGTTTAGTGCTTAGACTGTCCTAAAATACTGGTAGTATTTAAATTCAAGAACAGATGCTCACCTGGCGCCAAATGACAGAATTCAACTGTCTTTGGTTATGCTGGCAGTGTGCTAGAAAGTTTAGCAAACAAAATGCCTCCTTCATTGTTGTGGTTTAACCCTAGCCAGCAGCTAAGCTCTGCCCAGCCACTCGCTCACTCTCCCCCCCCCGCATAGTGGGATGGGGGAAAGAATTGGAAAGGGTAAAAGTGAGAAAACTCATGGGTTGAGGTAAAGACAGTTTAACAAGTAAAGCAAAAGCCACGCCAGCAAAGCAGAACAAGGAATTCATTCCCTGCTTCCCACTGGCAGGCAGGTGTTCAGCCATCTCCAGGAAAGCAGGGCTCCATCACGCCTAACAGTTACTTGGGAAGACGAACGCCATCACTCTGAACATCCCACCCCCTTCTTCTTCCCCTACTTTTATATGCTGAGTGTGATGTCATATGGCATGGAAAAACCCTTTGTTCAGTTGGGGTCAGCTGTCCCAGCTGTGTCCCCTCCCAACTTCTTGTGCACCCCCAGCCTACTCGCTGGTGGGGTGGGCTGAGAAGCAGAAAAGGCCTTGGCTCTGCGTAAGCACTGCTCAGCAGTAACAAAAAACCAACCCTGTGTTATCAACACTGTTTTCAGCACAAATCCAAAACATGACCCCATACTAGGTACTACAAAGAGAATTAACTCTACCCCAACCAAAACCATCATATTCATTTAGGCTCAACTTCTAAAACTTTTGTTTTGTACCTCTCCCTAAAGACTGTGGATCTCTGAAGAACCTTAAGGTGACTTCTGTGGACAAAAAGCAAGCAAAGATCTTCAAGGACCTCTCAATCCCTCCTGACTTTCTTCTGTGGCTGGTTTATAGGGATCCCAAGCCATAAGTGCTGGGTCATGCTTTTATACCCGGAACATGTTTTTTTGTACTATCTTCTCGGAACACAGCTGTCCCTTACGTAGCTCTTAAATTCTTAATCTGCAAGGCCTGTATTTGTAGGAGTAGGCAATGTGTTTACAATGCAAGTGAAGAAGAGAAGGACTGACCAGACATCTGTTTTACTTTTAATATTTAATAATTGCTTACATTTCCAAATATGTTAGTTGTAAAGTATTCAATCTGTACCTAAATCTCAAACCAGGCATTCACAAACCTAATTTTAGTGTAAAGCAAAACATTCAGATTAGGAACAGATGCCTCATATTAGGCACCTAATGTTGAACATGCTGTTTTTCTTGCTTTAAGAGGGCAACTGAGCTTTGTGAGCCATTGTACTCTTCAGGTTTCAAGGCATTATCTCTGGACAGACCCTTCTTTCTTTCTATCCAAACCAAACAAATTGCATGGTACAAAATGCAACATCACAGCAGGCTTCTCCTGTCCTCTTAGAGTGTGAATACCTACAAACAGCTGACTTAGTAGTAAACAGTTGAGGACCTGGAGTTTAGGGTTTGATTCAGCTTTCTGATACCTGACTTAACAATGAAGTGGTTTGCTGGTCTCTTGCATTTCTATCACATCTTTGTTACTTAACTTCCTTTTCATTTTACTTTCAAATCAATGTCACTTCAGCATCTGCATTAAGTTCACTAGTGAAACTGATAGAAAGAAAAAACGCACTAAAGAAATGTTGGCTGTACTCTGTGGTACAGGCACCGAAGGGTTTTTCACGTCTCAAACATAGTCATTAGCTAGTTTGAGCTACAGGAAAATTATAATTGGATCTAAAACAACTCTGAAATGTTGGTGCTAAAGAGCCACTTCAAAATGATTTTGTGCTTGTGCTTAGCTGTGTTAACCTAACTACTGTCCCATATTAAAATCAGATGCTAATGGCAACTAACTGGTAATAATGGGCCGATCTAGGTCTTAGGTTAGGTCTGCCTCCATAAAGCTTTAGGCTTCAACTCTTCTATGTAAAAGATAGCTCAAGGACACAGCATACAATCTTTCAACTGGAATAAATGGAAGTTTGTCCAAATGAGTTCACAAATGTGATATTTAACAGCTTCCTCGGTTCTTCAGCACTTTTTTCTCCATCCTGTCAGTATTCAAATAGAGAGACAAAATTATTTTAGCTGCAGGTTGCATCTTCATTTAGCTGTATGCATTAGTTGTTTTTGTTTAAGTTATCAATAAACCTGTGAATTTGCCCAAGCTATTATATAAGCATGAAAACTTGGACTGATGCTTGCAATCAGTTTCAGTGTGGGCTACTTTAGGTAGCCTTGTGTTTATGCAAACATAAAAGGGTAAACATTGAGCAATGTGCTGTTTCTTCTCAAGATAATAAAGTGGCTTTTTTTTATTCCAACCATAGGAACCAGCATGAGGTAAACCACAACTTTTGTATATTAAATAAAATTTTATTATTTCTCATTGATGTTGACTAAGTATTAAAATGTATTCAAAAGCATTCACAACTCAAATGTCATGGTATCAGTGTGAACACTTTTTGGATAAGATGCACGTAGTTTTCACTATCAATACCTGTTAGAAAGCTCCTGATCAAAGCTTAGTAGGAATTGTAATTGGGCATATATCTGTGGGTATACATATATGTATTGGGCAAACCACCAAATGCAGTTAATACAAGAACTCCAGGAGGTTCCTGACACAGAGGAGCACCTAACTAGAGGCAAACAATCATGCTCCCTCCCCTGCCCCAGCCAAACAGATTTATGTTGATTCTGACTTTTATCCTCTGCATTCCAATAATAAGTCTTTCTTTCACATGTGAAACACAATTTTAACTTCAAAAGAGACAGCATTTCCCTGGCCACATATCAGTGATCAATCCAGAAGGCACTTTACTACATTGCATGCATCCACGTTTTACTAGACAGAATAATTACAGCCTGAAATCTGCAGCTTTCCTAGAACTGGGAATGTAATTAAAACCTGTTAATTAAATGAGAAAGTTAATATAATTGCTAATTTAAAACTTACTAGTATGTTCTTTTATGTTGGTTGTGTGCTTAATATATGCTCTCCATAATGACAGCCGAAAGAGAGGACTAAATGTTTTGCTGATAAAAACCGGTGAAGCTCCACTGAAGTCAATAGAAGTCAACAGAACTTTCAAGACTTCCATTTCTTTGGTCTCACAAAAGGAAATGTCTCCCCTCTGTATGCGTATAGCCAGAATGTTCAAAAAACCCTAAAGAAGATGGGCAACAGATTCGATTCAACACAGTAAGGAATAAGGGGCTATTTCTTAAAAAGAAATATTTGCTTTGGTCCATAAAGCAAGGAGGATTACAAATCGTCTTTGGTTTCCTGGCTCTCCTAAGCTTGTTAGAAAATCCTGGTGTCTTTGTACAGTGATACAGCTCTGAAGTTGCCAATGCTGCAGAGTCTAGTGATGAATGGACCCTGTCATTTTATCTAGCAGTCTTTGGAGCAATATTTAGCTGAGTCTTGTAGGAATAACTTTAAAAGGATTATTTGGGGTTCAAGGTGACATTCTGCTTTGATGGTGTCTTTTCCCTGCTTCTGGTTAGTTTAACTGCTTGGGAGTGTTAGGGGCAAGGCGTAAAACTAATTCAGCCTACTGTCTGCCTCTTGTTCATCCAAGGAAGCAGTGGCTTTCTGGAGCTTTCTCTTTCCCTTTTGCCTGGATTCACCACCTTGAGTGAGCTTTAAGCATTTGGTTTCACATGTCCCCGTCACAGTACAGCCCAGGAACTTTGCCCTGCTGCATACTTGCACATCATGTAGAAAGTGATAACATCCATGCCTGTTTGTGGCATTCGTGCTGCAAACAAATCACACATTCTGGAAAACCATAGCTAGATGTGGTTATTTCAAAGTAGGTCTTTCATATTGGTCCTCAGTTTCTGTCTCTTCCATCTTCCTTCTTTAGAGGCTGTTTCTGCCAAGCGCAGCAGCAAGAATGAAGTTTTTCAACCATGTGCAGGGAGCTTGAACAGTAGTATTGGCTCATTAGAGCCTGCTTATTCTACATCAGAGGCTTCCAATTTGGCTGTGGGTTCTAGCCAGACTGGCACAGAGTTAATGTACTCTTTCAAAGTCTGCTGAGGGTCTTGATGTAAACACAATTTTGTCAGTAATAAAACATGTTCTCCCAGGATCCAGGGCTTGCTGTGTGTATTGATATTTTTTCACTTTGAAAGTCCTCTAATCAAAAGATGAACCAGATTCTATTTTTGTGCTTATTTCTTTCTACCATGCTCCTAGTGCCACACATACAGTCTCCTTCCACATATCATTAACTTGAATAGTGCAGTTCAATTTATAAAGATACTTTACAGCAACCCAGAGATGATGCCTGTTACCACACAAAAACATAAAATAAAAAAAGAAAGTCCTCTCCAGCACAATCATGATTTATGTATCAGCCATGTTGTTAGTTTTGTTGCGGATATTTGACCGATGGAGATCTCTGACAAACTGAAGAGCTTCTTTCCTTAGCTGGGCTATGTTAGAGAACCCAGGAAGCCTGGAGCAGGGTGAAATGTCAACACAATCGATTGAAAGTTTTGAGGGCTTAAAGAAACCCTTGTTTCTTTACCCAAAATGCTGAGACAATTTTTATTCTCTTCTTAATAAACACTGTGGGTTATTTCTGTAGAATCCAGATGGTTTCTTCAGTGTCTTGGAAAACCTCAGGTTTCTTTTATTGACCTGGACTGACTTGGAAAAATACAAGGTGGGGCTTAACATGTATTTTGTCCCTTTGGGGTTCATGAATCTCAGAGAACTGCAACTATTGAAAAGTTGTGTACCTAGATAAAAGGGTAGGTGGGACAAATTGTCTTCTCTTGCAAATACCTCTAGGGTGGCTGTATGGTTGATCTCCCACCTTCAGTCTTTCTAGGAAATTCCTGGTGTTTTCTAAGTAATTTTAAAGTGCTTTCTTGGACTTCCTCCACACTGACTGAGAATCCGGTACGCTAGAGAAAGGCACATACTCCTTTATGCTGTTTTTATTTAGGAGGTAATGCATTGTCCTGTTGTTAACGATGGACCTAAGACTTAGCTCTGCCTCTCTTGGAGCCTTGCGAGCCTTTCATTCTTCTTCAGTGCTTCTTATATACAGTGATTGATAACCAAAACCTGATTAATTCTTATGAAATTCTTGTTTACATTGAAGGTTTTGCCAGCACATTTTTTATGAAGGACTTAATAAATGATTAAAAGGCTCGTTAAGAAGTGATTAGTCAGATGTTATAAGTTTTCCAATGCATCAATACCATGATTTGCAGCAGGAGGTTGGCTAAGTGTTCTGCAGTACCCCTGGAGGAATCAGTCTCTTCCTCCTGTTGGCTGTAGCCCCATGCTAAGAGCAGCCTTCTAGCTCAGGTGGCTAAGGTAGATGCTGAGAACTTTGTAGCTGACCCGGGACTCAGGCTTCCCCCTGTCCTGCTCCCCACTCCTGGCCCTTTGGAAGGAACTTTTTCGAAGCAAAACATTTCTGTGATTCTAACTGAAAAGTGAGGGGATTTTTTTCTTATGTTGTAATATAATGTAAAAGCTGAATTTCTGGCACAGTGTTGTCATGTTATTGAAGGTGGACAGCGTAAGAGATCCAAACAAAAGAATTTGGAAATTGTATATAACAGTTTGTTTGTGGGGTTTGTTTTTTTTTTTTTCATTCTATTTTGAAACCCAAATACGTTTCAAAATGTTAGAATTTTCTAGGAACTGAAGGTGTGAATTTTGATGAGTTCTAGTGCAGACACCAGAGAGCATCTGTGGCTCGGTGTATTGTGCGGGTGCTGCGTGATTTTTCCTAGAGACAACTCCGTACAACAGTTGTAACAGTTACAGCTCTGGTCGGTGCTCAGACAGCTTCTGTCTTGGGTTCTCAGGCAAATGCAGGCAGTCTGTTTTCAGCTGAAGCAATCACATGCAGCAGTTCATCATCGTTTTTAATAAAGGGAATGGAAGTTTGACAAGCTGAAAAATTATTCATTTACAGTTTCCCTCAGGAAGCTTCCCAGTATCATTAACTAAGAAGATAGACAGGAAAAGACTACTTATTTTTTGATGGGATTACAGCTTCTCCTGACCATCTGGGGTTAAATGCACAGAAAGAAACACCACAAGGAACTTAAATCATGAATTCTCCTTCTTTATTATTTCCAGAGAAAAATCCTCTTCCAATATTCTGTGCTCTGTACTCTAGTCTGTGTGTGAAATATCAGCAAACTGGCAGTAAGCAATCAAAAAATGCAGTATGATCTAGCTAATCTCTTGGCCCTCATGCTGTAGTGTGCCTTTTGTCCCTTGGGGTGGGCAGGCTGCGTGGTGTGAGCAGCTCACTGACACAGGTAGTGTGGGACATGAAGATGGAGAGGTGCCGTAGTCATCTGTCCAAATGGAAAACAAGTATCTTGGAAGCTGACGTATCATTTATCCCTGTCCTGACATGGTGGATTGTATACTGTAGCATTTCTCATGTATGGTCCAGTGTTGAATTGGTGACGTAATCTGTTGTTTTTCTCAGTATCACTTCTGTTTAGGCTGGAAAACTGTGTAATTGGTCACCATGGAGGGTGCTGGCCTGCTACAACTGAACATTTCTTCTTTGCCGTGTTAGAAGACATTACTTAAAGAACTAATCATCTAGTACAAAAGGTAGGCTTCCCCACCACGGCGTCTCAAGGGTACTGCTTGTATTTACAGTGTTAAATGTTAACAGATCCAAAGACATCAGGCATTTACCTTACTATTTGTTTCTTTGTACTGAGAGAACGGAAGGTCAGTTGAGTCAGACCTGTTCAATGCATAGTGAAAAGGCCTGTGGTGGAAAGGATTATGAGCAGGACAGGAAACCTTCTGCTGGATTTTACCTGTAAGAATAAGGTGGTTGTATCTGCGGCCCACATGCCTGCAAATGCTCTCTGCAGTGACAGTTTATTTCTGGAGTTTTGCCCAGGGTTTTGATGTAGTATACTGAAAGGCTAAAAACGGGCAGCAGAAAACAACTTGGAAAAGTCCAGGATGAAAAAATATTAAGAAATGAAATTCTATAGTGACTTAATTCTTATACAAATAAGTTAATCAAACCCAGACTACAAACAACCCAATGCGTTTAAGAAAATAAGGATATATAACCACTATCAGATGTTAAAGGTCACAGGGAGAACAATCTTTCATCTTTACATCAGCCTGATCCTGTTCCTGGAGGTTTTGAAAAATAGCAGGTTCTCAAACTCATGCTGGTTTATTCCCTGTATATTTCTGTATATAAAAACTAAGTTTTCTTAATAATCTTAGGAACTTTTGAAAACTTACCAGTAATGCACCCCAGCCCAAAATGAAGAACAAAACTATTATGCTAGGTAAAAGGCTAGCCTTTGTGCAGAAGTCATAGCTATTTTCTTGGGCAAGCATTAAGGGGAAAGGTGGTTCAGTCAGGATTTGCTTTGCGTTTTCCGAAGATGCCAGTCCTCTGGCAACCTTAGGCCCTCTTGAGGACAGAACGCAAGCCCTCAAACAATGCTAGACCTGGCTTCCTTGAAGAGGCTTTGCTTCACTCTAGAGGGAGCCCAGTTGGCCAGCCACTAGTGGCTTCTAATGTTGCCCTCTTTCTGCCCCTTGCTTTCTGATAGTGTGGACAGCCAAGCTTGCTGTTTTTCTGCTCCCCAAGGTGGAGGAATTGAGTGGTAGAAAATGGGCCACGCTTTTTCCTACAGTTCAACCACAAAAAGACAGCAACATAAATTAATTGTGAAGGTTGTAGAGGCCATTGCTACTGACCTGTTGCAGCCAGTACTCATATTACTATTCCTAAGGATCCCAGAAATAAGTGACGCACTCCTTTTGGGAGGGGAGGAGGTCCAGAGTATTGCAATCATCAGAAAAAGATAGGGGAAAAAATTACAATGTGTTACCATTCTGTGCCTAAAATTTAAGCAGTAAGCAGACCCTGGTAGCAGTGACCCACAAGACTGAATAAACCAGCCCATTAAAAAGCCCTATGCTATGTTGTGAATTGAAAACGTGCTCAGCTGCCTGTTCTCTCTGGATCCTGACTGGCTTGCTTATAATACCAGAATCATAACCCTGTTTTGTTTGATTCTGCAGAGGGTGGAAAAGGAGAGACAAAGGGAGGAGGCAGGGAGCTGTTTCTTATTTATGACCTTATGTCATTGTACTAGCTGTGCAGAAACCAGAACAGTGACTTTAGAAGGAAACTCACTGAAAAGATTTTAAATGGATTTAATTAATTCCTCCTTCCCTCTCTTTTATCTCCGTCTGGAAAGAGCTGGCCTGTGTGGCTTTTGTATGGTTCTCTGCAGGATCAGGTGCCAAACCGTAGTAATTAAAATGGGGAGTGAGCAAGAGGCAGTAAGACAAAAAGCCATTTCTCTTGGCACGAACCTCTGGTACAGTGTTACAAAAATAATTTGCTCACAATTTTTTCCAATTATTCAAAGGTTCAAAAATCCCCTTAAAACCAGCTCCTCGGGGAAAAAAAAAAAAAGATGGCAAAATTTCACACATTAGTTACCTTGTTTGAACTTGCGCATCACTTCAGAGCCTGTTCTCATTATAGCCAGTTTTAAGATGACCTGGCTTCAAGAATATGTATGTTTAGAGTTTCTGAACAGGGTTTGTTGTTACTATGAGTTATTCATATCTCTAACTGGCACACCCCTGCTGTGCAGGGGTGTTCTAGAGATACAGAGAAAACTGTTACTGAAAAGGTAAGCTCAAGAAGAAGTATTTCAGGCAGATACTAATCAATATGAAATAAGTGAGGAGAATTTGTACCACTGTATGTCAAATAATTTGGAAGACATCAAGATATGTTTCTGGAAGAGAAATTCAGGCTGAACTGATATGGGATAAATCAAACAAGTGCAGAATCACTTATCTCTGCTCCACAATTTCTTTTAAAATGACTATAATATTTTGTATTGTTGATAGGATTTATGGAGACACTGAACAATGGTCACTATCATTGATCTTGAAGGGAGAAGGAAGAAAAGCCTAGATATATAAAACATTAATGGTACACAAATATATCCTTTTCCACGCAGTCCCAGCATAGCCAGTTTTGCTATGTTTTATCCATGGGAAGCACTCCAAACTGTTAGTGTCAGTCTGACTTAAATCCCTTTGCTACACAATACAGCTAAAGAAAGCCAGATCAAGCCAACCTATTACGAATTTCTTATCCTAGTAAGTGACAGTCAGTTGAGTATGTGAAGGGGTAGAAACGGCAGTTCAGTCTCCCAGCCCACTAATTTACAGTCTGCCATGCAGGAACTGTAATGTAATAGCATTGCGCGTGGGCAGGGTATTTGTCCTCAACACATAGGGTGGTTCCTGTTTGTACAGTCTATGCAAAAACTCAAATTTATTTAAGGGAGGAAGAATATTTTGGTTACAGTGTAAGGGTAAGACTAGACATAGTATCGCTGAGGTGAAAGCATCATCACAAGTAACTTAACCATCCCCAGATATTTTTTCCACACTGTATGCCCTTTTCTAAAAGATAGAGTTTACAAGAAGGGTTCTTCAGATGCTAAATAGATTGTAATACTTAAATTCACATTCATATGAAATTTGTCACAGCTAAGGCACCATAATGAACTATTTGGAAAGCACAATCAAGTCATGTTTACAGTGTTTTTATTAGCACTCTGCTGTGAGTTACAAGATGCTTACAGGCAGCTTTTCTCTCCTCCAAGTTGTGTCCTTTTTTCTATTTAATAAACACTGATTTGTGTCTCCAGCCAGCAGAGCTTAGTGTACTGTCGCAGCTACCGTGACAGCATCATTTTGCTTCATCTTGATGAGAAAGTGTTCTTTGCAAGCAGTACCAGGAATACTCACAAAGACAGATGAGACACAAAGGGAGCAGAGGTGGAGGGCAGAACTCCCGAGTGCTGAATCCATTGCTGGTGCTGATTCACTCCAGGACTATGGGCATGCTTCATTGCTTGTGAAGGGCAAGTGCTATTATTCAATATATTAAGTATGTAAGCGGCTTTGCAGGCTTAAAGAAGTTATTTAGGCATGTAGTGGGAGAGCCAGAATGTCACCTTGCCTTACTCCTGGACAATGAAGGTGTATCTGTAGAAGTTGTTGTTGGAAGGATGTCGAGGTCTTCACTGAGGTGGTATAGGTGAAGTTTATTCTAGTTGTACTCTACAGAAACAGCAAGCATGTCTGGATGCTACTGTAAATGACCCTTCTTGATGTCTGACAAAAAATTAGACAGGGTGATGAAAGCTCTGGGGAGATTTAGATGGGAGAAAGGTTGTGACAGAGGTGTGAAAATGTCCTCGGAGGAAAAAACCTACATATGTATTTCTTAGCTTTTGTCAACTGAACTCATTATGTGTGCCAGCAGCTTCCCCCCACCTCATCATAACAGGCATGTCAGGGTTTTGACCTGTTCTAGTCACAAGGTCAAAGGCAAGCAAAAAGTAGCAAAGGATCTGAAAAAGGGGTGTTTCCAGAAGAAGATACTTTCAATGAAGTTGTGCCCATTTTTCCTTATTTATAGCACTCCTTGACTTCTTTAAACAGGAGGACTTAGTTTTGTAACCAGGAATCTGTAACTACTTTTTCATCTTATGTTTCACTACGTCTGACTGTCTTAAAGATATAGACTCACTTGGACTGCTGCCTAAAATGTATCACATGTAATACAACAAAGTCACAGGAACAGTGGTCAGTATGTTGATCACAGGCAGGTATGAATCTCCTGGAAAGACAGATAACCTCTGTATAACATAGGTTATTGCTGGGGCAGGCCTAAGGCTGCTACCAGTGTTCATCTATTTTTCACTGCCCAAGCAGAGAGTAGGAGTTCTGGAGTAGTAAAGAGCCTGATGAGTCAAAGAGCCTAGATATGTACCGATATAGGAAGAGCTCCTCAAATCAAGGTCTAAAAAAAAAAGTAAAAATAAAAATACACTCAAAAACCTATAGGCCATTAAGCATAGTAGGAGAGCAGTTCACTGAGAAACAGTTTGTCCAGCAAATGCATGCATTGTGTACGTTTGGCAGTAAATAAGAGAGAAATTGCTTCCCCTCATGCTACACCCCTCCACCTTACTTTTTGAAACACAGCAGCTGCTAAGAATGCAATTGCTTTAGCAAGAAATAGTACTGATCCACAGCAAATAAAAAACTCAGCACATACCCCATCATGTGTGGTAGAGATGGATGGAGTACCATGGATGATACACGCTTGCTTTCTCTGTCTCCTAAATCTACCAAGCTGAGCATTCATTCTGAGATAAGCCAGTGATTTGTACAGAAGCCTAAACATGTGGGAACATACTGTCCTGCTGAGTGACAGGCAGCCGATGAAATCCCCAGAACATGCCTTTGCAGAGAATGGTTGCTTGGTGCAATGTGACAACTTCATCAAACAGCAATTGGAAATATCAGTAAAGGAGATGTTGTCCTTTGCCGCTTCTACATTGGAAAAAAAAATGCTTTACTTGCTTTCTACATAGTGACATCTTGCCAGTTGTATATGGGAAATTTCCAATGTCTGTAATTCACTGTCTTAAAAGCACTCTCCCTGATTTCTGCTGTTGACTGTTACCTAGAGAGGTGTGACATGCTAGAAACAGCTGACTATCAAATGGTGGTCAAAAGGCTTGTGAAATAGCTTTAAAGTGACTCAGTTGAGGCTAGGAGTCTGTCTGTTTTAGTCTTGAGCTGTCATTAGTTGATGTGCCCTATACAATTACTGTGCCTTTCACCTGCAGTTACAAAACTCATAAACTTAAGAAAAAGAGGTTTTTCTATTTATTGAGAATTTTTTTCATAGAAATTTCTGAATATACAGTGTTAGTTCATTTCAAACTTTCTTCTTTCCGAAGAAATCTTTTGCTACCCAAAGTTTTCTGGATTCTCTTCTAAACTTAGCTGAAAAGAAAGACACTTTTTTCTTACAGACTGCAGATGCCAACATGTATTTGAGTGTAAGGCAACGGAAACAGTTTCTACTCTGAGCTGTCTGCTCTGCTGGATGTTACTGCCACTGCAGAAAGCACAGCTGAATGGGACATGTATCTGCTCTTGACACACCGCAGTTTACAGTCCAGCACATGAACGTAAATGGCTGCACGTTTAGGGTTTTGTTAATACACCAGGTCCTAATGTGCAGTGGCCCTGTTCCATTCAGCAGAGGGCAACAACTGCAAAGAGAGTGACTCCTGCTGCCACTTAGTCAAATGTGCTGGCAGGCAGTAAACAAGGTTTCCGTCTTGCCCTGAAGCTCAATTCTCTGTTGTCCAGCTAGAAGACAATCAAATATGCTGCAAGACATCCTATACTGCCACATCATGTAGTGTAGTGATTGGTACACAAGGAATGTTATTTATTATTTGAATCTACAGCTTACAGTCAGGTTGCTTTGTACTAGACACCGCAAGCAAGTTTTAAGGAGATAAGAGACACAGGGGCCTCACACAGTTTGTGAAATCCAGCTGCAATTCAAAGTTACAACTTAGTTGATTCCCACTTATCCAGGTCCACAGGTTTTTATTCTTCTTTCTTCTTCTTCACAAGGGCGCAGAACTGTGCATGTGAGAAATAATTGGAACCTGATTTTTGGGGAGACTTTCTGAGATAGATGTTAGCAGGTCATCATCCTGTACTGCTACCTTTCCAGATTCTTTTTTTTTCCCTTATTTTATTTTGCTGGCAATGACTTACCTACCTGGCTCTCCAGGGTAAATATAAATTAAAAGCATAAGTTTTACAGGTATGCATGCACATTTATAATATTGTATTAGGCCAGAAATAAAACAGTCTGAAGATAGTAATGTAGACAGGTATATTTCATGTGGTGTGATACCAAGCTTGGTTTTTATTTGTGACTGTGAGGTGCAAAGTTATCCGCTCTGAAATTAGTCCCTCACCAGCAGCAAACACTGGACTGGGCTCCACTGAGAAAGGTTGAAAAATGTTTGCGTTTCACAGAATGCAAATATTTAAATAATAACAAGATAAAAGAAGCCTTGATGACATGCTCAGGAAGCTGGGATTTACACAGTTTGTGGCTATGGGAAGATGTGGCTGCTTTTTTTCCCCTCGCTCTCTTCTGGCACCTAACCTGGGAATTGGAATTGCAAATCTGGTCTTGGTATGCTGCTTAACTAGTCAATAAAAAAAAAAAAGGAGAGGCTCTTCCAGAAGATGATCAGTTTAGCTGCTTGCTTTTAAATGGGTCCTCTTAGACCCATTTCTCTCCACTGACTGCCTCGGTAGTCGTATGTGGTGGATTGACCCTGGCTGGGCACCAGGTGCCCACCAAAGCCATTCTATCAGTCCTCCCCCTCAGCTGGACAGGGGAGAGAAAATATAACAAAGGGCTCCTGGGTTGAGATAAGGACAGGGAGAGATCACTCAACCAGGTACTGTCACCGGCAAAACAGACTTGACTTGGGAAAAATTAACTTAATTTATTGCTAATCAACCAGAGTAGGGTAATGAGAAATAAAACCAGATCTCAAAACACCTTCCCCCCACCCTTCCCTTCTTCCCGGGCACAGCTTCTCTCCTGGATTCTCTATCTACCTAACCCCCCACAGTGGCACAGAGGGACGGGGAGTGGGGGTTACAGTCAGTTCATCACATATTGTCTCTGCCGCTTCATCCTCCTCAGGGGAAGGGCTCATCACGCTCTTCCCCTGCCTCCAGTGTGGGATCCCTCCCACAGGAAACAGTCCTCCATGGACTTCTCCAATGTTTTTCCCTTCCATGGTGTGCAGTCCTTCAGGAGCAAACTGCTCCAGTGTGGGTCCCCTGGGGGGTCACAAGTCCTGCCAGAAAAACCTGCTCCACGGGCTCCTCTCTCCACAGATCCACAGGTCCTGCCAGGAGCCTGCTCCAGCGTGGGCTTCCCACGGGGTCACAGCCTCCTTCAGGCACCCACGTACTCCAGCATGGGGTCCTCCCCGGGCTGCAGGTGGATATCTGCTCCACTGTGGACCTCCCTGGGCTGCAGGGGAATCTCTGCTCCGGCACCTGGAGCACCTCCTCCCCCTCCTTCTTCACTGACCTTGGGGTCTGCAGGGTTGTTTCTCTTCCAGGTTCTCACTCCTCTCTCCGGCTGCTGTTTCTGTCAGTCCTCAACTCCTTTCCTTTCTTAAATATGTTATCACAGAGGTGCTACCACTATCGCTGATTGGCTTGGCTGGTGGCGGGTCCGCCTTAGAGCCGGCTGGTATTGGTTCTGTCAGACAAAGGGGAAGCTTCTAGCAGCTTCTCATCAGAAGCCACCCCTGTAAACACCCACCCCACCCCATCCCCAGCACCCCTCTGCTACTAAAACCTTGCCACAGAAACCCAATACACCTTACAAAACTAATTCTCCTAGGCATGGCCCATCAACACTACAGGCATGTGAATACTAAAGTGTAAATGTGAGGTTTCAATCTTCACCTCCCAAGGACATGCCCCAAGCCATGCCTGGTGCTGGGCTGATACCCAGTCAGTTTGACCTCTAGAATAGTTCAGGCTCCTGCCTACTTTTAATGGATATTCTAGATGTAGTCTATGCTGTACCTGAGCTGGGAGACAAAACTGGCAAACTTCAGGCTTCAGCGTTGTTTGTAGCATTGGGATTTCAGAAGACACTGTTGAACAGTTGAAGTAACATTGTACTAGCCTATCTCATGTGGAATATTATCTAGTTTCCTGGCAGTTCTCTTATCAGAATTGACCTGTGACACAAGGAGAAGCCCCAAAGTGTCTCAGGGTACACCAGATGTAGAAGTACTTCACTTCTTACCTTGATGTCCTGCAGCCATATCCCCTTGGTGCCGAGGACCATAGCATTTAGGTTGAAGTTTATCCTGGAAGTCAACAGCTAGCTACAGCAACTGACTGTAAATAATACTTCCTTCTTGTGCAAAGAAATGGCTACTGTTTTCAAAATGTCAAGGAACAGAACAGAAATTTGCTGAAAACAATGTTTAGGCCTGATAAATTCAAGTTATGTTCCTTTGTATACAAAGGGGATTTGCTCTTGTCACAGAACCCAATTATTCTACAGAGTCGAGCTCAAATGCATGACTAGGTTAAAATATTGCTGATGAAACCTGTGTTAATACGTGGTATGTTTGGGTGGGTTAGGAGATCAATGCGTCATTGAAAAGGCTTCAGTGGATTGGAGAGTCTCTCTCTCATCAAACAACAGAGAAATTATAATGCTCAGAGTTTTCACTCATACGCATGATCAACTGGAGAACTGGTATCAGCCAAGCCTCTGAAAATCTGCAAGTACCTTTAAACATAGCTAGTTGGAAGGATAGGTTAATAAGAAAGGAAGTAGCTGAGCTGTGTTGATCTTCAAAGTGAAGAGATGCTTAGGCCAGAAAAAATAAAGCGGAAGAGTGGAGAGTCCTGGAGTCTACTCCAAAGACATGAAAAATATTGCTATTACTAGATTTAGATTTTATATTAGGAAGAAATTCTTTACGGTGAGGGGGATGAGGCACTGGAAGAGGTTTCCCAGAGAGGCTGTGGATGCCCCTCCCTGGAAGTATTCAAGGCCAGGTTGGATGGGGGTTTGAGCAACCTGGTCTAGCAGAAGGTGTCCCTGCCCATGGCAGGGTTGTTGGAATGAGATGATCTTTAAGGTCCCTTCCAACCCAAACCATTCTATGATTCTACTAATGGCTTACGCTGTTATAAACAGCACTTTGCTTGATTAATAATAAAAATAAAGATTCATGGAGATCACCAACCTTTCCACTGTTTGGTGGGAGATAAAAAGTGTCTTGAAGAGACAGCAGGTATTTTTGAAAACAATATATATCCACATGGATAAAGCTTATCCTTCTTTTCAGAAATAACTGAAGAACTTTGGCTAATATTAAAAGCAACAACAGTAAAACTCAAACAGAAAATATTATTCCAGATAGTAAAATTCTAGCTAAGCCCAAATGCAGAGAAGAAAAAACGGGCTCTGATATGAGAAAGCATCAGGTAATTTTACTAATTGACAGTGTGATGCTAATTATTTATCAGAGGACCAGTAATGTCATAGCAATGATATTATGCCTGGTTCAAGAGTGAGTCTTCCAAGAGGATGTCTGTAGCCTGCAACAGCAGGTGCTGCTAGGTGAGAATTTGTTCCTGCACCTGTAGTGTAGGATTGATTACCCAAGACTGCTGCCTAAGAGGGCAGGGTTGCAAAAGGAAGAGGAACTGGTCTTTTCTGTGTTTCTAAGTAGTGAGGAATGTTTCACCACAAAGGAAGCAGGACTGATTTCTTTTAGTAAAAGAAGTTGAAACTTGTATTGTCCTACTAATAACAATGGCAACTGTAGTGCTCAGAAAAGGCATACTTTGTTTCAGAATTTTGACAGCCTCCTTTCCTCTCTCTCACACCTGTATTTCTGCTCTCATCAGATGCATCCTAATTGCAGATCCACAAACCAGTGAGTTTCATGGGTCAAGAGATCTTTAGCCTCTTTGGGATTACATAGTATTAATAATCCACTTTGTTGTTTCAGTCTAGTGAAGCAGTGACATTGTGAAGGAAAGACATGTTTCCACAAAAAAAAAAATTAGCTTCTTCAGTACATTTGTGATATTTTTTAGCATTTAAATCCATTAAGAATACAGTTCAGGAGTGCAAACAAGCATAGCAAGGTGTAATACTTGCTATTAAATTGCCTAGCTTTTGACCCTTAAGAATCCGATTGTTAAATACGAGGATAGAGATAGATTTAAAACAGGATCTCAGTTTAAAGGAAGTTGTCAGGATACTTTCTCATCATCTGTAAGATATCTCCCCTCAGGCTGGTCTTTATATAACAAGACCCTAAGGAGCTTGAAATTAAAATCTGTTTTGGCTTTGCTTGTCTTTTTTATTTTTCTAAACAGTTTCTTGTCTCTGTTAAATGCAGACAATTTGTTTATTGTAGGGTAGCACAAAAAACATCACTCTTGTTTCAGTGTGAGGTATGATGAGAGAAGTCTGAAGAATATGTTTGAAAGGAGAAACTGGAGAAACAAAGAATATGAAATCCCGTTTAAGAATGTTTGCTGGAAAATAGGAAAAAATTATATTTTATATATAATATAAACTCTGATGTGTTTGAGTATGCAAACACATCAGTGAATTCATTAAAATATTTCTTCCTGGTAATGCTGATATTAATCATACATACACTGCCAGTATGCATTTTGTGTGCCTGTACAGTTTGTGTGCTTTTGCTCACATAAAGTAGTCTAAATAATGGAACCTGAGAAAGCTGGAACAAAATGTCCACTTCAGTCTTTGAAAATTCCTGTTACCTTCACTGAAATTGGCAGGCTCTCTCCCAAACTCCTTCACTGCAGTCAGACCACATTATCTGTTGGGAAGAAAAAAAAAGTCAAGCTGACTAATTTTGAATGTGGTTTTAAGGATGCTATACGAAAAAGCTTATTTAACTTAGTCATCATCAACATTGCTTAGAAAGGTGTGATATTATTTCAGAACAACTTTTGGTCTGTGTTTTTGTGCATGCTTAGTTACCATAATTTCAGAAACAAAGATATTAATTTGAAATCTTGCCCAGTGCGTACAGATATTGATAGCTGAAATGGTGGAAGAGCTTTAATTTGGTTGGTGGCAAAGAAGAAAGGAAGTTTAGGCTGGATCATGGCAAGCTTACACGTCTGTCAGGCAAAGGATGCAGGAGCCTTAAGGGTCATTGCATCGACTTATTTGACTGAAAGTTAGAAAACAAAGGGAGTATTAGCTTTAAAATCACTTGCTGGGGCATTTGTAAGCATTGCAAGGCAGTATTTCCATCTTACAGTGACTCCTGAAATGAATAGGGACAACTAAATTTTAATACGTTTAATACAACATAATTTTAATACATTTAATACATAAATGACAGCAACTACCTTTCATGTCTACAGTAATTTATTCAGTTTTTCAAATCAGTTTATCACTTCACTTTTTAAAATATTGAACACGAAGTCAGGTGTGGTGGACTTTTCCCAATGGGCATCAATGTTTAGCCTAAAGATCAGCAAAAACGGTCAACACTGGTTCGTGTTAGGCATTACAATTTTGATCTGAAGAGAACAGAGGCAGCGAGAACCATCTACTGCATGAATAGCGTGGGGCTGGTGGGAGCTCTGATCTTGCCTGATTGTGTCAAAGGGGAACCCTGGCCAGGAGTTCAGTCTGGTCATCTGCACAGTTCTCAGTAGCTTGTTGCACAACATCATTCTCAAACACTGCCTTAATTGTAGTAGGTCTCCTCCAAAGCCCACTGAATATGAAATCTCCTACCAGCTGTAGCAGCCTTTGGATAGGTGGTTTTTTATGTTCAAAGGGAAATGGGAATTATGGTAACTGTGCTTGTTCAACACCCATGAAAAGGAACCATGTCCTTCATTAGCTTACATTAGAAGTATCTTGCTAGCTCAAATATTTTGTTTCAGCAACAAGGTAGGGGGTTGAGTTATTTTTGCATTTTTATTGGTGTCTATAATTATGTTTTCCTCTTTTTGGTCATTTTTTCACCAATGGCCACAGCATGCTCATTGTTGCCTGCAGGTCAGGTTCCAAACGAGACAGCTGTTCTGATTTGGACACAGGGTGGACAGCATCTCCCTGGCAACTGGAGCTGCACAAAAGCTGCCTGCATGGCTCTGCCTGACACTTTTGTTTCTTCCCTCATTTTAGTAGCAATCACTCATGTGGGAATGGACACTGCGGGACTAGGTAGGATATAATGCACCCATACACAAGTAATGAAACCTCAACAATGGTGTATGTTTTCATTTCCTGCACAATGGGATCCTGATACGCTTTCAAAACTTGTTTTATATTTAAAATGTATTCTTGTGTGCTCAGACACATACACGTATGGCTAGGTTTCATTGCGTGTGTAAAAATATTCTCCAGGCACATGCCATCAGTATAGGTGTTGCTTTAGTTAACTACAGCGCTGAAGCCACCATAGGGAGTAGAAGGACATAAACTGCCTTGTTGAATAAAAGATTTTTATGCTATCACTTTGGTTTTATATTTTTCTGTTAGAGAAAATTAACAGTTGTTATGGTTGGTAAAAAACCACATCTGAATTAGAGGAGACATCACTCTTATTCCCGACATCAGCATCTCGCCTGATGCCAGCTCCTTCACCCACCAGAAACAGAATTCTAGATAAGTTTGGGAAGTCCCTTGATACAAAATATCAAGGCTGTTGAATCAGTGGCACCTTGATACTTTTAAACATTCTTGTTCTTACTGTATGGACACTGTCCAGATTATATAAAACAGAAAGTTTGAAGTCAAGTGTGAGCTTAGTGTATAGTCTAGAGGTACCAGCAAGCCCTTGTATTTGGGAAAATGTCCTAGAGGGCCGACCCTCCCTTTGCTGCCAATTAAAGTATGCATATAGATTACAGGTATCAGTGAATTTGCTCCACTCTGCCTCTATATTTGGCCCTGGGAATTCCCAGCCTTGCATTGCTTTTGACTTCACAAGGAGCTCTTGGCTTCTCCTGTTTTGAGGGGTCCTTCACTGTACTGTAAAGTTCTGTTTTATACTACTTGGAAATGCAGGGAAAGACTCATCTCCATGTTTTCATATCCTCTCCCTCCCTATTGAGAGAAAAGGGGGAGGGGGAAATGGTATAATTTAGAAAAAGTAACTGGGAGCCCTTTAGCAAGGTGAAGCATTGCGTTAGCAGAGCTGGGCCGTCTCCCTTTACAACTGCATAGACAGCCTTACTTCATGGACTTGCAACTATCACTGCTACTTCAGTCATCTTGCTGCCCGTGACACTGAGGAGCATGCATCTTACCTCAGAGTGGCAGCTCTCCCTCTTGCTTGTGATCGAACCCAAAACCTCCAGAGGGGAATGACAGGAGCTCTACCAATGCACCCACCTGCATGGGGGCTGCTCCCCTTGCCAATGCACACCAGTGCTCAGTTGTCGATGAGCGCAGGGCAGAGGGATGTCTGCAGATGGAAAGTGCAACTGCTGGTTGGGAAGGACAAATGAGGATGCAATACTTGGATACAAAAAAAGATGTAACGCTAGAGAGGCTGTTATCAAAAACCAATCGTGGCTGTTCCCACAATTAACACCTTTCATCCTGTCAGTTCAATTCTTTCTCCTCATGGAGATTTGCCTCTTATGCACCCTTGAAAGCATTTTAGTTACTTTTTTTCATCGGCCTGTATATACTAGATGGGTTGCCTGGCTTTGGCCGTAATTGCTGCCAGATGCCTAGTTAACTCAGGAGTGAAAAACAACCTGCCAAGAATACTTACCTAATGATCCAGCCTCTGCTAATTGCTTGCTTGTGCAAACAAGACTTCCATTTGCCAGATACAGTGCTGAGTGGTGCAAAAACTGAAACAAAACTATATACGTGCAAAAATATGTTTTGTGGGGGACATAGACTACAGCAAATGGCATGTCCAAGGGCACTTCTAAAGGCCTTCGCCCTTCTTGCCTGGGGGTGCGACTACTTCCTTCTAGTGCAACTGGGTGCTAATTACAGCTTTATGGTAGCTGGGCAGCAGCTAAGGTGGCTGGGGAAAGCAGGGTCTTGTAGCTTTGCTGCTTGAAAGGGGACCTTTGCCTGGGGCAAAGGGGTTTTCTGTCAGGAATAAGGAAGAATATAGATTTCCCTAAAGTCATGAGGTCTCTGGCAAGCCAGAAGGCATTGTACCACTTTGTTAGAGAAGGGGAAAAGAAAAGCAGCGTGAGATGGATATGACTAATAACAACGGGAGGCCTCAGGCCTGTTTTTTTTTGTTTGGGGTTTTTTTTTTTTGGTAGCTTGACTCTCTCTGTGAAGGTTAACTAGGGGAAAACCTCTTCTGCACCAGAAAGCTTTCCAGACTAAAATATTGCAGCCATGACTCCTTGGTCTCTGAAGGCTGCAGGGCTGATTATTAGTTGAACAGCTTTGTGGAAAACAGAGGTGATTCTCCTTCTTTTCATAGAATTTAGGACTTAAATAGCTTTAGACTCACTTCCGTGTAGGATAATAGCACACGTGTGGGCTATTCACCTGTTTTATTTCAATTTAAACATAAGACCTATTTTTCTGCCTATCCTGTAATTCCTTACTGTGTCACAAGCCTTAAATGAAAAGGCTGGGATGAAGAGATCGAACTAGTATAGGATATTGGAAACCAACAGTTAATGGAATTATTATGTTTGAGACAGAAAGTTTGGTGGGAGACTTGGAAAATCTAGCTGGGAACACACAACTGCCCTCTGTCTATGGAAGCTTTGCAAAGCATCAGCACAAGAGTAGCAAAATAAGTTGATGTCTGTGGCAGCTGGGCTACCTCTGCCTGTCTATACAAGCATGTAACAGGCTAGTTGGTGTATTTAGGACTTTTTGGGGGGAGGTGAATTAAATTCTGTGGGTGCTGCTAGCTTCTCAGCTGTACAGGAGAATGTGTCAGGTCGTTGCTGGTTGGCACTTACCTATAAAAAGGCTTGCTATTTCCAAGGGCAAAGGAAACATGAGCTTCCTCAAACTGCCTTGCTAATATGCTCCTTTCTGCCCACTGTGTGCTGAAAATGAAAGATTAATTCTCTCTGCATGCCTACTTGGTATTTCATCTCTCTTGCAGAAGTTTTAGGGACCTTTTTGTGAGCTCGTGTCAATATTTTTGTGCCAGCTGCTATTCAGAGCGAGAGCTCCTGGGAGCAGGGCTTGTTAAAGTGTAGTGCTGGCTTTTGCAGATAGGCTGCTTGATAGAGTGCTGTTTCTTGGTGATTTCTCATTCCTCTGAGGTAGCAAAACAAACAATGGAAATAATTTATGCTCGACTCTGATCCATGGCTTTTCTCAGACCTTGGCAGAGATCCATTAGAAAGTAAGTTG
Organism: Pandion haliaetus; assembly: GCA_013401275.1. Taxonomy (NCBI): domain Eukaryota; kingdom Metazoa; phylum Chordata; class Aves; order Accipitriformes; family Pandionidae; genus Pandion; species Pandion haliaetus. The sequence continues at coordinate 35,729 of VYZV01033136.1, forward strand.
TCCTGGCTGAATTCCCTAGTGAGAAGGAGGTGAGTACTTCATTCTAGTTCCCATCAGTGTACATCACAAAACTAGTCTAGCATTAATTGCACAGCAATCATTGCTGCAGCAAAGCATCTCTGACTGCAGTGATGGGGGGAGAGGGTGGTGTCAGAAAGCAAGCCTGAAGTGCCTGGAGTTTCATCCAAAGCCTTATTAGGTTTAGAGGACCTTTCCATTTGGATCAGGCTTTGGATCTGACCCAAGAAGAGCAGCCTCAGGCAAGGATGGTCAGAAAAGATAGATTCAGAGAGCTGGAGGAAAATAGTCTATCTCTTGCCTGTGCTATTCTTGATTGATTGAGATCATTGTTAGAAATCCCAGCTTGCATGAACATTACTTTCTCAAGCTCTACACTGAGTTTAGTATGTAATCTCTAGTGAAATCTTTTTCCACTGCTACCTTTGGGAGGAGAAACAAGCAAGGAAAAGTTATTCATGGGAATGCATGAAGGCTATAATATCCCATGGGAAAACTTCTCTTTGTTTCTGCCTACCTGCTCCTTTTTTAAGGAACCTTTTCCATTTTTCCCTACAGATAGGAGAAGCAGGGAGAAGGACTTTAAAAAAGGATCAGAGTTCTCAAACTGTAATAGTTCTCAAAGCAGAAGTTTCAAAACCTCCCAAGGGGATTATTTTAATAGGCAAAAGTTGTTCTCTGTATATCCAAAATGGTTTATTAAAATCCTAGCAATTCCCTTGCTCCATGCAAGAAGAAATCTCCTCTCAGTCAATCTCCAAAAATCTGATTCAACAGCAGCACTCTCATTTTTGCAATTTCCCATTGATTTACTTCCTGGTGCCTGTCATAAATCCCATAATCCTAGTTACGTGCTCCATCTTTCCACTTCCCATGGCTCTCAGTATTTCCCTTGAGTCTTTTTTTCTTCCTTTTCAACCTTGTGTACATGTTCTGATCAGTGAAACCAAAACTCTGCTTTTCCTCTGACTTCCCTGTTTCAGACATTAGTATCTCTGTCTTCTGTGTCTTTCCTTCCCTCAGAAGTCCAGAGGGACATAAAAATTTTGCTCTACACTGTGCATATTTTCCCCTGCTTATTTATATTTTCCTGAAATCCATGTGATTTCTTTAGTTGAGATGTTAAAATATCCACAATGAAAGCACTAATCCTAAAACTTGATCTTTTGAAAATTAGGAAAAAGCCAAATGAAAGCAATCAACCAATGCTTTACAGTTTCTTTAATAGCCTCTGGTCTTTTGGTGGTGGTTTTTTTTTTTTTGTAAGCTTTCTTTATGGATTCCTATCCAGCTATGACAATTCCTCACCAAGTCTTAGAAGGAAAGCTAATCAAGACAAATGATGTAACACAGCATTCAGTCTCATTTCTGAAGAGTAACAGCTGAAATTCTGGATCTGTTTACTGATCAGAGCAAACAGCTACTTAGTTTTTAACGAATTCACTAAGTAAGAAGTGTGCTGTGATCACTGAACAGAAGGCACCTGACTGTCTCCAGGTCAGTAATATGTAAGAGTGTAAACAAAGACAAAAGGGCTAAAGCCCAAATCATTAAGGTTACTATAATCGGGTATCTGCAACAGCTGCAAAATTACCTTGAAATGTTGCTCTGTCTGTACAGTTGTGGAAAAAACCCTACTTGTATAAAGAGAAACAAATGAAAAATAGTGAGGGATTCTAGAAGAAAAAGCAACAAACACGAGTCGTAGAGAATTATAAACTTTTCTATTTGCTTTTAAAGGGTTTTCTAGAGTTCTTTACTAGAAATACAAGCTTACATAAAAGTAATGATTCTTCATTGAGTTTTAGAGGGGTATTTCCCACCCCAAAAACTAGCTGAAAACAAATCTATTCTGCAGCACCTCTTAGTGAGGACAAGAAATGTACGCAACTCCCAAGTTTCTTTCAGTTACTCTGTCACACTTGTAGATATGGCTGTTGCATTGTACATGACCTAATTCAATGTCCTTTCTGAATATTTAATTCCGTGGAGATTTTAGCCTCTTGGAACTCTTTAATAGCTCCCAAGTAATTTTTCCCTCCCTTTCCTTTGCCTGTTTCAGTGTACTGTTGCGCATGATATTCCTCAGTTGTGAGGGCAGGAAAACCTCATGCAGTCCATGGCCTGTTCCACAGAGCAGATAACGTGGTGTGTAGGACCACACTGTAAGCCAGTTCAGTGAACCAGCACAAACTGATTGCTTTCCCCAGAGACTGGGGTTAGACTGTGGCTGTACAAACCCTTTGACAGAGCTGCAGAGGTGGAGGAAGGTTATGGTAGTGTCTGGGGCTGCTCAGGGAAAGGTGAACAACCTTAAACTATGTTTTGCTGTGCGAAAGGCCCTGTCTTGCAACCATCTTGGAAGGTCACAGGTTTCCTCCTGTTTTCTGTCAGAATTGTTTTGCATAGCTCATATTGTTATTTTTAGGCAAATTAAGAGCTTGGGAAGTTTCTCTAAGAGAGGTATTTACAGTTTGGTTTTAAAAATGCAGCAAGGATGCAATCTTTAAATGGCACCTCAGATTCTCTGGGGATGTTTTGACCCAAGGAGCAAACTTATTTTTCCCTCAATTGATTCGGTAATGAAAGGATGGAATCCTGGAAACATTTATTAGCTGCTAGGTGAACTGGAAAGAGACAAGTAGTTTGGTGTGGTCTCAAGTCTTTATCAATTAGTAAATGCAGATGTCAGAGAGACACCAGACAATATGAATCCTGTACCAGCAGCAGTGCCGTTCACATTGCCTGCCTGGCTTTATGCAACTCAGACAAATTCTCTGCATGTTAGCTTGACAAGGGGTAATATTTTAAAAAGCCATTACTGTTAAATCGATGCTATTGAAAGAAGACTGGTCTTCTCAGAAGTTTTAATAACTCATCAAAGCGCATTACAAGGTGGCTGGTTTAAGAGGTATTTGAATGTGAAATTAAAATTTGAGACCACTGGTATAATACAATGTTTGTGTTTGTCAGAGATTAATTGCAAACTACATTTTGCTTGCTTGCAATGTTGCTTACAGCAGTTTCAAGTTGGCATGCTCAGACAGGCAAGGTGAATAAGAAGATAAATTTGCAAAGCTTACAGCTTGGTCAAGTGGTGTGGCTCTTACAGCTTGGTCAAGTGGTGTGGCTCCGCCTTTTGTCCTTCTTCCTGTTTTGTGAAGTGTCGGTCAGAAAGCATAAGGTTTCCACACTCTTGATCTTAGGGTTTTGGGCCATCCTAGAAGCTGAATGCTGGCACCAGCACAAATCATTTCAGTGCTGACAGGATCTGTCAGAAAATACATATGAATAATGGTAAAAGATAGCGTGTCTCCAAATCCAAGCTGAAATCATGAGTAAGATGTTGCTGTTATTTTGTTAAATATTTTCTTTCTACTTGAATTTGAGGTACTCACTGCCCTTCTGTGACCTTACAGGATACGTGTCTTGGAAGATTTCCAGCACAATTTTCACAGCTGAATGTTGTTCCTGCAGCTGGGGAGTCTGACTTTTACAGTAAGCTTGATATAGAGAACTCTTCATTACTCAACTATTTCATACACACGTCTTGCATTACATGTTTACTTCACTGTATGCCTTTCCATAGGCTCATTCTGTGGCTGTTGGGGTAGCATGCCTATAGAGAAGCCTGCAGGACTGCTGTCTCCCCTTGCAGAAACAGCTTGCATTTCACCAGTTGCACAGTCCCTTTTAGTAATTCTGTGGTAGCCTGAGCAGGTTTCTGGCCACCACACACCCAGCGGGCACGCTATTCACTTTTGTTTGCTTATTCATCTCTCTACCAGGGTAATCCTGAAATTAGGGTACATGAGAACATATGTTTAGCACTGCTGAATAGAAACTGGATGTACTGATGGGATGCTGTTACCTCAGAGAAATACCAAAGCAAGACCATTAATCTTCCATTTAGGATGCAAACCCTGGATGTAGGTGTTCTTTTCTTTTGCCTGGAAGAGAGACATGCAAACCATTGATGCCAGAGATTAGTGTACACTGTGTCTTATGTTCCTATTTTCTGCCCTGTGGTTTCCCAGCTCTGGTATTCACCACAAAATGAATATAGAGTTAAAAGCACCATCATTCTCAGCCTATTGAACATCATGGCTGTAGTTCATTAGCATCCAAATGCCTTTAAGCTGATTGTCGCCTTGGTCACACTGCTCCAGAGTTTACAGGATGAAAGTACCAAAAGTTCAGAAATAATGGGTTGCATTGTTGCTGAAGGGAATCTGTGATTAGTCGAGGTTTGCACATGTACTGTATTGAGGAAATAAAAAATACAAATTATTTTTTTCTCTTTATTATTCAAGTGTATTCACATTTAAAAATAATAATAATAATAATTAGACAAACGTTGCTGGAGAACAGGGAGCAGTTTATTCACAGTCTTCATATGTTTTGCAGACCTTTGTTTCTAAGTAGGTAATTAAGAAAGAGGTTATGAACTCTAATAATTACCAGGCTCCTCTCATTTAAGGAGTTAGTTTGAACTGGAGTGAAGTAAGAGAAAGGATTCTTGGTAGCTTTTCTCTCAGATTCTCAGCTATGCCAGGCTGGGTTCAAAGTCGGGATGGACTCACAAAGAAGAAAACAGAACAGCATGACTGTTTTTTTGGTTAGCAGATGTATCAGTCTCTGTTGACTGAAGCATAACTGAAGCATAACATTTTTTATTGGGAGAGGTGCTCTACTTGTTCAGTAATGGACTAAAAGGAGATACTGCAGTGTGAGAGTGAAGTGCTTAATGTTAATGCCCGAGCCTAGGATAGCTGGGGTGCTGTGCCTCAGCAAGTAAGTGCGTTAGCAGATCCATATGAGAGAATTCCTTATGCCTGTTCTCCCCTGGCAATGGCATCGCTAGAGGTTCACTCAGTGATAAAAAAATAACCAAATGGTGCAAAGAGATAAAAGCTGCTATCTGCTCAAAATAAAAAGATCATTATGGTCACAAAAAAAATCTTTGCTGGAGCCTTTTGCATTGTCAGCTCTTTTAATGAAAATCCCTGACTGCAAAACTTGGAGGCAACCCAGCCTGGCAGCTCTGGGATTTACCTTTACAAGGGAGGGTAAGTCTGGCAAAAATCAAGCATCTGGATCTCTTGCCCATGAAAGATGAGCTTCTCTGTTTTCTGCAGCAGAAGAGCAGAGGAAACATCTGACCTATCCGAGGCTGTGGGTGGATGGGTGGGAAGCAACACCCACCAGTGGCTCAACTGGGGACCACAACCTGCCAGATTCACTGTGGCAACTGCGTGCACACAGGTGTGGTTGAAGGCTCTGTGTTTCATATTCTGGTTTGCTGACTCAGGCACTGGCATCTCATGCAGCCAGCTTAATCTGCAACAGGAATATAACTAGGACCTGCCAGCTTAGCCTGTAAGGGGAGTGCAGCACGGATTCTCCATCTTGCTCAACTGAATGGTTTATGCTTTGCCTGGTTGCTCTGCTGGGGCACTCTGTCATTTTTCAGCTTCCTGAACACAGATATAAGTAATATATACATTTCAGGCCTGCCACTGCCCAAGGTTATTTATGAATTAACATTTTCCTTTATCATTAGGTAGAAGTAGTTTAAGTGAATACATACTGAATGCATAAATCTGCCAACCCCACTCGAATAGGAGAGAGCAGTTGGAAAATAGCATGCCAATTTAGGCAAATTTCAGAGAAAACATTTTTTCTATCCTCATGGCCCAGGGTGAACATGATTTGAAGGCTCATTTCTGATGCAGTGGTACAGAGGCAGAGGCTCTTCTTTAAACAAAATAAACCTTTGGATATCAAAGCCTGCTGAGAGTAGCAGAGAGTCATTGCTGCAGGAGAGTTGATATACTACCTGTGGAGGCCTGGGTTGCAGTCTAGCCGTTTGCTCCGAGAAGACAGAGGGAAATGAGTTAGCCACCTCATTTTCAGATGTGCTCAGCATCCTCAGTTCATCTGAAGTCAAAGGATGCTGTGGGTTTCTAGTACCTCGTGTTGAATCTCTCTCGTCACAAGAAGGCATTTGTCTGTTTTAGAGCAACAAACAGTTTAATTAGTGTCCTGGCCTGCAAGACCTCAGGCTTCAAAACTAGAAGAGTCAAGATGCTGAAAATCGGGACTGTGGGACATTGTAGCACTGAGACACCTGGCAAAAGGAGGGAAGTAGGGCTGAAGTTCCTAACACGGTTTTTATGGAGCCATGATCTCCTCAGGTCTGCTGTGAGATCACTCTTGTAGACCTGTGGCCTGTGCAGTGCGTGGCAGCAAGCCCCACCTCTCAAGGGATAAGTACGTCTTCACCTAGCAGTTCAGATTGTGAATGTATTTGTTATCAAGGCTCAGCTGCATTTTAAGGCTAAATCACCTTGAGGGTTGTTGGCTGGGAGTCTGCTGCTGCCTGGACTCATGGGGTAATGTGCAGAGTGAGGCCATCCTGCAGACTCCAGTTCTGCTCATAGGAACACTGGTATTGTACAAAAGCTGCCTTGGTAAGGAGGCTTGAGACCTGGCTGGCAACACCCCCTCTGGAATCTGCTTGGGCTATGTCCAGGCTTGGGCTCTCTCCTGCCCTGCCTGACTCATAACCCCCTCAGGCTACTCCCATCCTGACCAGCTGGCTGCCAGCTCTAGGCTCTGTCATAGCTCCTGGCCCGTTCTGCTTCCCTTCACCTGCACAGTGGAGGCTGGAGGGGCATATCTGGCTTGGCAGCTATTGCACTTACCAGCCTAAAAATTTCTGCTTGTTGAACCATGGTGGAAAGCTTGTCCTTGCCTTTCCAGCCTGCAGGAAGAGATGTCTCTGTGACAGAAGGAAGAGCCATGAGTTTTCGTAACAACGAACGTTGCCACCAGAGATGAAGAAAAGGCTGAGGTACTTAATGCCTTCTTTGCATCAGTCTTTAATAGTGAGACCCGTTATCCTCAGGGTACTCTGACCCCTGATCTGGAAGGCAAGGACGGAGAGCGGAATATACACCCCATAATCCAGGAAGAAATATTTAGTGACCTGCTACACCATCTGGACACTCACAAGTCTATGGGACCAGATGGGGTGCATCCGAGAGTACTAAGGGAGCTGGCGGAGGAGCTTGCCAAGCCACTCTCCAT
>VYZV01033136.1:43542-69482 GCA_013401275.1 Pandion haliaetus
GGTGAGGGGCCTGGAGCACAAGTCTTGTGAGGAGCGGCTGAGGCAAGTGGGGTTGTTTAGCCTGGAGAAAAGGAGGCTGAGGGGAGACCTTATTGCTCTCTACAACTACCTGAAAGGAGGCTGTAGTGAGGTGGGTGCTGGTCTCTTCTGTCGGGTGGCGGGTGATAGGACGAGAGGAAATGGCCTCAAGTTGCAGCAGGGGAGGTTTAGATTGGATATGAGGAAAAATTTCTTTACTGAAAGGGTTGTCAGGCATTGGAACAGGCTGCCCAGGGAAGTGGTTGAGTCACCATCCCTGGAGGTATTCGAAAAGCATGTAGACAGGGCACTTCAGGACATGGTTTAGTGGGCATGGTTGACGGTTGGACTCGATGATCTTAAAGGTCTTTTCCAACCTAAACGATTCTATGATTCTATGACTTCGTAACATCCTTGGGAAAGGGCTCCAGCGGACTCCAGTACAGAGAGTGATCCTTATGATGACAGAAAGCTTTTCATAGTTACCTGGTTATAGATACTGGTCTTTAGAGGGAGAGGCTGAAATATTCTGAATTAGAAATTGCATTTATAAGGACACTCTGTAGCCCTTAAAAAGAATAATCAAATTTTAATTTGGTAGACGGCACTTACTCTCTCCTGCCTTCTCTACTGTCTCAAGATTCTCTGCACCAATCCAAACCATATCCAACTGACACGCTGATTTCTGCTTCTCGATTAAGGAATCTGAGGGGTCTGGAGTCCACCTGGCTGTTTGCAAGAAACACCCATTTTGATGAGATGGTTCTTTTTCTTCCTAAAGCACTTTTACAAATTTAGTAGGCAAGAGAGACAGAAAGGCAAAGATAGTGTTATAATTTATTATCCCCATTCTACAGATAGAGAACAGAAACCCAGGCTGTATTTATGCCATCTTTTGAGAGGCAGACCTACTGCAACCTGCAAATCCAGATTTATGGTCTGTCTAGACAACTGGAAATGAGTCTCGTATGCTGACTTAAGGCTTCTCTCCAATACATGCAGTGTACGTACCCAAAAGTGCCTGGCAGCCTGGCTCAGTATGCCAGCAGCATGCAACTGTTATGCTATTTGCAGAACTTTGGATGTAACCAGACTTCTGCAACCTGCATGAATGAGTTTCTATGATGTGCTGGCTGCCTTCATAGGATCTCCAGGAGAAGGTGGCTGGATCTGGTGGCACATTGTCCCCAGGCAGCGCTGTCTGTGGCACAAATCTTGTCACAGAGATTACGTGGTTTGTTTAAAACGGATTTAAGATCCTCTGTCCTCAGAATGTAAATTCATTGCCTTAACAAAAGGCTTTTATATCGTCTCTGTAAACTCAGCTATGTCCCTTTAGCAGCTGCCTTTTACCTAGATGTACCTTAACACCTCAGCAGACAAGATGTTTGGATGCTATTAAGGCAGGCAGGTAAATTGAGTGTCTCTCCTTCACGGCACAGTTACCTCCCCAGCATGTGGCAGTGAGGTATGCTGTTACTGTGAGCCATAATGCTGTAAAGATTTTGAGACCATCTGTTTGAAAAGTGCCTGTTTTACCTTGCCAGGCATGTCTGATAGAAGCCATCACAGCAGAGCAAGGCATTTTCAACCCATTTATCTCATCGAACGCTGCCACTGTTCCCCCTTTTTCTCTTTCATTCTCTCTCACTCTTTCTTTTGTGAAGTATCAAGAAACAATACCAACAGATTGCACTAATCAAATGAGCATCGGTAGCACCTGCTTTAGCTTTTGCACCCGGCATGAATGGACGCAAAATGTGACAGGTTTGACAGATGTAACTGTCTTGGAATGAAGCAGGACTTGCACTCTGGGGCAAGTACAGGGAGGAAAAACAGGAAGAAAACAGTGAGAGAAAGGGGCATCATTTGTATCACACTGGCAATTTACATCCAGTGCTTTCTGCTTTCCCTATTCTTAGCATGTGGCAAGGAGGAGGGTTTCATTCAGGCAATGAGTAGGGGAAAGCTAGGGAGCGGTCAGAAGGATGCACTACATCTCTTCCCCCCCCCAGTATTTGAGGAAATGGACCTGTGGTCAGCTCTCTGAATACAGCACTTGTTCTGTAGCTCTGGCCAGGAGGTTGCTGGTCTTACAGCCAGTGTTTAAGAACATTTTAACTACTCCCAACTGTCCAAAAGCAAATCTGTATGTGCAGACTGGATTATGTTTATATTTAAAGGCAAGAACAAGCACAAAACTGGTATAACCAAGTAACATCAAACTGCACATTAGCAGGAGGACTTATTATTCTCAAAGGTGCTTTATTTGATCAATTCAGACATTTTGAAAGCAGGCTTTTGTCTCTAAAGTTTACATGTCTCAGTCTTTCTCTCCTGAACTTTAATTCATTTTATTGAAATGGAAAAATCCAAAATGCTAAGGTATCATAGACCCAGTTCAGTCAGGCACTTTAGAAATATTTTTACCTTTATGCACTAAGGAGATTGATAGATGTGTCGAATCTCAGTCTACAAAGCAGGTTGGAGCTAGGAGGACAAAGTGACTGGGAAGAATGAATTAGAGAAATGACAATTCTAGCTCTCATCAATTTTCTCCAGAAGTGACACGTTTATCATGGAAGTCAATCCAGAAAGCAGCTGCATACACAGAGAGAGTCATATATCTGAGATGATGCAATCTCTCTTTCCCTAATGTCAGATATATACACGAGCAGTAAAACGGCCTTCGGAGGCCAGCAAGTTTGGTCTTTTTTGAGCTGACATCAACGCATTATTCATGTGTTAGGCACTGTCTAGATGGCTGTGATTGCTGTCATACTCAGGAATCTTTCTCGAATTTTTTTATAGGCAAACATGAGCAATAGCAAGAGGCTCCAGCCTTTTCTTCCCCCTCTCCATTCTGTTGTTTCCTCTATTCTTCAGGCTGTGTAACTTTTTAAGCATGACATCTTGATGAGTGAAATACAGAACACGGTACGTGAGGAATCCCAAAAGGCAGGCAGAGCATGGTACTTGACTTTCATCTGCTATTCACTTTCAGCAATAATTTTGATGCCTTAAATGGTTTCCATTCTGTAAATTTGATGATGCGTGATATGGAAGGGGGAGACAGTGTGAGGGGGGAGGCAAAAAAGAAGGATGAGTAATACAGCAGCTCAAAAATGTGATAACTATTAGAAAGCCCCCTTGAGGTAGCTGTGATTTTTGAAGGAAATTGTTTACAAGGAGCAAAAAGAATTTTCAAACTTAAAAAAAAAAAAATTCCTGCTTTTAGGCTATATGTTTTACAGGACTTGCAGGCAGTTTTATTATTAGTTGTTGCAGCATTTATGTTGGATATGAGTTCAATGCTGCAGGGTCCTGGCTGCCGAATTGAAAGAAAATTAAGGGTGCCATGCACTTCAAAAGCTCACAGTTCTTCTAGCCTTAGGGGAGATGCGACATGGGGGGTATCACGGCATGACAGTCCAGGTTTTGTGCCAGCACAGTCTTGTATGCGACCTTCACCGAGTCACTTAACCAATCCACTTTGTTAGTTTCTGTTCTGTAAACTGGGAATATACTTCAGTGATTAAAGATAAAACCTGTTATAGACTATAAGTTACCATACCTGCTTGTCATACAATCTATTTATATAAGAGAACGCACTACCTTTAATTTGAGCAAAGTGTAGAGGAGTAAGCAAGCATATTTGTTGCAGGGTATAGATACCTGATGAGCAAAGCCCTGAGAGAAAGCAGTAACTATGTCAATTGGGAGAAGTATTTTGTAAGTAACTAATAAACGTTAATGGACTTTAAATGTGTGACTGTTCCATTTACATACAGACTGCTGTTTCTGAAGACCTGAGACACTTTTAAAATATTTGCCTTGCAAAGACTTCGGGATTTATGTAGTTAGGGTTTTGTTGTTTGGTTGTTTTTATGCCTCAAGACTGTGGAGTAGTTGGGGGAGTATGAAAAGAACAGTTAATGTTGCTGGTAGGTAAAATGCCTACCATGGATGGATGATGACTTCCACTTCAAATCTGCAAAAGTAGTTGCTTAGATTGACTTAAGCAGACCAGTTATCCCTGCTTCAGTTTTGTGGCTGCATGTTATGCTTACCTGTCCTTTACATGCCTCATCTCTACCCAGTAGGTAGCTCATTTAACCCTTCCTCCTTGATTTGTTTTCAATTTTCTTGTTTTGCTCTCTGAACAGGAATTTGTTGGTTCATGCAACTCGGGTTCCAAAGGACGGCACAGCTCTGGTCTGTCCTGTCTGTATATTGCAGAACATGGACTTATGCCTGATTAACGGTTGCAGAAGCAAATCCTATGCTGCCCTGCTAATGTCCTTCCTATCCGACTTGGAAGAAATGGGTACCGTCTGTTCGTTCTGATTATTTGAACCAGATCAATCACAAATACCTGGAAGGGTGTGGGGCCTGGCGGGACTACCAAACACTGTTAATTCAGGACCTGGTTTTGGCACAGTCAGACAAGGGAGGAATTGCTTGCTGTTCATCTTAACTGTTGACTATCAGCATTATTGCGCCATGTACTTCCAGAACCATTTTGAATCTCTATTCAAAAGCTTGTGCTGTTGTTTGGTTTAGTTTAGAGTAACGTGTTTGAGGATATTCAGATTTGCTTACGGGTACTGCTTCTCTCAAGGAGTGCTGGGTTTTGGCGTTGGAGAAGGCAGGCTAAGCGGGGACCCCAGGGGATGACACCACTACAAGACTGGCTGGTCTGAACATAAGGAAATGAAAATGAGCTGCTCTGTCAACCATGCAATCAGAAAGTTAACAATTTAAAACTTAAATGCATCAGCTTCTCTCTTAATGTTATGACCCAGTGTCTTAGGACTTGGGAGAGATCAGGGTAGCTGCATGGTTCCGAGGCCTAAAACCAAAAATGGGATAAAGCTTTCACTGCATGCACCATAATTTATAAAACAGTTTATGCCACAGGTCACATTTACCATCATTTCTTTTGCTCATTTAGCTTTTAAAAGGTTGGGAAGAAAGCAATTTAAATGGAGTGCCTAGGAAAGCAGATATGTTGCCTGTCATGTATGCAAATAATCACAAGTAATACAAGCTCCTTTGCATTATTATGCCAAGAACTTTGAGGAATTCTGGGTTTTCAGAAGTAGGGGTCTCTGTCCATATGTTAAGGGTTAGCCTGATGTAACAGACCTGATCAGGAAATAGCTTGAACATTGAGAAGCATTGACCTTTTGCCCTCCCCAAATCAAACTGAAAGTGTTACCATGAATTTTCATAAACCAAAGCTGTAAAAAGATTTAAAAAAAAAAAAAAAAAATTTAAGATGGCAGGTTGAGTGGAAGATTTAAGTGGTCAGTCAGATACTGTATTTGATTTCAGCTTTCAATACAGGAATAATGATTAATGATTTAAGCTTTGTATCAAAATAAAGAACACAATGAGCACCTTTCTGACTGCATCAAGCACTGCCAGACTGAAGCTTTTTCAGAAATCTCCATTTCATTGCTTTGTCTGGTCCAGTGGTGCTACTAGTCACCCATTTTTCTGAGCAGGGTGTGCAAGGCTCAGGTCTTACAGAGCATATACTGCCAAAGCTGAGGACAAAAATTCAGGTACTGCAAGAAGTGGTTCATGCTGCAAAAGAATTGTTAAGGCAAATTTTCATCATTTGATTTAAACAGTTTTTACATGAAAGTAAACATGTTTACCCAAAGAAGATTAATCAGTCAGAGGATTGGGTTATAAGTAGGAAATCTCAGAGCTAGTTAAGAATTCATCCTGAAAAGTCCTTGGAATGCTTAATTAAATTGTTTTTTCTTACCTCCCTCTTTCAATACTACTCTATGGAAGGAAGATAATTTACTTCAGGGAAATGTTTAAGGTAGTTTAAAATTTATCCAGGGCATGTAAATCATTTTAGTTCCATTTTTGTACCACCAAAGGTTTCTGTGAGCTGCCTTCAGACTGGAATGCACTTAAGCTGTGTTTGTAGAAATAAACAAATGTCGCTCTTCTTGCACATCATCAATTATTCTTGTTTTCCCCAATTGAGGGGTACTGAGGAAACATTATATAGAAGAATGATATGGACAGATGAACCTGAAAGGGACCAGAATTTGCTATGCGTGTTTCCTGGGCCTAAGAAACTTCATTGAAAATATATATTTTTGTTTTTCATCTTCTTCTTAAATGTTTTCCCTTCTGAAATTGCTGATAAATTGGTATATAACCTCTCTTATAAAGCACAAGTCCATTCTCACTTCATGATCTGTAAAGACTTCAAGTTCTGCTTAGGAAGCAGTATAAATTGTGTGGTAGACATTCAGGGCAGCTCAGTCACAGCAGGACTTAGGAGATTGTCAGTTCAGACAGCTGAGAGAGTGGTCGTGAGCAGGCAGACTTTGTTGTTGTTGTTGTTGAGGATCATTCAAAACAATAAGAAAACAATTCATGGCAGCTTTTTTTATTACAGAACTGGCATGAAGCAGAAAAGGATGCCTCAAATCTTAGCCCAGAAAAAGGCTTGGAAAATGTAAAATGAGTAAACCAAATTCAGCAGTGATAGAATATTCAGGCTATTTGGGAAGCTTTGCAGTTTCCACTTGTGTTCCTATTTCTGAGCTTATACCATGAGCCACTTCTTCTCTAGGGAACTGCATTGACATCAGAGATGGGAACATACCAGTGGTTGCAATGATGCTTTGGCAGGAGGTAGACAGACAGTGGTTTGATTTAACATTCAGACACGGCCACTGAGGTGTTTCAAAGTATTGGTGGTTTATGCCCTTCTTTAAAGCAATTCTGCTTTGAATCTTGTCTCAGTGAAGCCAGAAATGGGACTTACTAATGAGGAAGCCAGGATCCTTTTAGCAGGTCCCTGGGGGAGTGAAGTTTGTTTCAGACTCTTTCCACCTCGACTATTCCAATTTGTATGAATCCTATAACCCAAATGAATGTTTTAACATTTTTAAACATATTAAATCACATCTTGCCAAGACAAAAATTTCAATAGCAACAAGGAACATTTGTTGACGTGGTGCGTGTACCCTGGCAGGATTCTGCCCCAGGCACAGTGCCAGAGCTTGTTCTGGTAGGGCTGGAACTGCTGTGCCCTTCCGAAGAGGGAACTTGCTCCGGTATATTTGTACCATTTCTTGCAGTTTCCAGATGTGAGATTAGTTTCAAGGCCTCTCTTGCTATCCTGACTCACAGTGATGCAGGAAGACCATTCAGATGGCTGCAATGAGCATGAGGAATGGTAGACTTTCCTGTGAGCAATGCCGTTTACCTGTCTACTGCACAGTGTGGCCTTAGCATCTGGAGTTACAGGAGGATGAAAAAAATAGCAAGAAAATAGGGGATTCTCAAAAACCTAGCGGAGGCGCCCAGCATGGCCGACGTTTTCTACTTTCACATTTCCATTTTCAGTTAAGAAACTGAAGTAACTGATGAAAATTCAAGTGTTTTATTGCATGCATGGAAATTATTTTTAAGTGGTTTTGGAGCTAACATGTAGATATATAAGTAGGAGAAGTCCAAACTTTGTCTTGTCTTTTGCTCAGCATGTCATTATGGGAAAAATCCTTCTTTTCCTCCCCTCTCCTGACCTCATTTGAAATCTTTCTGAACTGCCACCTGTAAAAAAAATCAGATAGCAAAAGAGGAACCAAGTTGCAGAGTCAGGGAGAGCGCCTGAGCATTTAACTGTTACCTAGACTTGGCTTGAGATATCTTATAGCTGATCCATAGTAATGTCCACCAAATGTCATTAATATATTTTTAAAAAATGGAAATATTTTTATTGGTAGAATTATACTAACTTCAGAAATGAGATGCTATTTTGAACATGAAAGACATTATCTTCCACTTCAAAGTTTGGAAAAGAAACAGAGAATTTGGAATTATTTTCAAAACATTATTTCTATTTAGAAATGAATTTTTGCTAAAAGTTTAACAAGTTTGGCATCTTTAAATAAAAATACTTTATTAAAATTACGTATACTGGGTAGAATATAAATGATTTTGTCAGATGCCTTACATAGCAGGTTTTATTACCGAAAAAGAAACAGAAACAAGAAAACCCCTTCTCCACAGAGATTTCTGCTTGTCTAACCCTAAGCCTTGTCAAATGCTGTCAGCTAAGGATAATTGCAGAGCAGCAGGTCAGACAGGAGAACTCAATATCCATACTGCATACTTGTCTCTTTTCTGGATCTGCTCTATGATACCTGGAATATCACCGCAATGAGTAAATCTCACTTCAGAATTACAATATAGTATTTTTTATTAAGATCAGAGAACTGCTGTGAAAGAGGCTGGTATCAAACCAAAACAAAACCTAAGGAAACAAAACCCCCACACAACAAAACAAAGAGCTTGTTTATTGAGAAAAATGGAATTTTGTGTTGGGATATTTTCAAAAAGATGGTGACTAATTTAAGTTTTCATAAGGCAAGTAAATGTTTGAAGTAAAAATTCCCTTCTCGTCACACCTGTGTCACCTGCTTTACCTGTCTTTATACACATGTGCCATATTTATATATTTTTCTAGACAGTTCTCATTATTACCACTGACCAGGGATGGGAGAAGGAAAGTGCAGATGATGAAATAAATTGGAGTGGAGGATGGAAATTCTGCCTTTTCATAGGAAAGCTGTCAGATGGATTAATGGCTGGGCTGAGCCAAATAGCTCTGTTATCAGATCAGATAGAGACCTCTCCCATCTCTTGCTAAAATAAATGAGAAAGGGGGCTCTGATATGGATTTTGTGAAGGATGAACCCCTCGAGAGTAAATTAAAGACAGGATAATAGAGTTCCTTACTACGCATGTGTAACTACTGCTCTGATAAATTGGGATGAATGCAATCTTACATATGCCAGTGATATCCAAGTCTTTCAAAAATCTAGGTATATCTGTATCAGACGATACAGATGTGTTTTATTTTCTTGCAGGACTAGGAAGGAACCTACAGAGCATATGAATGAAATGGAAAATCACTGCAGCAGTGGGTAGGCCATACCCATACAGACAGAAAATTCCATTATCTTCCATTCAACCAAAAATAATACTTTTGTTCAGAAAAAGTGGGGGCAAAAAAGTGCAATACCCTCTCCCAACCTGTCAAAAGGAACATAGGAAAGAAAGCAAAGCCATGAAGAGAATAAGTTTTGTGTCCTGTCCTGGGCCAATGTCCACACACCAGGGGAGCAGCTGGGAGTGTGCTTGCCCTGAACCCACATCGGAGAGCAGTGTTTTGGGAGGAAATCTAACCCTCCATGCTCGTGATGCTCACTGAGGCTCTGCAGTGACATGAAGAGTGACCTGAATGTGACTACAGGTGGCCTGTGTAAAGGGGTGCTGAATGCCATAATGCACCATTTAGATTCTCTCTGAAGCAGCTGCATTGCACAGGCCACGTTCCTGCGGTTTGAGTGTGACGAAGTGAATCAACTCCTCACCAGTCCCATGTTGATTGCACAATAATTGTGGAGGGAGGGAGGCTGCAAATCTGTACTTACTTCACAAGGGTGTGTTGGAAAACTAATAAAACAAAGTGAAAGGAGAAGTCAGAGAGACTAATTGACAAGATGAACAAGACAAATGATAAAGGGGCTTGAAGAACTGACTTGTGGCGTATGGAAAGGCTGCAAAGGAGATAGGCATGCTCCAAGCAGTGATTGCAAGGTGACTTGACAATGTTATGCAAATATTTGAGGGAATAAACAGCACTGGGGAAGAGAAATTAGTACAAGATTTATCATAGACAGCAGGAAGATGATCTGCCAGAAAAACTTCTTGAAAGACATCATAGATGGTGAAATAAGCCTTCCAGTGGCAAGAGGAGAATGTAACACTGGGTGAGATTTTTAAAATGAAATTGGAAATCAGAAACAGAGAGCAGTCCTGCTTTGGGTGAAAGAATGAATGTGTGACGTACTACTGTAGGCATCCTCTGGGTTTTGATTCTCCTATACACCATTACTTCACACATGGTTTTGTACCTCAGGGATGTGGTGTTCTAGCGAATTGATAATAAATATGAAAAGCGAATTGGACATAAAGCAGCAACCCTTTGACAGCATGAGAACTGAGTGTATAATCATGCTCAGCCTTTCTCAGAAGCCCAGAATAACAGCTTGCAGTTTTCTCTGTAGGGCCTTTGTCCCTTACTCACAGCCAGCGGAACACTGTGTCTCATGTTGAAGTTTGCCCCGTGTTACTGGGCCCACTGCTGTTCTCCCTAGAACCTCGGCTGGAGGGTGCTGTGGTTCCCTTCACCCGGTATGTCTTGCTTTTCTTGCCAGAGAATCAGAGGTGTGGGGACAGGAGAGAGAGGCCACTGTGTGCCTAAGGTTCAGCCTCCTCCAAACTGGGTTTCAGCCAGGGCGCTCCCATGGTGCAGGAGCTCAGGCTTGGGGCTTGCATGGACATTCCAGCCCATATCAGGCTGTTCTCAGTCCCAACGCTTTATTTTGTGGCAGCTTAGTTTCTCTAAAAATCTTTGGTGAGCAAGCCCGTTGAAGACTTTAGAAATTGTAGATGCATAAAAACACTGGAATTTCTTCATACGCACTGACTCTCCAAAACCAAACTGTGACACATCTGTGTGACACCAATTGTCTTTAGAAAAGCTGTATTGATTCCCCTTCACTACGTTTATTTGTATTTCCTGATTTTGTTATTTATTACACAGCTTCTAACAATTTATACTATACTGTACTGTACTATACTACAACTACAGTTGTCTTTACCCCTCCTTATGTCAGTGGACCTGTGGGGGATTGTTCTCAGCAGAACTGGGTTTAAACCAGGATCTCTGTCAGATTAATGGGTGATGAGCAATGCACAGAGGCAGAAGTTTGCTCTCTGGAGCTCTGTGATTTCTGCCTTCTCTGCCCAGTGGTGCTCCTTGCTGGTGGGGGAACCAGCTCTTTGGCTCTGCTCACCGGGTGGAACAGCAGGTGATCGCTTACCTGAGCATCTCTGCTGAGTGGACTTAAACTGCTTGTTTTTCAGAAGTACATGACTTGTCACAGGAATATTATTTCTATTAAGATCTAACTTTGATTTATTTTTTTTCTTCCATCTATGCCTGTGGTTCTTTCTGCTGTTTATTTTCCTTGGATATGCTGTATGTCACCCCTTTCAGCACAATATATCTTCCTTTTTCTTCTATTGAAAATCTCTTTAGGGGTTTGATTTGCCTCCAAAAACCTGGTGGTGCAAAAATGATCTTTCAGGGAGAGCTGTTAAGGAGGAATCTGATTACCTTTAATGAGGTGTCTCTTGTATAGTCCACACTTCTCATCACTGCTTTGATTTGCCTTCTCGTCCATCATTTCTGAATCATAGTAACAATTCAAAGATCTCACTGAAGATGTAAAAGCCTAGTGCTTGTCTTTACCGTATCATCTCTTTCCAAGCAAATGTTCCGCACTCCAAAGTGTCTTCTCTCTATTTTGCCCTGCTATCCGTATTTTAGCATAAATTAGTTATGTGGCCTTGGTAAGAAATGCTGAGCAGAATTGTCCCTTCAAATACAGAAAGATTTTCTTGTCATCCTATCGTACCTTTATTCTATTCCTATTTGAAGGTGAGAATTGGTAGATGGATGTGAGTCTGTCACAGCATGTTACAAACTACCATCAGAATGCTCTACCAATCATTTCATGTAGTAGGGGTATTCTCACTTTTCAGCCTATCTCTATTTGAACCTCCTGACTGCTGTTAACTGCAGTGTTGCCCTCCTCTTGCTTGTTTGCAGAAGAATGCTTGAAACAAGGTGAAGTGCTGTAATCTGTTTTAAAAAACCTCTCTGAGAGGACTGGAATTGCAGATACTGATTTGCCTTTACATGCTGAGAAGCCAAGCAGAATAGGTTAGCATACTTCCTGGTAACATGGTTTTGAATCTCAACGGGTTCAACTTGGTATTTCTCCTTCAAAGGAATTAACTGTATATAAATATGATTCTGTGTGGTATACACCTTTTGAATGTTTTAGGATCTTGTCCCGGTGATGCTGAGGTTCTTTATAAAACATGAAATTATTTACATGACTGGACTACCCAAGACCCTTTTTCATATAGCCCAGTGTGAGTAATGAAAATATGTGAGACCTGAAATATGTCTAAGTGATGTCCAAAATTATAACATCCATGATACATAAAACTTATTTAAATTTTAATGAAAGTGATCCAGTTTTGTTCCATCCTTCTGTCTGAGAAAGTGACCTGCATAAAAATCAGATGCATTTTGCTTCTTAATTTTTTATTACATGGGTTTGGGGAGCCAAATTATTTCCTGATTCCCATCCAGAGATTTGATCTGTCACTTTTGTTATCTTGCTTTTCAAGTTCACACTTTCAGAACATGAAAAAAAAAAAAAAAATTTGCTCCTCTGCAATATGTAGAACGAAATGGAAGGAGGGCAGAATTATGGGAAAAGCTTGTGGGAAAGCAAAGCAGTGATCTTACACCCCTTGCTTCATCTCATATTTCTTTTTGATCTGGCTACATGACCATTTTTTCCCTGAACATCTTTCAGTTGTGTTCCCTCTAGGCCGTGTTAGATACACACGTCTATTCTGCCTGCTTCCTACAAGAGAGGCACTGGCTCTTCCCCACGGGTTGTATGTCAGTGTCACAAAGCATGTCCTCTTTGTTTGTTACCAATATGGCCAACACTAGTAGGCTGCTCAGAAATGCCAACTTTAATTACAAATTTTACTTTCAAGAAGAGTGCACAGATTATGCCTGGGTATCTTAAAAGCGCCTCTTGCCTTTTGAACTCTGACTGTTATACTTCAAAAACTGGTAAGGCTTCTGCTCTCATGATTACCAGCCCTTGCTTTCACCCTGTCCCGGGAGGAACCCAAACAGAAACAAATGACAACAGACAATCTTGCATGCCTTGAGCTGGCTGATAGTAGGAAATAATGCAATTTCCCATTGAAAAAGAAATTAAAAAGCACTGGGAATATGTTGCTTGCTTTGTTTTCTCCTAAGAAAACTGACCCATTGGTTCTTGAAGTCAACCATTACAGAGGGTGTCTCAGAAGGACTCCAGTTGCAAAACAGGTATTACAAAGTGCCTGAGCCTGCCTTAGTTTTAAATTTGCGTGACCCACAGCTAAAGACTCATCACTATGCACAGTAATGTGAAAGCAACTGGCTACTAATTTCTTTCTGGATGATGAACTACCTTGTATGTAATCTTGCTTAATAAATGAGTATCTAATATATATATATATTAGTCACTGTTTTGGCAGAGTAAAGTGGATGAATATATAATGATGTTTACTCTGTAGACCCATAACACTGTTATAGCAATATAAAGCAAATCTGAGAACTGGGTCACAGAAAAATATATTGCCTGAGGTGTGCGTCTATTGTAGCATATTAACATAGTTCCTATATACTTAGTACAACATGGGTCCAGGCATCAGGTGATGATGTACTTTAGATTCAACAAGCTCGACAGCAATATTGACTTCAAACTCTTATTGTTTTGGGCCAATTTTACCGCAGTATTTAACTCAGATTGTTGAATCTTTGTATGTAATACTTGAGAAAGACAGCTGGAAATTGATCTGCTTACGCAGAGTTTATTCTTTAGAGACTTATACGAAGAGGCTTTGTACACGGCGGGCTGACCAAAGAGTTCAAGGTCAGCCCAAGATTTTGGCAGGGATGTGTTCTGTTACCCATGTTATTCAATTATCTTGCTGACTGGATGTGGATATAAGCCCTTGGTGATCGCAAAGGAGGAAGTGAAGTTAGGGGGTTTTATTAGTATGTTGACAGTTTTTAGACTTTGCTTCTGACTTTGGGTGTAATCAAACACACAGAATTTTTACATAAAATACTGCTTTAAAGGGGAAATATAAGTTATCCTGAAATATGGCACTAAAGGTTTTGTGATCAGTGACCGGGAGAATTTTTTTCATGCCTTCAAAATTGTAGGAGGAAGGAATGCTGGAGATCAAGTCAATTAAGTGGGTTTCTTTCAGACGAACTCTACTTAACCCATTGCAATTTTCTTGGGTTTTTACCAGATCACTGCTAGTGTAATTCCACTAATTTTCTATAATGTCACAGAAGAATGAATTGTACCTCACTTAGGAGATATTAAAGCTGAAGAATTTGGTTTGCATCTACCTGAGCTGCCTACAGACACTATATTTAGCCTTAGAAGGTGATGGCTGCACTCCAGCTCTGAGAAAAACAGAGATAAGTGCATTGATTCATTCAAACATTTATGCACATACTTAAATTTTCCCCCTACTCTCAAGCTGGTCACTCAAAAGAAAGTTGTTTGCTGTTGGTTTTTTTTCCTATAAAGCGGCATAAGGTAATGTGCTATAGGCTGTGTAGATTCTAGAAAACAAAGCACAGGTCACATGCTCAGGGCTGAAGAGCCACAGCCCTAAATTTGCTATGCATCTGTTCATTGACTCAAAGTTGCAAGAAGAAGAGGCAGATGACAAAAGTGTAAATTTATTGCGCTTCTAATTGGTAGGGACACAGTCAAGTAAGATGCAATTCTTACTTGAACCGCTTATTTTTGTGTCATAACTGTAATTAAATTAATGAGATCAAAAGAAAAAAAAATTAAATGGATTGTTATAGGTTGATTTTCTTTATAGTTCTTCTAGGAACAGGTCTAAGTTAAAATCTATAAAGTTCTTGCATGACCTTATGTAACTTTTAAAATAAGGTTTCTCCTGCCCCACTTTTTTTGGAAACAATTTAGTTCCCTGGTTAAGACTTTCTGAGCCAAAGAAACTACTTCTAGAAGAAGCAAGCTGCCCACTTTATATATATTCCATTGCAGACTATTGACATCATGTGAAAATGGTGGTAATAAATCCTAAAATACTCTAGAGTAAGTCACTGAATAGTTAGTGCCAGGGAAATTAATTTTAGCTTTGAAACACTATACTTACTCTCAACTGGAAAACAGGGAGAAATACTATGTGAGATTCAGGCAATATTGAAACTTCTGTTGAAGCTAAACATTATTTACTCATCTACTGTAGTCATTTTGAAACTAGGAGCTGTCTTTTAATCTTAAGAACTCCTCTGGCATTCCCTGAGTCTTCTTCCTTCACCACAGTCCATGCTTTTGATTAGCACCATAGGGGCAGGATTTAGGTGACCAAATACAGACATCAATGTCTGACTTAAGAGTCACCAGAAAGAAATAAGCACTTCCAGGACATGAGTTCTTTCTCCTAAAGTATTTGTGTAAGAGTCAGATGAATTGTTCTAAAACATCTCCTTCCTTCTACTAACTCCCAGGGAGTTTCTGGTCATTAGCACAGATTTAGGTATCTATACAACAGCTGTCTGAACCTCATGAGCTGACTCCTTGTCACTGTGTCTGAACCAATGTCTAGCATGATCATTAGGAGGTTTCTTAGGCTGAAGGGAGTCTGACTATGTGAAGAAGAAATATGTGGAAAACATTTAAAGAACAAAATGAAAAACATTTGTATTTTAATGAAAAAATGGTAGTTTTCTGTTTTGATTTGAATTTCCTCCATAAACAAGCTGCTTGGTACTTTTGTCTGGTTGAAACATTTTAAGGATATTGATGCTAAATCTGGTCTTTGAAATATAAGAGTCAGTGGATTGGGGCAGTGGTCATGCTTTTCCAAAAAACCAAAATTAACTGCCCTTACTATAGACTAAGGAATATCCTTAATGGGAAAAGAGCCATGTAGGGTGCTCAGGGTACCTCCTAACTTATTTGCTGATTAAAAAATGGCTGTAGCAGAAATCATTATTGCTTAATCTAATAAATTGTTCACTACCTCTGTGATGACATATATCCTCTACCCAGTTTTCTCCTCCTGGTTAAACTTCTCCTAGAATGAAGATTAAAAATTAACTTGGCATGGGTGTAATGGTTTAACCCCAGCCAGCATCTAAGCACCACACAGCTGCTCACTCACTCCGCCTGGTGGGATGGGGGAGAGAACTGAAGGGTAAAAGTGAGAAAACTCGTGGGTAGAGATAAAGACAGTTTAATAAGTAAAGCAAAAGCCGCGCACACAAGCAAAGCACAGCAAGGAATTCATTCACCACTTCCCATGGGCAGGCAGGTGTTCAGCCATCTCCAGGAAAGCAGGGCTCCATCACGTGTAACTTTTACTTGGGAAGACAAAACACCATAACTCAGCCCTCTGTTTGCTTAGTTTCAGGCAAAATGGCTGAAGTAATCATTTTCAGTAGTAGTGTTACCACAGTGAGGTGGAATTAGAAAAAAAAAGAAGAGAAGCCAATGTAGTATTCTCAATGCACTAGAGGCAGATTGCGAACATGAGAATTAAACACAACTGCAGAAAGTTGAATCAGGTGCATGATGGACTGAGTAAAAAGTTGTATAGTCTTATTTTAGCTAGTCCTAGTTTATTCAGGAGTGGCAGAAGCTGCTAGACTGCCAGCTACAGGGGTAGTAGTTGAATATACAGGGCGGAGACAGCATACACGGTAGTAGGGCCTGTCTCATTTATGCTACCCTGCCCACAAGCCTGCAGCCTGCCCAGAGGCAGATCCAGCTGTAGAGATAAGGGGAGAAGTATTTCCTCTTCCAGCTCAGCCAGTCTTTAGAACTTTATGGGAGCCAGGGAGCAATTAGAACCAGTGGGAAAAATGGTAGGATTACTGATAGGAAAAATAATAATTTGTATTAAATGAAGATAAATGGGGTTTTTAGACATTTTATGGCTTTGTGACAGTAAAGAATAGCGGCTTGTCTGGGTAACGCCCAGCATGTGACTATTTTGAATTCAAGAGGGTAAAAGAGCAGCAGCCAAAGGCCATGGAGTTAGCCTTGTTCCAGCATGTATTAGAAATAAATGGAAGAAAACGAAATGGCGTGATCATCTTGACCAGGTGTATTCAAAGGTTTCTTTGTGCTGCTTAGTAGGAAAGGAGAACACGCTGGTGTGCAGTAGTGCCTGTACGACACGAGTGGAGTGGGCTGTTCGAAGCAGCTCTTGTGGCTGGAGCATAGCATTTCAGAAGAAACCTCTCAGGGCTTTCTCCATGTAAAATAAAATGTGTACAAGTTTTTTTTCTGAAGGAATATAGCTGTGGTCTCTTGAATGCCATTCAGCCTGCTGCTTTACAGCCTTTCTCCTGGAGCACAGTGCACATTGTAGCACTGGCTGGGAGTTGCCCAGGATACAGTGCTGGCAGACAGCATTTGTCTTCATTATGTCATCTTATAAATAGTAACTTCTTGTGGCTACGGCTGCTCTTGTTGGGAGGTGACTACCAGCCTAAATATCACTTCAAATTTCTGAAGGTTGGAAATACTACTACTTACCAGTCTAGAAACAGCTTTCTGATATCCTGATACTTCAAAGTAGAAAGAGAAGACTGATGTTCCCCTTTAGTCCGAGCCTCCATTTTGTCACAGAATTTAGATTTTTGGTGTTTAAAATGACTGCGTTGCTATAAAGCTATAATAGTATAAATAAGATTAGACTAGAAGATCGTTTGTGTCCTGCAAGGATATAGTTATATATTGCAAAAGAACATGCAATAGTAATGGTACAGATGCATTACCAAAAATTTTCATAGAAGTTTGTGTCCATTAAATTAAGAGCAACACAAATACAAAAAAAAACCTCTGTAAGAGAAAAGTGTATGGGGAAAATTTAAGAAGAAAAGATTTTTAAAGTAGACCACTGAAGAGATATTTTAGGCTCTAGTTGTTAAGTTGAGACATAGCATAAGAGTTCATACGGTGTGATCCAGGGACTGTACCACAGAATATCAGAATGCTGAGCAGCATGAAAGAATTCACAGCTATATCTTTTTTCCTAGGCTTTTTTTTCTGGGGGGCAAGCCATGCAGATGGCTTCTCCAAGCATCCTACTCCAATCACAAGAGCAATTTGGAATAATTTGTTTCTCCCTGTGTTGAATTGATTCTGAACAGGCACAGTGCTCACCAAAATATTTTTCATTCCCTCTAAATAGTAGAGAGATACATTTAAACCTATGTAACAAATGAGATCATTCCACGATGGTTTTGCTCATTATTCATAACAGGCCACTGAGGGTATATTCACAAGCAGTAACACTTCTGATAGTGCTAGCATCCCTGTGACTTTGAAGTATTTGCATGCTGTGGCTCTTCTTCTAGTCTGGCTTTTTTTGGCAATCACAAAGCTGCAAAGCATCCAAGCCCCAGAATCTGGTTTCACCTCATCTACTTCTGACTGTGGCCCATGCTGGCAGTTAGTCCATCCTAATGAAGTGCTTATCTTCACCTGTGAGATTCTAATGGCTGCAGCTCCACTGTGTTTTTCCTTGGGAGCCTGGGATTTGCTATTTGGCTTTTTTTTTTGAGTCTCTCTTTTTACGTCTTCCTTTCACACAATGAGGACAGATGAGATGATGTTTTCTCTCTTTGCCAGTATATGGGCTCAGGGACAAGTATTCACATTTTCAGAAGGCCTCCCGTCACTACTGGCTGCCCAGGAAGCATCTCGGGGGGGAAGATGAAGCAGAGGGGGAAGCAGAGCTGTCTGCTTTTTGCATTGCTCACCTCCACTGGGTCAGGCTGTGGCAGGAGGGCAGGGTGGAGTAAATGGAGCAGGCTTTGCTTCCGATTATGCTGTGTTGACTCGGCAGGTGTCAGATAACAGCATCTCTACATATGTTAGTCTAGCAGCTTTTCAAAGAACAGAATCACTGTTAAATCCCTATACAGATAACATAAGATTTCATGATCAAGCCCAATTATTTTCTTTTTTGTAACATTTGCCACCAAGCCTTTTGTCACCTGTCACAACCTCTTTAATTAGTCTAGTATTGGGGCCATTTTTATGCACTCTGTACTGGGTTTGCCGATCTGCTTTTTTCTGGAGTGCAAAAGAGAAGTGGATGGCTCCGACAGGGTGAGATCCGCTTCTCAGATTCTTTGTTTTCTTTATAGCTCCTATCTAACAAGAACCAGGCTTGTTCTAACTCATATCCACTGATCGCAGCTTTTCAAGGGCTTCCAGCCTGGGATAAGGAGCAGGCTTATACCCTCCTAGTGCATCCCCTATGGTTGAGTGTCATCAGAGAGGGCAGCTTCAGACTGCTGTGAACCTGCATGAAACTTCTCTCTGCGTTAAGGTTATATCCAGCAGGACAGTTTACCAGAGTTTGCTGAGTAGTATAAAAGGAGCAGAGCATGACAGCGTGACAGTGAATTTTCAGTGTATCTGAAGTCTTATTCTGGTTGTCAACTTCATCACATGCTCTGTTGCTTAGTAAATTCATTTGTGTTTTAGCTCCGCGGAAGACTGTTGACCTCACGGAACAAGTGAAGGAAAAGCAGCAAGAGAAAGTCATCTTCCCAGTGCTGCCAGTGTGGAAATGGCTCCAATTCCACCTGTGAAAGTGCTCTAATCTACTAACATTTATTTTTTTTCCCCTATTGCTGACTGCCAATCATAGACATATCAAAGGTGGAAAATCTATGCTGGATCAAACACTGATTTCACATGCCTGCTGATGAAAGATCTCTCACCAATTTACCTTTTAATTATAATCAATCTTTAACTGACTTGTTTAAAAAAATTTCGAATGAAGCTTTTGCTATTTCTGCTACAAAACTGATCACAACTATGAATAACTTTGCGCAGGAAGTTGTTGGCATTCCTCCTTCTAATATGATGTATGGCAATTTGTTACTACCTCTATTTCTGATCTTATAACCAGTTTTCAATCCAGAGATAGCATTACTACATTATCTATTTCTGTTTTATACTTTCTGGATATTTGACTCAAACAGCTTCACCCAGCGTGTTCTCACTAATTTTGTCATTGCAATATCCCAGTTACTTGGGCCAATGAGCTCTCTTTGCCTAAATTGCTTTTGCTGGTGATAGCATTGCTCATAAGAAAGAAGTTGTGCCCAAGCGTGTGCAGTGTCTCCAGCAACAGGGCATCTTTCCTGACTGCTGCGGTGAGAGATGTTTGTATCACTTACTGTGACAGAGAGAGGGTCTGCTGTAATAGGCTGCTGTACCTGTAAGAGGAAAAGGTCTGTCCACATTAACTAAAGAATGTGCTGAATAAACTGATTTAGAAGGCATTCCTATATGCTGAATTATCTTGGGGTCTGGAATAATAGGATCAGGATGAAACGGAGCAGTAAAAACACGCAACAGTCAGTTTAAAGGAAAGGTGGTCCTCTGGGCTGCCCTTAAAAAGGGTGAGTGATGCCTTAGCCTGTGTTGGGACAAGTGTTGCCAGGGAGGTAGTGAGGTGCCACTGTCACTGTATAAAGAAGTCACAAGAGATCATCTGGGATCCTGTCTGCAACTCTGATTGCCCATGTGCAAAAAAGAGGAGTTTGAATTACCACAGGCACAGTCACTGCCACTGCATTGCGAACCCTGATGAGAAGAGGTTAGAAGAGCTTTGTCTGTTCACTTGAGCCTAATGAAGGCTGAGAGACAATATGGAAACTGTCCATAAATACATCAGGAAAGACATGAGCTCTGTGGGTGAAAGAAGTGTGTTGGCACAAAAGCCCAGAGCAGGTATAGTGGCTATGAATAAACACAGGCTGTAACAGAAGCAAGTTCTGATCCTCAAAGGATGGAAGTCTCACATGCTAGAGACAAAACGTAACAACTTTGAAGGAGGAACATGCCAGGTTTATGGGAGAGTTTTTCTGTTGTTGTCTACAATAGCAAGGGGATGAGGCTAGACAATCTAATCTTCTGCCTCTGTCCTGGACTTGCTCTGAATTTGAGACCATCAGTCAAGCCAGTCCTTTCTCTCTTTAGCTTCTCCTCCTTTCCCAATCTCGGGGGTCTCTGCTGTACATATACAAGGATGCATAACTTCCTACAGCCAGTGACATCTGCAGGAGGAGGAGATGTCCCCTTGCAATGTCCCCTTTGCTTGTGATAGCTTCAGACCCAGTGCTGAACACTCGAAATACTTTGGTTTCTTCCAGTATTTTTCTAAGAAAAGAAGTTGGATCCCTTAGGCTGGGATTTCCAGAGAGGTCTTCTTTTACTTTCTGTATAGAGAAGCCCTTTTAGCACCTATGATTCTTAGTGTGTCTCCCACATTGCTTCTGTGATAATTTAAGTGTCTAGTGGTATACACTGAGAAAAGGAACTTTAACTGGCATAGTAATAGGAATATGAAATTAAATTGATTGAATTGGATTTAGCTATTTTGAAATGAAATTTATTGAATTGGATTTAGCTATTTGACTATGCATGTAAATCTCTTTCCTCTCCCTTCCCCTCACGTCATTATCCCATTTTTAGCTGTGATACCGTATCCCATTTATTTTAGCTGCCATACTTTGCTTATAATTAAGGCATAGGGCCTTAATTCTAGATTCTTCTCTGAAACATTTTAGCTTGTAGCTTTTAATCTAACTACTTAAACAACACAGTCATCACTGAAGAGAAAGATCCATGTCTCCAAAGCTCAGTGCATCCAGGGAAAAATTTCAGTTATCCTGCAGAGGAATCTGTTTCTGCACTGACCTACACAGTAAGCTTCAGAGATCCTATTTTAACTGAGGTGGCTAAGTGCTTGGAGGGGGTGAATCTGGATTGAAGTGTGGTCTCTCATGTTTTCTAATACTAAAATCCCTTTTATTTCTTATAG
This sequence comes from Pandion haliaetus, assembly GCA_013401275.1. NCBI lineage: Eukaryota > Metazoa > Chordata > Aves > Accipitriformes > Pandionidae > Pandion > Pandion haliaetus. Next base: position 65,170 of record VYZV01033136.1, read on the forward strand.
CATCCATACTGCTTTTCATCTCCAGGCCTTCTCATACTTCTCATACAGTTTGTAACTGTATTAAAACTTATTTAGGGTTAAGGAGTTATGCCCATCACTATGGCGTCTGGGTTTCTTTCTCTACTCTTCATTTGGATGAAGGCACCAGGGGAAGTCTTTTTCATTCATGTGTATTATGCCAGTGTGATAGACCTGTGTCTTCATGGGCATGTGATTTCATCTCTTATAGCTTTAAGCTATGGTTACCACTAGCAGCATTGTTTCCAAATAGGTTTTCTTGCTTCTATTCTTATTAGTGATCATTAATTGTGGCTGTTAAGTACCGTGTTATCTACATGGTTTTGCTCTTCTTGGGAATATTTTTGGCTAACAGCTGAAGTAATGTGTAGATACTGTCACAGCAATTTAAAACCTCAACTTTATAAAATCAAGTGCAGAGCCTGCTCCTGAAACATGAAAGCAATGGGTATCTGTAGTCTTTGCTTTCTCCTCAGACTAAGTAGCTTATATATGCAGAAGTTCACCTGCTGCAATTCTGATTTATCTTCACAATCTGTTCATTACTACTTTTGACTTGATTATTGTTTAATTGTAGATATTTAACGTGGAAGTTTGTTACCAAAATGGGACACATGAAGCATTGGAACATGAATTCAAACAGATAGGAAGTGAGAGGAAAATCAGTGCTGCTTTCCCAAACTTAATTTTACTGCATTCTTGCTTAAACATTTGGAAATCCATTGGTCTTGTTTACCGTCTCACCAGGGTTAAGGGCCACAAGATGTCAGTGTAGCACCAAACATGAAGAAATGGCAAGCAGATTTTCTGCAATCACTTAAATTGTCACGCTGGTAAAAGCCTGTTGACTCCAACTACAAAGCAAAGCACAGTGGTCATGAAATGGTCCGTGGGATGAGTAGTCACTTCTGAGTCTGGAGCATGGGGAAGCAGCGGGGGAAGGCAAGCAGGAGCATGCACTTTCTGTGGACTATGTGTGGAGGTAAAAGGCTGAGTGTGCCTGCAGAGAAATGGGGAGTGCAGCTCTCATTTTCTGGTGAAGCACACACATCTGGGCTTGCCCAGCTCCATTAGTTCCCACTCAACCTGTTGATTGTTACTAACTAGCAGTTAAGAGAAGTGCATTTTATTTTGCAGGTCCTACTCTATCATCACATATCCTAACACTAAGCAGCAATAATTCTTGATACTGTGGGGGGAAAATGTTGAATAGTGGTGAGAAAAAGCAAGTGATAGAAATACAGTTCCTCGCATTGTCTTCTGGGTTACTGCTAAAGAAAATCTGATTCATGAGTTCTGGGGCTGATAATAGCTAAAGAGACATCTCCGAGAGCTTGGGTTCATTGTTAATTTTTTTTGCGGTTTTCTATCTCTGAGAAACTATAGTGTGAAGATACTGAATAACCAAACCGTATGTGGAAAATGTGTCTTAGCACACTGGAACTGTGCTTTTCCAGGACTGACTGTTTCTGCATGCGAAGGAAACACTTGCTCTTTTCCTGTGTGTATCTGTACCCCCAAGCGTGATAACAAAGGAACCCAGAGAAAATGGCAGTGGAATAGTCCAGAGACGTCTGGGCCTTTTCTATAAAATAAGCCAGTCAGTACAAATTAGTCCGTTTGCTCACTCACGTATTTGTCCTCTTCTATTTGCGCTTGCCTCAGAGGTAACTATCTCTTTTGGATTTGACTTAGTTTTCCTTATGCACTGTGTGTAATTTGGTAACTCTGGCAGCTACATAGTGAGGGGTCAATCCATGCTTTCCCCTTCCAGTTCAGGTTTATTCAGACACGATATGGGTGATTACAGAAAAGAGAGAGAAACTGCAAATCATGAACCTGTTGTAGGGTATCAGATTTTTAAAAATAATTAGAAGAAACCAGATATTTTATTATCTGCCAGATTAATAATTTTATAATGTATTTTACTAAGGAAGATGAAGTGTGGTGCTAATCTCCTTGGGAAAGTCTTCCTTCATTAATACAAAGCTGTTAGCACAGTTGTGGCCTGGACCTAAAGCTGAGGCTGAGCACCACTCTGAGACTCAGACGTCTGTGTTTGGGATCTACTTGGCACACATACTTCCAAAATGCTCCCCGTCTCTCTTAAGGACTGTAGCCAAATCCAGTGCCACAGATTTGAAGAATTGAGGAGTGCTTAAAATCCAGAGCTTGGTCACCATTTTCAGTTTGCACCTCTTTAAATCAGGGTTTTTTTTAATTACTGCTTTCCAGGCTGTTGTCCATGAAGACAGGATATGGCATGTCACTGGGAATTGGGAAATGCGAACCACTGTTGGGAAATGAAGACCCAAGTGGGAACTGCTAATCCATAGTACCAGGGCAGAGACAGAGCTCATCTGTAATGACTGGACATAATGACATGGTTTCTTTAATTCACATTCTCTCCCAAAATTTGAACTCTGTTTAAACAAGTCTCTCAGTGTTGTAGTTTTTGAAACTGCCTGGAAATCTGAACTGAGGGTAATAGAAGCCACTAGTGTTTCTATGCCTTTAAGCAAAGTTTGAAGCAGTGCTTCACACCGAGCTACCACTCTTTTCCAAGGCAAAGTAAACCCCAGAAACTGAAAGGACATAAATGATTTCTGAACATCACTAAGATTTTATTTTGGTGGTATCTTGCATAAGTGGAGTTTCATTTCATTGGTGAAAATTGGAAAAAAGATCAAAACAGATAATAGTGACACATTTATTGGCCTGAGACAAGACTTGTTCAAGCACTTTTATCTATGGGACAATGCAAGCCAGCATTTACTGAACGTTGCAGGATAAGTGCCTAGCTCTCTGCTTTGATATTTTTGTGAAAAACAGTGGTTCAGTGACAAACCGATGGCATGATAAAACTTGTTTTATTGCTATATTACTTGCTCCTTTTTCTATTAGATCTGTGCTGTGATAGGATATAGCCATCAGCATAACTAGGCAATTTTGTTTTGAACGCTAAAACCTAATCAGACATTAACTAAACACTTTCTTACCATTGCAAGTGACAGCAACATTTGATCCTATTTCTGCCAAAATTGATGCATGAAAACTTACAAAGATAATACATTAAATTAACTAGGGCACTCATCATTTCTCCTCTTTCTCTCATTTTATGAACATAAAATGTTCCTCTTTACATCGTGGGCTTTTAGAACACTTAGTTATGTTTGGATTTTTTTGTGGTGAGAATACAAAGTGCTAAGCCTTCATAATATAGCAGCCCCTATAATAGATGCATATGGATAGGTACTATGATTTTTATTACAGCTTCGTCAAATACTACCAGCCTACTGAGCCAAAGTATCATGCTTTAGGTAGAGGACTTAAGTATCATTAGTTTGCTTCATTATCTTCATTGTGATAATGGAGATGGATGAATAGATTTTGTGCCTGAGCTGACAAATATTCTTGACAATATTTTAAGGCTGTTTCTATTTACATACTGCTTAAGGACAACCGAGTGTTGGAGAAGCATCGTATGGCGATGTGAGCTAGTAGAAAGGAAAAAGAAAAAGAAAAATCAAAGAGCTTGACTTGAGGTAATGTTCCTTTCAGTCTTGCCAGACCTGTATGCTATACTCAGTTTAAAAGCTGCTCTTTGACTTCACTTAAATGTAGTAATTACATATTGCTATCACCCCAAAGAAAAACACAAGGAATCTTCTAATCATATGGAATTAAAAATGGATTACCTTAGAAGGCCTCATCTGAGAATGCTGAACTGAAGTATGTGTCCTGTGCTTAGTCATTAGTATCTATCTATAAATCCAGGCATGAAAAACTTAGAAGTGCTAATGCACCCATGAGAACACATCCAAATTATATAAAGATAGCTTTATGCAATTCATTTATCTGACAGAGACATGAATGGATTTCTGTTTCTCTTCCTTCTGTATTAACGTACTTTGGTTCACCGCGCTATCCAGCCAGCTTTCACTGTGAATGGATGTAATTACTTCATTGATGTTCTAATTACCATCAGATTGTATTGTTGTTCAAGGACAGGTGATCACAAAAGACTGTATATTTGACAACAGACTTAAGAAAACCATTCTGCTTCATGTTGGTATCATATACATTATACCTAGCAGGAGGTGCACAAAATCTGCTGTCATCTTCCGTGCTTTTGGGAAGGTGCAGTTTGCAGGAAGGCTGGATTTCACGGTAAATCATCACATAGGCTTGCATCATTGCTTTATCCCTTCAGTTTCCTGTTGCAATTCACTGCCATTTTCCCAGACACTCCAGAAACAGAAAAAACAACCCCAAATCTGCTTTAATCAAATACT
>VYZV01033136.1:70225-100935 GCA_013401275.1 Pandion haliaetus
AGGGAAGGGATGCCATCCAGAGGGACCTTGACAGGCTTGAGAGGTGGGCCTGTGTGAACCTCATGAAGTGCAACAAGACCAAGTGCAAGGGTCAGGGCAATCCCAAGCACAAATACAGGCTGAGCAATGAGTGGATTGAGAGCTGCCCTGCAAAGAATGACTTGGGGGTGTTGGTTGATGAGAAGCTCAACATGACCCAGCCATGTGTGTTTGCAGCCCAGAAAGCCAACCATATCCTGGGCTGCATCAAAAGCAGTGTGACCAGCAGGTCGAGGGAGGTGATTCCCCCCCTGTACTCTGGTGACACCCCAGCTGCAGTACTGCCTTCAGCTCTGGGGCCCCCAATATTAGAACCACATGGACCTGTTGGAGCGAGTCCAGAGGAGGGCCATGAAGCTGATCAGAGGGCTGGAGCACCTCTCCTGTGAAGACAGGCTGAGAGAGTTGGGGTTGTTTAAGCGGGCAGACCTTGTAGCAGCCTTCCAGTACCTAAAGGGGCCCTACAGGAAAGCCAGCGAGGGACTTTTTACAAGGGCGTGTAGTGATAGGGCAAGGGATAATGGCTTTAAACTGAAGGAGGGTAGATTTAGGTTAGATGTAAGACAGAAGCTCTTCGCTGGAAGAGGGTGGTGAGGCACTGGAAGAGGTTTCCCTGAGAGGCTGTGGATTCCCCATCCCTGGAAGTGTTCAAGGCCAGGTTGGATGGGCCTTTGAGCAACCTGTTCTAGTGGAAGCTGTACCTGCCTGTGGCAGGGGGGTTGGAACGAGATGATCTTTAAGGTCCCTGCCAACCCAAACCATTCTATGATTCTGGACTATATATGATGTCAGCAACTGCTTGGCCTTCCATATCCAAGTCTGGTTTTAAATAAATGTAGCTGTGCGCTTCTGCCTGATCGGCACCAGTTTTTTTCTGCCAGGTGATACAGTAGTTCTGAGGTCAGTGTTAATGAGCGTGGGAACAGGGCCATAGCTCCATGATGCTATCAGCAGGTTGTGCTTCCCTTTACAGTGGATGACAAATTAACCACGTAGTTTATCCTCACTGATTTACATGCATGCATACGTGTATTTCTTTCCAGTAAAGATATATTTCAGGTTTGCAGTATTCTAACACATGAAATAGTGTAGGTGTAATGCCATGCAGCCAGAGAGAATGGCTACTTCTCTTTTTTTGGTAACAGAATTTTGCAATATTAATGTACTTATAAATATGTTGTTTAAAACGGGACACTGAAAACTAATTCCTGTTAAAATATAAAGGTTAATAATGCCCAAAGAGAGATTATGAAAAAATGAAAGTACTGTGTTCAAGAGCTCTCCACTGTAATTGCCCAGATAACTGAGGGCAGATGATAATAACAATATCAACATTGCTCATGCCAGTGAACACTTATCTCATTGCATAGTCCCACTGACTAAGAGCACTGCTGGGAGTGGTCAGCCTAAGGCTGTCAGAATTGCCTCCCTCTAAAGATCTTAAGAAACTTTTAAACATTAAAGCTCTGTTAATCTCAGAGTCACCTTACCAGCAATGCCTATGGGAGATTTGTCTAAATACAGTCGTTACAAACTTGACTTCAGGTACATTTTATAAGTAAAATTGGATTAATAAAAGTATTTCTGCTATGTAAATTGCTGATGACCATGCATTTCTAATTTTTTTTCCTTATTCTACTAAGGCTAGGCCAAAACCACACAGGTTTTTCAGGTTCTGTGGCAGATTTCAAATCACTCAAATTTGCCCAAGGATAAAGACAATCTTGGGTAAATCAGTTTAGGTCAATAGCATGAAGAAGTGACTACAGTGATTGACCTAAATTTCAGTGAGGGTTCAGGCTTGGGCGGTTCTGAAACTTACTGAAATTGGGAGAAAGAACTATGAATTCTTAGGTAGAATTGCAATGGCCTGTATGAACATCTGTAGCCTGATCTACTACTTACTATGGGTGTTCTGAGCAGAGGTGTATTGGAGTATAGCTGTAGTTTAATTAACAGAGAGAAAGGCTGAGAAGTAAACCTAAAGGAAGATGGTATGAGGCTTATTCCACCTAGAAGTTTGCAGGAAACCAACAGCACATTTTTTGATAACCCATCTAGTCACTGATTTGCTCTTATCTTCAAATAGAAGTACTGTATTTACTTTAGCATTATATGAAATGCTTTCCTCCTCCTCTTTTTAAAGGGAAGCTTCAAAGTTATCAGACTTAAAATGACAATAATGCTGTTTAGAAAAAAATTTCTGTGGCATGAAATTTCACACCAAATGCTACAAAGTGAATAAAATCATCCTGAAAAATAGTACTTGCGGCATGAAAGGCCACCTCAGCCTGAGTGATTCATGCAAGATACAGTCAAGATTTGAGTTTTTCCTATAAGCATAAAAATTCCTAATATCTACAACAAAAATTTTTCCAGTAGCATCTTTGGGATACCATCATCTTGTTGGGAAACTTCCTGGTGATCATTTAGGTTTTATTTTACCAGTGGTAACCTGGCTGGGTATATTGCTACCTCATTCCTCATCTTATGAACCAGGAGAAAGGCAGTCTGCCTTGTTATTTACCTCAGAAGACAGACTGTGTGGAAAGCAAAATGATGCTGTGATGCGCATGTAGGTACTCATGAACCATAACCAGTTGTATGTTTAATTCCAGGCTCAACAACCCCAGCAATCCCTTTCAATAAACTTCCCCCAAATAGGAACACAAATAAGCTAATTAACTTTAGACTGCATTTTTACCATGGAGAGTTTTCTGTCTTTCTGGCCCTTTCTTGGAGATTCACTTTCTTTTCAACAGATCAGCAGTACCAAAAAAAAAAAAATTCTGTTCCCTGCTTTTTACTTTCTTTTCTTTACATCTTCTTNGCTTTTTTTTTAATAGCAGCCTGGAGGAAGAGGTTTGAACACCTGCGGTCTCTTGACAGAATGTCACAATTTGACTTTCTGAAGTCCTGACGTTCTTTCCCTTTTCTCTTGCCTCTTTTGGTGTCAGGCTAATATTTGTACCTTTTGATACACAGACCTCCAAAGGGACTTCTGGGCCTTAACCCAAGCATTCTCAGGCCATATTAGTTTTGATAAAACCAGACAGTTTTGTGATCGCTAAACACTTTGAAGAAAAATTAAGTCTTTTTTTTCTTCCCCTTTTCCCTTTTTTTAGATTTCGGGCCCCTTAAAACTTCTCCAGGAGAAGGAAGAAATTAAAAAAAAAACAAACAAAAAAACAAAACTCAAAAGGGAATAAATTGCTGCTCCCTTGGAGTCCCGAATGAAGCAGAGCAGGGAGCACAGAATACTTATGTGCCTGTGTTGCTGAAAGCTAAAATTCTGAAATGGCAAGACAAGGCATGGAGGTCTTATCTTGTATAAAGGATGATGGTGTGCACTTTTTTTAGTGAAATCAGATTGTAAGGCTGACTTCAGGCTTTAACTTGCCTGGGACTTGATTAATACGATAGATTACATATAAAATATTTCATGTGATGAAAAATAGGAATAATTGTCTGTGAAAAAAACAAAAGCAATTGATAGTCCTCTAACCAGCCTATGAGAAAGGTTTACTGAGATGAATCCCTTCCACATGAACCCAGTGATGTGGAACTACTTAGGGAAACCCTTTTACCAGTCTGTAAAGAGGCCAGAACCCTATTGGAGCAATGAAACTTCCCTGAGGATTTTAATTCTGAGGAAATTTTTTGTGAGCTCCTCCTCAACTTATATTTGGATAATACTGCCCAGCCAGAAAACCTGGTTGATGGGAATCTGGGGAGAGGCTTTACAGATCCTTTGCTTTGATTTATGCCACATTGAGCCACTGCCTTGTTTGTCTGTGGAATAGTACATGCTATTTTTCCCTCCAAAACTTTTAAAGTATTGCTTTTAATTTGAGACAATGAAGAATAGGAGTGCAGCAGAACATGCATGAAATAGTGTTGGGACTGGAAATGTGAGATGTGAGAGAGGGAATGAGGCCATGGCTTGAATCAAATAATGGAAATGTGAGTTACACTAGAACAGAGCAAGAAAGGCAAGAAACTGGGAGACATACAAATCCTGGTCATCAGCAGGGACACAGAGGACTCCTGGAAATGGTCTGTCAGAAGCAAAACGAACATAAAAAATGAGAAACCAGCAAGAAAATGAAAAGCTTGGAAAAGAAGAGGTTATGTCTTCACGGTGTTTCCTCTGCAGGATGGGGATTATGTGTAATGGGGCAGAAAAAGCACGGAATGAGCAGTTCATTTTGAAGTGGATCAAAGCCACTGATTTTGGACAGAGTAGGATTTGTCAGGGCTGTGACAGGGTTAGAATATGGGCCCTGAACTACTTCAAGGCATGCTTAAAGCTCTGCAAAGTGTGAGAAACTAACCTACTTGTACAGCTCGCCCAAGAAAAACTGCTGTGTGACAACTCTTCAGGAATTCAGGCCAAGCTAAGTAGGGAAAAGCAAAGGTATCTTTAAAATTTAGTTTGCCATTTGTAAAGTATAACACTATATTCCAGAAATACTGGAACTTCTCATTTCTACATTTTTACACAGAACTTATTGGCTCCCGATTACAATAAGGCATTTTCATTTTGCTTAAAAGCTGGTCTAATGAAAAAACAAACAAAACCTTCAGAAAATTGAATAGCACCAAAATTATAGTATAGTGAGGGGTTTCTGCCTTTTTAAATTAAGACTCCCAACAAACTAAAATAAATAATGTGGTTTGGATTTGATCTAACCTTTTTTTTGTATAGATTCATCCACCAAAGTAAAAAAAATGCCATTATTCCCCCCAGTCTAATTAGTTCTGGATACGGGTACAGATTTTCTGCCCTTTTCCATTTTGGCTTCAGCATTCACCCATACAGTATCTCTTAATCTGTCAATTTTTCTGAGCCTTAATTTAAGGAAGGTGTAGTTACTGTTGAAAAGTCTATTGTAAAGAAAAAATTGATCTAATACCAACAGAGGTATTAAGCCTCAAGGAAACGAAAGACACCAGTTGATATAAAGTAGAGGAAACATCTTCTGTGCCATTAAACGGTTAAAAGAAGACTTCTATTTACTGCATCTGGCCAGCAGTCTCCCAACATCAAGGTGTCAGCTTCAATGCTACTGCAAAAAGCTTGGAGCTTTAGGCCTTAGACAAGCAATCAGTATGTCATTAAAGTGACATCTCTGATATTTGAGACAGTCAGCTGTATAGGTTACATAAATTTTCTTCTAGAAGAGCTAGTAAAACTACCCAGGGCAGTACCTAAGAGTTTTCCCTGCCCAATGTCATAGAGTTAGACTGGCTTTCTGCTTTACAGAACATCACAGTTTTTTCTTTAGCTGTGGTCTCCCAGCTGAGCCCTAACCACCAGCTGCAGAGATGCTCTCATTTGCTTTCTGCTTCAGTGAACCCATAAGCAGAACCAGCTCCAGCAGGGAGAGTAAGGAACTGTGTACTGGGTCAGGATGTAATTGCTGTTCTTAGTGGAGAATAAGGATTTGTCTACATGAAAAAGTTGCCTTTATGTAGCGGTGCTCATATGGTAGGAAGATACTTTGCATCTATATGCACTTGCTTCTTCCTGTCAATGGCAATATACCACTGCAAGAGTATTAGTGTGAAAGAGCTTAGAGACTCCGGTCATATGCTAGGATTCAAGCTGTTCATAGCAAATAACAATTAAATATTTGTGCACTTCAGAAAGTTAAATGATTGCCAAGCTCAGCAAATGTGTGAAAAGGCAAAAGGCAAATGTGTTCTGCAAAATATACCCACTCCTCCCCCCAAATGAAACCCCTGTCCTTCCTCTTTCTCTTGATCTTATAATGTCATACACATGTGGCTAAGACTAGGACCAGAGACTCGAGTGCTCTGCTAAATCTGGCTGAAGCAGTTTTATACACTACCAACCCCTGTGCTCTCCCTGCCCTTTGGCGGATTAGTAGAAAGGAGCATATGCAGCGTCTCAGCTATGACTACAACAGCTCCTGTACAATTGCAGACACGTTGTCATTGACTGTTCAGGCTAATTAGGCCACAGAGGTGAGACCACTCTGGTAAAAGCCCGTGAGTGGGAATGGCTGAGATGTTTGCACATGTTTGCTTCTGCTGCTTTCCTTCAGGTGCTTGGGAGGTCACCAAAGGAGCAGGGAGGTCAGAATGGTACAGGAACATCTTTAAACACTTCAGCTAGTTTCATCAGAGCTTGAGTCAAGCCGTAGGCTTTATCCTTGTGGGCTTGATCAAATTGCCTGTGGTTTCAAGGTCTTTCTTGAAGATATTCTTTCCTGGAGTGCTACTTTTTAAAGAAAAGTGGGAACATTTAAAATTAGAATTAAAAAAATACAGTCACACTACAGGTAATGTGCAGGTAAGTTTAAACTCTTCTCTTCCAAACCTTGCATAGAGCAAACAGATTCAGAAAAAATTTTCACCTTTTTTTGGTGTTTTTTTTTAGAAAACAATATTTTTCACTGATTTTAGTTTTTATTTTTTCCTTCCTTTAGCAGAATAGGTCTTCACTTATTTTTCTTTGTTTAAAAGAGACGTGAGCTACAAACAGCAGTGCAAAATTTTAAGTTCCATGCAACACTTCTCTATACCCAACACCATCTCAGGGAATGTCCTATCTCCCTGTGTCTGTTCTGTTGGCTGATCTGACAATCTTAGAACAATAGGAATCTGTGACCAGGGATTTATGGTTTGGACTACAGCAAAGGATAGGCGTCTGTGTCCAACCTTTTAGACTTGATTCTCTCCTTCAGAGGGAAAAAGTAACCAGAGAAGGGGGCTACCATTTTCCCTCTAGTTTTCTGTCCCTAAGAATGCTTGGGTAGAGTTCATGTATTTGTCATTGCCACCATGTTTCAAAGATGCATCATGCCAGGCAGAATTATGATGAAAAATAAAAAGGGTTAGTTTCTTCCTTTTTAGTAGGTACCTGGCTGTGGAGAGGGAACATCCTGTTAGAGCATCCCCTGATAACCTCGATACTGCTTGTCCTAGAGCAGGTGGCGTTTTTTTTGAGATACTGGTCTGAGCGTGACAGGAGACAAGCTGCTAGGATGGTGTGGAAATCTGGTTATGGGTTGTAGGAACAGCTTTTAATTTGCAGATTTACAGAAAAAATGGCTGCACCTTTCTGTACTGCCAGTAGGTGCACAAAGCAGTGCAGTGTGGGAAACTCGTACCCCTAGGTAAGACTGTAGATCTCAAGAATAGCTCCTCCCCTGTCTTGGCCAAGAGCAGCAAAACGAGGCTCTGAGCTGCAGAGTTGCAGGCTCAAATGTCTGTGCAATTAAGATATTTCACAGAGATTTCTGCCTGGTAAATAAAACTACAGCTTTTGGAAGTGTGGACATAACCCTTCGCTTCTACTTTCATTATGAAGTGATGAGACAGCTTTGCTTTTTCCTTTCTGATGCCATTGCTCTGATCGAACAAAAAAGGAAAGGAGTCAGTGGGGATAATCCCTTGGGAGCACAGTATTTAGCACTCATTTGGCAGGTAATATTTACCCTGTTTTAAGAGGATTAGACGCAGCCACAGTCCGGAGTACCCTGCTGGGTATCTCCAACATCAGCGATCAACGCCTTCTTGCACAGTCTTTGCCCTTTTAACCAGCTCTTTGGTAACACTGAGGGCCGCTCCTTCATTCTCTGTGCCAAACCCAAGATTTTTCAAAAAGTGGGAGCGGGAGAGAGCGAAACTCTGAAAAAAAGCCATGTCAGTGCAGTTGTGTTGAAGTTGCTATCAAGGCATTTATTGGTATGCCAATTGCGCTTCAGCTTTCCAATTGTATAGCTCTCTTGTTTTTCAAATCTGCTCTTGCTTGTAACAGTTAAAAACACACCATGGGCAAACCATTTAAAGGCAGCGGTGCAAAGTGCCAGCAGAAAAATAGATAGGGGAGTATGATAAATGAAGGGGTTTGTCAATTCTGGGATGGTTTTTATTTATTTATGTATTTATTTTTAATTCAACTTGTATTAGGAGTGGAAAGTGTGTGTATTCATATGGAAAGTAAATTAAGACAGCTCACTTGTAGGTGCTAAAGAGAGAAACACCTCATTTTCCTGAAGGAGGTGGCTGTTAGGAGATGACAAGGTAAAGCACATTTCCAAGGTGGACTCCACCCCAGAACCTCTCAGCAGCCTTCTGTAGGGGAGTGGGGGCAGAGCCCCCTCCAGCCCCAGCACTAGCAGTGGGGGGGCAGCAGAAGATCCCAGCTCTGCTTCATCTGGGGAGGCAGGTCTGCCATGAAGCGTAGCGGTGATGTGCTCTGTGCCTCCTTCCCTTTCTCTTTTCTTTCTTTGCTTCCCTCTAAATCTTCACTTACTCCTTTCTCCTCTGGCTCAGCTGCCACTCTGCTTAGCTTGCTGCCCAGGTAATGCTCAGTGGGCAGCTGTGCCAGGCAAAAGCTTGAGTAGAAGGAGTGTCTGATACCATGCCTGTAGCAGTGGCCCTTGTGGCCTTTATCTACTTTATAGAAAGATAAACTAGTATTATTCAATCAGTTATCTGAACTTATGAATGTATAATGAGTGTAACACTGCAGCTCTTGCTTAACTTTCGTTTCAGAAATCAGACCTGCTACCATAAAAGCACCAAAGGACAGAGTGTTTAGCACTTGAGTAGCAGACTTTCCTAAAGCCTTTGCAGAAAGGAAAAGGAAAACCTTTTCTCACTATGTTTTTTCTCAAAACCATGAAAAAGAAAGCTGATTGAAAAAGAAGACTTGAATTTAGCAGACAAACAGATGAGGGATTGAGCCCAGGGCAAGAGAAGAAGCAATTTCCACTGGATATATTTCTTGGTCTAGGTCAATCCTTTTAAGCAAATGTGTCAGATGTTTGAGGCACCTCCTATATCATATATGGAAACTGGGATTTGAAGCCAACTTTGATTTGAAAGGCTTATACATTAGTCCATATTTGAGACTGGTGTGAAATGATGGCTACAATAAATGGTAATACTGTCTATTATGCATGTGTTTGCTATTCCAGCTGCTTGAGTAAACATCGTGTTCCATCAAATTTCAGCCTGGGGATTGAATGTGAACTCAGATTATGTTTTGTTTTGCCTTCCTTATCCTTTAGCTTTATATGAATGGTGGAACTGGCGCCTTGAGGCCAGGTCCACTCAGTTATTTATTGTGGCACATAGTAATTACGCGTCTGACTTAGCAACCTCAAGCCTGTGCAAGGTATCTCCATTTGATATATGGAGCATGAGAAGTTAGTTGTCTCAGAATGCGAAAAAAGGCAGAGGATATACTGAGCAGGGAATTTCAGCCAGATTTCATCAGTCATGAGCCAGAGCAATAAAGATCCTGGAAAGGTTTTACTACCCATCAGGGAAGTTATGCACATTTTCTCAAAACTAAAAAGATAGAATGGGAAGGACTAGGATCTTCTAATTCAGCCTTGGCCTTTTTCTGGCTTTCACTAGGTCATTTCATCTGTCCTAGGAAATATTTCCCACCCACGTTACCTGCCCACCTATTCTCAAGCCCACTTTTGGTTTAAATTTCATGTGCTGAGTTCTACAGGTGCAACTCCTTTAGCTGTTTTCTTGAATTGTCCTAATGGGAAACAATGGAATGAAAATGTCTCACATCAGCTAAAACATATATTTTCTATTAAATTTAAATATTTTCAACTTTTCTTGGTGTAATAAATATATTTCTGTTAAAAAAAAAGCACTGAAGGAAATGCTTCATTCGAAAAATATATTAAATCACATTATCTAGCTTTTAAAATAAAATGTTAAGAAAGCCAACATTTTAAAATGCTGTAATTGTAACAAATGGATTTGCAACTGTTTTGGTAAAAACTTCCAGGTAGTCATAACTTCATTATGAATTAGTAATAATAATTTAAAAAATATTTCTCATAATTCTTTTAAATTACATGAAACAATTTTGGACAAAAGCTGTTGAAATAATGTTGATTATGTAAGCAAATAGTAAATTTAAAAGGTATTCAGTGAGCATTTTTATTGCTTGTTGTGTTGTGGATCTTTTTTCGCACTGATCAGAATTGCTGACAGTGGGAATAAGTGTGTGCATAAAATGAATGTAGGGTTATGTATGCAGCCAAGATTGTAGTTGAGTGGGTAGAATTTAAACTGTGCTAAGCATGTTGTAGGTTTCCAAAGGAAATATTTTAGTTCTGATACTAGCCAAGCTCACAGGATGAGCTACAGGGATGTTGGAGGGGGTGGTGTTTTGGGGGGCCTCCTCAGGGGAATGTAAACCTTTCTGTCATTTGCCAAATAGGAAATGAATTGACCGAGTAATTTTGGCTCTCTGAGTTAGTGAAAATGCCACATGTACTTATTTCTCAAAGGGTACTTCTGTGCCCAAACTTGAAACACCACTGAATTCAATAAGAGAACTAATCTATATAAATGTACATTCCATGTCCCCGCAGTGACTCCAGAGCAGGCCTGTTGTGAGTCAGAACCAGGGGCCCCCATGCGGAACAGCATGTGTGCTCAGGCTATCTATATCATTATCTATCAGTGCGAGCATGGGGATTCAGTGAGGAACACCAGTGTTGTGGTCTTGCATTTGACACTGACTTGCTATGAGGCCTGTCCAATTAATCTCTTTGGATCTTATGTTCTTGGGCTCTAAAATGAGGATATTAATAATTATTTACCTGAAATGGGAGCTGTGCAGCTTAATGAGGCAATGTTTGTGAGGTTTTCTACTACAGAAGATGCTGTAAAACTCAAAACAGTCATTGAAAAGAGGAGCTGAGATGCCAGCTTAGTGACACAAAGTACAAAATGCATAGCCTTCATAACACTGGGTGACGATCTGTCAGCACTGCAGAAGAAAAGGTGCTGTCATTAGCCAAAATCTCACATCATCATTAATTTTATATCGGGTCTTATATCTTCTAAACTAGGGGTGGCATCTCTGCAGACATGCCCTCCCCTAGACATTGATGGGAATTAGATGTACACCCTGTGGTTACCCCGGCCTGGGCAGGCTGCTCCCGTGGTGCTGAGCGCAGCTTGGGGCAGCTGAGGAGGTGCAGCTTTGCAAAGTTACTCCCATGCTTTAAATGAGAGCTGTGTTTAAGTATTTTGCTGGATCTAAGCTTTCAGAATAAGCCTGTTCAGTGACATGCCCCACTGCTGATCCACAGCCAGTGATGCTGGAGCTTGGCTGGCAGCATCCTTTCACTGCCAAAATGCATGAAGGAGCACCAGCAGGACCCCAGCTCTTCCTTATGTGTTTCCTTTCTGGCTAATACCAATGTCACAGTAACATTAACCAGAATGTTAACCAGAACATTAATCAGCACAGAAGTGAAATGAGCCCTGAAAACGTTAGTGGTATACAAACTTTGCTCTACTGATATGAAATTTTCCTCAATTTAAATAGAATTTTTAATGTAAAAGCTGTGTAGCTGTGATGGAATTTACCCGGCTGTTCTATCGTGCCAGGCAGCCAGCTTTTATTCAGGATGTGTTTCTTGCTGTTTTGCAGTCAAATAGAAAAACCATTATTCCTTATCAGTTTTTTACGTGTCTGCCTTGGGAAAACCAAAAGGTTTCTGTACCAACAGTGCCTTTACAGCAAGAGCATCTGGCTCTGCGGCTTCATGTGAGTTTTAATATGCTAGTGCTGTGCTTGCCGCTACCGTTCTTTACCTACTTTCTACCTGGTGTATAAAGAGGAAGATTTCCGCCGCTGCCCCTCCCCNACAGTGCTGAGCTGATAACACATTTTGAACATGGCAGCTTTGGTTCAAATTGGAAGTACTGCTAGGGTAGGGTGAACTGTGATGAATTTTAAATGCTGTTTTTGTAAAGATGTGTCTAATGCACTGCAGGTCATTTGAACACTCGGAGACCGCTGCAGCTTCTTACAAAAAGAGGAGGAGAGAGGGAGGAGGCATCTGCAGCAAGAGTTTATGACAGTGCTTGTGTTGCACAGCATAATTGCCATGACCAGAATGAGGGATCTGATGTTAAGCTGGGGACTGGAGTGGGAATCACCTCATCTAGTGTTAGAAAACTGGACACCTGCTTCTGTTCCCTTCAGAGACAATTCATTTGACCTACTTCAGTATCAGATATAAAATTAGATTAATTTGGACCTAGGGAGAATCTTTGGTCAATATAGACAAGCAGGACTCGACTGAGGAGAGCCTGGTCGTGCCCTGGACATGTCAGGTGAACTCCGTCCAGGCCCTGCACTGGGGTCACAACAAAGCAGAGGATTTTCATGCTATTTTAGAAACTCGTTAGCTATTACAGGGAGTGATAGTCCTCCGGGCCAAGGGACGTGGACTTCCTCAGAAACCCACAGGTCAGGAGGGTAACAGCCATATGGGGAATATAGGTGGATGCCCTGTACAGCACAAGCTGAAAAGAGTTGCTATACATCTGTGTGGTAAACTTGCTACCTTTGGGTGAGCATCATACACTGGTGTGCGTGCTGGCTGTGTGACAGGAAGAGGCTGCACAGAGCTGCCCCATCCTGCCATTGGAAGAAGCTGTGTAGCCCATGTAGCTGAAGAGGGAGAAGCCAGGGAATTTCACCCATCCTGCACCTTCTTTCCTTACGTACGCCGAGCACAGTTCTTCTCTTCTTCACAGTGCATAGCACTGTATTTTCCAATTTAAGACCCTGATCTGAAGCCAACTCAAATAAATAGGAACGTTTTAGGCAGTAGTATAATTTGAATGAAGTCTTTACTGCATTTACTTCTCAAGTTGCTCCAAAATTCCCTTGTAATAAATTCTTAAAGCTGGAGTCTGATTTCTTGTTAAAAACCCATAGGAGAAAAAGGGGTTTTCCTAATCCAAAGTCGAGAAACATGTAATTTCTTTCTAGTTAGGAATTTTGTTCAATTTTTCCCTCTTTAGTATCTTCATGGATTAAGAGACACCCACCAAAATCAGCCTTTTTGTTTTTATTGTGCATTTAGAATGTCCATTCATTCTTAGGATAAATTTATCTAATTTGGTCTAAAAGCAACCTCTCTTTCATTATACAAATAACTATGGAGGCTTTTCCTGCAAGTAAGTGCATAAATACTATCTAAAAATTCTGTTGTCATTCCTGATTAGGAAATACAGTCAGGCCAAAAGCTAACAAAATGGCTAGCTTCAAAGAAGCTGAGGCCTTCTGCTTTGGTTATTTTTTTTATTCTTGGTCAAAATCCAGTAAAGAATCAGTGGCCTTTCTGCTCTGTGTGTGTTCCGCAAGCTTTCTTGCTTCCGCTTTGTACCTGATATAATCTAATAGAACTTTTTCAAGCTTTCGTATGCTGAATATCCAGGATGTGTCATTAAGCACCAAGCAGGGAGAGTTTTAAGCTTGAATAGCAGAGTGCCAAATTCTGGCTTAATTTATGTTACTTGGCATAGCATCTGGCAGAGGATGGACATAATTATATCCCTCCTCTTCTTGTTTAATCTCCTTTTTCCTTCCCTCTGTTCCCCTCAGCGGAGCACCAGCCGTCTGGTTAGGAACTGGAATGTTTCTCCCGAACAGAGACCTGGGTTTGTAAAGACAAAGTAACTGTAAGAGGTTTTTTTTTCCTTTGCTGCATCCTGATGAATACAACATGGGTTTGAAAATGTGATTCTCTTCCTGCTGATAGACTGCAGGCCTCATCTGGAAAAAAAAAGAATTTATGGAGGTGGGTGTTAGTTGTTGCTTTTCATAACTGCCTTGAGGTGTCGAGCAAATGTGGGACTATATATTTTAGGGTTTTGTTTTGTCACCCATCACTCCTGTATCTGTACGTGTACCGTATAAAACAGACTAGGAGAACAAAGACCATAGCGGACCTCATGAGTGTTTGACTCGTTGGCTTTTTTTCTGTTTACAGAAAGATTGGCCTGGATGAAAAATATTGTCTCCAAGTACCAGAAAATGCTTTCAATCCTGCTGGTCTAGTTTGAGATTTGAAAACAATTAGAGAGTAAGGAATTAAGAAGCATCTTTTTTAAATACACATTTAGACATCCAACTATTAGTTTCTTTAGAAAGGTGTCAGGGAAGAAACCTTTCATGAGTTAGCAATCAGATTTATTTCCAGAGGACCTTGCACTGCAGTGTTAACGGAGTGTCTGAGATGTCGAGATCAACGTTCAAACAATGTTCCAAACCGCAAGAAGCAACAACAGGGAGAAATACACTGTTGTCTTTCCCAGAATTTCTTTTTATGAAGTCTTTGTGTTATTCATGACTTATTGTCTAGTTCTGTGCTCAGAAAACGATTTGCCTCACATTTTTCATATCAGATGTCCATACTGTATGACTACTAGATTTTATTTATTTCATAATTTCCAGCTTCGAATCTTTAAAACAAGCTTAGGTTCTTTCCTTTCATTGGTTACCACCAGCAATAAAGATTTCGCAGGCCTAATTATGAAGACAACTATCAAATTTAACATAGAAGGAAAACAAAAAAAAAAGTGAACTTTAGAAATTCTCTCATATTTTTTTCTTTAAACGTGCCTACTAGCTTCACTTCCAGCAGAATTCAGTGCACTCTGGGACTTCCCAAAACACGTCAGGTAAATAGGAGGGGAGTCATGGAATGAAGAGAACATTCTAATCAAGTCAGGTTTACCTGCAAACTGGTAGGCTCAGCTGGGCTCAACTCAGGTTGCTGAAGGACAAAGGAAGGGATCAGAGTGAGCAATTTTTGCACCACAGGTCCTCTTTGAGCTATGAGCCGCCCAATATTGCATCCCAAAGGAGGACTAGCTCTGCCAGCTGACTTGCTTTGGTTGGATAAGTCAAGTTTGCCAAAAGAGTAGGGTTTTGAAAGCATGGCTCATTTTCATTGAAATTACTGAGGGGATGATTATGCTGGCAGCTTAGCAGCCAGATACAAGGGGAAGTGACTTTTAGAAGGCATTTTCCCAAGTTTTTTGTGTACAAAGCTATTTAACTGGATGAATTTAATTTTTTTTTTTTTTTTTTTTTTTTTTTGTACAAGTAATGCCCTAAATTGGATGTAGCCATTTTGTATGGCTCTTCTGGCTGTTTCTGTGACTGATGTATTAAAAAGAGCAATCAATCTAATTGGAGACTCAGCTGGAAAAGAGAAAATGCCCACGTGATCTAAGCATCCTGTTGGGGAGGACAGCCGTGATGTTATCAGGTGTCTGAGGAAAAAAGCTTCAAACATGAGACTGGAGGAGGAAGGCAGAATGATTTAAGTGCAGATAACCTGTCTAACCTATGAAAAAAGATAGTGCCTAATAGTACCAAAGCCTGTGCTGTGATTAGCCAGCAAAAGAAGAGGGCAATGAATCTGTACAAGATGATGATATTGAAAGCAAAGATTTTGAGGGAGAAAGTGGAAAAGAAGGTTTTGCTGAGAATAATGGCCAGGTGCTGAAATACAGACTTTTTTTTTAATTCAGAGGCTAGTGCTTGTTTTTTTCTTTAATACTGACTATTTTGCTCATCTCCTCAGCTAATCAAAGTAGCAGCACATCAAGCTTTTGTATGACAATTGTATGAAACTGTTTTTTGCCTATGGAAGCTGTTTTGTTGAAGCTGGGATGTCCTTGCCCATTATTACTAAAAATATTAAGTAAATAAAGGAAATACATTAATAATCCTGCGATGTGCGAAAGCCAAAGGCTGGTTGTGTGCAGCACGTGGTTCACCTGCTGGCCAGGGTCCGTGCTTTTGGGCTATGTTTACTCTGCCTCCAGAAGCAGTCTGCAGAGATGTCTTTTTCCAAAGTAGAAGTCAAATCCTCTAAGTCGGAGGTGTGCAGTGAATTGGAATTGCTGTTTTCTGGCCAGCCATCGTTGCTTGCTTATTAGGAGGTACACAGAAATACAATAGCAGAAGAATTACTCTCTTTGGCATCCCACAAATCAGTAACATCTGTATTCCAACTTCATCTCTGTGCATTGCTTGCTGCCTGTGTAAGTTTTTTTTCTTCTGGTGGGGTCACTGCCATTGCTATTGTTTTAATTGCAGCTGATGAGTCGTGGGCTTTTGAAATCATTAGTGGTTCCAAAGAGCTCTAGAAACAGAATAACATCATTTCTGCCTTGCTGTTCTTAGTCTCCCGTGAAAGTGAAATCTATACAGAACTTAATTACATTTTATATCTTATGTGCTGTTTTAACTGAACTAATATTTACAAATGGATTTGACGAATATCATTGCATTTAAAGGAAGGACCCCCTCTGTGTTGTCTTTTCAAGTTACTGAAAAGAAATCAGGAAGAATGAGTTCTTTAGGAAACTTTAATTGCTAGCTGATTTCATTGACCTGCTAGGCTGGTGGCATCTGCCTTCCAGACTTTTTCAAATCATTCCTCTTTCATTTGGATGCTTAGGGATACATTAGTATGTGGCCATAATAATTACAAATTATAATGATTAAAAATGAGGGCTTTCTGCTATAAAGTGTTTTTCTCATTCTAGCCAAAGGCAAAATACAACCTCAAATTTCTGTTCTCTTCTTTGTACTAAGGGGATGAGACTTGCGGATGAACGTAGGAGGAAGGAGGCAGCTGATGGCAAGCTTAAGGAGGAAAAGAGGCATCTTGTAGTCTTTTTGAAAACCCTGACTCACATCCTTCTGTTAGAGGACACTCCGGTTTCTTGTTTCTGGCCACAGCCTAAACCAGCTCTTGAGCAGTAAAGCTTGTAGGTTTAGTTTCAGTTGCACTTTATGATTTCAATTCTCTGACCTAGCCTTGTCCATTAGTTTTATGGTTCACTTTTGAATTCCTAAACTTTTATTAAACACGGTAAATGAAGTGACTGCAGTCATTTAACTAAAAAGTACTGACAAGTTCATCTGATGTCTGCTTCTATTTAAGTAGCTGTTTATGGTAAAAAAGACAACTGTGTGTTGGTAAAAGCTAACTGTACATTTTCATAACTGAATACATCTGTCAATTAGAGCAATCCTTGAAGCACTCCCTGAACCCTCTCTGACCAGTCTTCTGACACCCTTATCTGCTGTCAGACTTCTAGTTTGAGAAATTGATTTTTGCACTTTTCTCCAATCTAAATCTTCAGAGTATCCGAAGGTATATATATGTGTCTTACAGCTACTTTATTCTGGAAAGGGGGACCATCAGAAATTAGACAAATTACATGAAGATGACTATCCCATTCCTCTTCTAAATGGGATAGAAAGAATAGCAAGTTCAGTAAGTTCTAATAGGTAGTTGGAATATGGAAAAAATATAAGCCCATATCTCTCCTCCAGTCCTAGATTTTTCATATACAAGCCCAAGGGAGGAGGAGGGGTAGATGCTCTGAATTATTTCTCTTCCTTTGCTCTCACGGGTGAAGAGGTTGTTTTGGCCTAGGCAGCCAGCACTGCCATGACTTCGTATTTTGTAATAAAACCTCCAACTGTTGTAGCCCATCTGTAATGAATTCTTCAGTAAATAGAGAACTCCATGACACATCAAGCATCCCTTGCTTGCCCTGGTGTTCCTTACTGCAGAGCCCTGTGACCACATGCTGCAGAAATTGAGGTTTGGCATGTGTAATACTTGAAAGGCCCTGCTTGTAAATATTGGACTATGACTTGCAATTTTAACTCTACCACTTGCTTGTCATTCTTAGTTTAATAGTAACAGCTAAGTAATAGTTTATTTTCTGTACTGTTCAGGAAATGTAATGATCAAACTAATTTTTAACCTGGCTGCCTTCCCTGTCCTAGTTTTAGCATTATATCTTTGTTGCTTTTTTTCTTTCCTTTGTCACCTTTGTAGGCAGCTGGAGAAGTCATTTTACTTTAAAAATCCAGTCTCTTATACCTTACATTTGGCTAAATCAGGAAGGGAAAAAAACCCCCAACTGAACCTGAAAGAAATTCTTCCTTGATAAATGAATTCATATCTTTTCCAGGAGAAGGGAGAGGAAACCAAACCACAATTAAGTTAACAAATTTTCCATCTTAATGTTTCAGGGGAGATTGATGCTGTTTACATAAGGGAACTTGCCTACCTTTGTTCCAACACAGCTGCTATTAGTTAGCCAGATGTGACCCAAGAGTTGCCCTAAGTGCATTTTTGTTTAATTGGGCAATGTACCTGTTTTGGGGCATGGAAGGTGTGACTGACAAACATCTGCCATGAACACGACTGTCTCTGCATTAGAAACGTTCAAATAGATTTGCCCTGCTTCAACCACTACTGGCATCTTCTGGAAACTTTTCAAATATATTAGTGAATATTTAGAAATGTTTCTGCCTTGAATATTCTATTGACTCTTACTTTCTTCTGTCAGCATCCTTTAGCACAGTCATTTACGTGAAAGTTGAGATGCTGCAGGGGTTTTTCAGTTGGTTCTGCTTTTGCTGATGCTATTATTGGTGCTTTTTTAAAAAAATATAACTCACTTTTACTACTTAACTAAAATTTACAGTAGCCTGGCTGTGACATCTATTTCATCACTGCTGCAATGTATGAATTTTTCCAGGAGTTCATTTTCCTTCTCTTTAAACACAGCTATATTGAAGTACGTGGTGAGATCTGTAGGTAAGGTCACCTAAGAGCTTGCATTATAAAGGTGATTTTTTAATCATTTTCCTTAGTTGCAGTGGGGTGCTGGTTTCTAATGACATTACCATGTTTCTCTCTGACATCCATGGGAGTAGGATGCAGATGTAGCTCTTTGAGGAGGAAGGAGTCGAGATGAAGGGGCAGAGACTTCTGTGTGATGTTAAGCAAATAGTTGCATGGGAGCAGGTTTTTCAATTTTGTTACAGTTTACTTTATTTGTATTATTTATTTTTTTCCTGCTTTTAGGAGAAATGAGGAAAAGAAAGCTCTCACAAGATGTCAACAGTAACAAAAGAAAACCATGGCAGTCAAAAAGTCAGAATTTTCCCAGTTTTTCCACCTAGGTTTTTTGTCTCTCCTGGTTAAAGGGACAGAACTACGTTATTATCCTCAGTAAGGAAATACCAGTGTTCTTTCTGAAGGTGCATGCCCGACAGCGTCCCGTTCAGACTGGGGACGGTGACTGTGATTGGAGGGGCACAGGTACAGCAGGCAGGGACGCTCCCTTGGCCTGGCCTGTGTGGGTGTCAGTTGTGAGCCATGGGAATGGCGTGCAGGAGGCTGCAAGAGTGAGGGGGCAGCTGCAGGGTGTGAGATGGGGCTCAATATACTGAAAAATGGTGGTAAAAGTCTACTGAACCTTCCTTCATTGTGGGCTGCTAAATCAGTCTTGTAATCCCATGGAGGAATGAATACTAACTGATAATGTTAATTAAAGACCAACTTGTAATGGACCTCCCAGAAGGGCGGTGTTAATTTTGTGCAAACTTAGCTCTGATGTTTCTCAATTCTGTGAGCTTCATTTTACAGCTAACAGGACATCTATTTATGAAAGGTTTAAACTTTGCCGATTTTGATCCTAAAGTGGTTCTCACACTATGGGAAAACGAGATAAGCATTTCCAGAGGCTTGAGAAACACTCCCCACAACTTGCAGAGACAGCACTTTACCTAACTGCTTCTGAAGTCTGCCATTTAGCAGGCCCTGATACTGCTACCCAATCTGCTACTAGTCTGAAGGCTGTGACACTAAACTGATAAATGAATTTTGAAAAGCAGAATTGAATGAATTACATTAAATTTGGCTTGGACAATGGGGATTGTTTTGTTTTGTGGAATGATTTGCAATAGTCACTAATGATGAGGCCAACATGATGCAAAGCAATTTGAGAAATACCAAAATACTTTACCAAAATAGAGCATTTAAAAGAAACAAGCTATACTGTAGTATTGTGCTTTCTTTTTTTTTTTTTTAATTTGAAAATTTGATTTTAAATCAAACAAATCTAACATTCAGAGTATAGTTTTCTGTATGCCGGGTTATGTTCACTGTACTGTCCGTGTTCACTTAAATCCCTATCTTGCATCATTACAGTTTACAGCACGCTGGAGTTTTCTGAATTAAATTTTCAGGATTGCAGAGAGAGGCAAATTCAGCAATCGCTACTACATCAACACAATGGCTACAAAAATAAGTTTTATCGATCCCTGTCTAAGTAGCTACATAAAATATTTTGTTTTTATAACTAATCCCTGTAGAAAAGGCTAAGTTATATTTCTAAATAAAATTGTTTCCTGAAAGAGATGGGTATAGTTCAATTCTAAAATATTTTCCTTCTGCAGTACTTATAAAACAGCACTAACATAGAGCCCAGCGTAACTGGCCACAAAGCAACAAGCTGGTTTATGAAATACATGCTCTCACGTAAATAGATAACCCATAGATCCTGAACGGAATTGTCTTCGGCACAGAAGAATCTGAGTTCACTTGCATTTCCTTCCAGCTGACTCCTCTTGATGGTAGAAAGCAGCCTTCCACACTGCCCTAACACTATGCCAAATGAAAGCTGCTTCAGTCTTTTTTGTTGTCACTTGCAGGACATTTTGTGGTATAAATCAAACTGTCCTGCTTCATATGTAAAACTTGGAGGGAATTAAAACAGGTCTATCTTTCCTGGGGAAATGTAAGACGCAAACTGTTTCCTATACCAAACACTTGACAAGTAGCAAAACAGCTATGACAGCCTGGAATTAATTTGTGTTGTGGTAGAGGATCTGTCCTTGTCAGGCATTTATAAGTTTTGCCAGGGCCACAGTAAGGAGTTTATTTTCCAAGTTGCACTCGCAGATGTGAGGTCTTCAGGGAAGAAAGTACTGTGTTGTAGCTGAAGCAGCTCTGGCACAGAAGCTTTCCTGCAGCGTGAACTCATACTTACTGTCAGAGCTCAACTATGATTCTGTTGGTTGAGAAGCTGCACAATGCATTAAAATATGAGCTGGGAAAGGTTAAGGGAAGCCTTGGCTATGTCTGACATAAGGGCAAAAAGGCAATTATATGTATACTTGTTTGAAAATCTGGAAGGTGCTGATATGGTAAAATGTTGTTATATACTAATAATCACCAATGCTTTGCTGCTATTTTTTCATAGGGTATAGAGTCTTGGCAATACCTGTATCATCTTAAAAAATATATAATTCAGTTGATACACCAAATGTATTCCTTTTTATATTAAAATGTCTTTTGGGATACCATCCTAGGACCAAAACAAATTCTCTACTATGTAAATGAATTTCAATCAGCTTGCTTGGATATATACAAAATAAAGATGAAATATCTCTAACCTTTCACAGGTTTTTCCAGTTGTTAGACTGGAAAAAGACATATTTTTTTTTTTCACCCCTGCAGACAGCATTATTTTCTTGAATAAACCAGGAAGCCCTCCCATATTTTTACCAAATAATTAAACCACTGATTAATTTCTAACTGATAGCAAGGATTTCTGCACTTCTGTGTGTTTACCCACCAAGTTCAGTCAAAACTCAGTTTATATTTGAAAAATAATTTAGAAGAAAAATTTCTAATCTGGCCTAGGTGCTGTCGAAGTAACACATATCTGTCACCTTTGGAACATTTCTTAGAAGCCCTTATTCCAAAAGGCTGTTGCTTGCTTTTCCACTGATCTGTACATTTCTGCTAATAACTTGGATTAGCAACAAAAGCTGGAATTGTGAGAAAATAATGGCTTAGTTTGCTTTGGTAGGTAAAATACTATGCACTCATGCAAAAGGGGTCCTTACTCCTTTTTTACTTTGTGATTGTGATCAACTAGCAATTTCCAGTCACGTGAAGAAAGAGGGGTGTCAGCAGGTCACCTGCCTCAGCTAAAAGGAAACAGACCTGGAAAAGTGGGAGAATTAATAAAGAAACACTGATTTGGGAAATCTGACTTCTTTTCTGTTTTTCTTTTGTTAGTTCTGTCTGTGGCCCTCAAAGGAAGGAACTGGCTGCCCAACATACGTATCCAGAAGTCTCAAAATCAGCGAAAGGTAAAGTTCATGATTTTTTTTCGGTGTGTGTGTCCACTGCTTATCTCTAATATAGTAGTAATAGGCACAGACAAACCTTTTCAGATGTAGTCTCTGCAGACTTTTCAGAACAAATATTTACCATTCCAGCTTCTCTTTCAAATTTCATGTGAACATAAAAATCTCACCAAAAGCTTGAAAAAATCATGGGGGATATCCTTAGCAGTTTTTGTTTAAGCTCTTAGCACTACATAATTTTTGAAATTGTGTCTATAGCTCTCCTCAATCCACAGAGACACCAAGTTGCTAGCAAATGGTCATAATTTTTTGTACACAATTCATTTGAAAGTGATTTGAACTGTAAATCATCAGGCTCTCCACTTCTGTTACATGGACTGTATGCCTCTTGGATTTTGGCTTGTGTGTTTATCTCGCATTACTCATGCTTTAGTGTAGACATGTAACAGCTTCTGTTTCTGAGACAAGGTAGAAATAAGTTATAATACTTGCATGTATTTTGTGATGGAAGAGATAGTGGGAAGGAAAGGAAATTAAATAATCTCTTTCAAAAAGCACAAGAGAAAAAAGTTTGACACAGCAGTTTGTCTCTTTCAGGTGATCTTATTAAATTTCCTTCAAGCTAGAAGACAAGTTAAAAAGAAAATCTAGCCTCCTTAAACACTTTTACCACTTCAAGGAGTGTTCACGTGTGATATAGTGACAATTAGCATCAACCCTGGCAGTGGCTGTAAAATGTATGTTTAAAATGAGTCACAGAAATAATGTAACATGTAGTTTTAGTATTACTGCTGAAAATACACTGCATTTTAAAAAATAAGTAGATCTAATTTATTCTAATTAAAAGTCACCTGTTTTAGAGAGAAAGGGCATGTAAAATAGTGATGAAGGACTACTGAATTTTTGAATCATATATTACTTTTATTATCACCTGAACCCTGTATTTAACCTAGTGAGTACAGCAATCAGGATAGGTGATGTAAGAGGTGTTTTCTATGTCAGTTGGGCCTGAATCCCCAATGCCTTCCAGCTTTTTTTCAATGCACAAGAATAGGAATATCTGGTAAATGAAAAAATGCAGAAATAACGGATAGGATGGTAGACAACAAGGAAAAAATGGGCTAACAAAACTAGTAAGAACAGTAGTACCTAAGTGGTTCAGCTAGTGAAAGTGTGGTACCAAATACTGAAAATAGATGTGATTAATCAGGAAGCATTGTGATGCCATTCTTGTTAATGAAATTAACTTGGGCAAAAGTGGAGAAAAGGGAGCTTCTCAGGCAGAACCTGAAGGTGGATACCTAGGATGACAAAAACATGGTGGAATAAAGTTTTTAACTGGGATGTCAAGATTGAAGGGCCTGTGCAAATCAAGAGGAGCAGAAAATGATGTTCAAAAAAACACCTTATGCTTATAATGGGATGGAAACAAGATGGCAAACATGGCTGAAATAGACACTTCTGGAATCAAACTGTTTAGGGAGAGGATAGTAAAGTAGTTCTCGTATACAAGCTACACTAAAGTTGTTATGAAATACACAAGTTAATTAAGCAGAATTAAATGGAAGGATAAAAATAGGTCTGTAAGTAAGTATGACTGAATTGGAAATCCTACAGTAGAGAACTGAGAAAAATCCCTTGAAGGGGAGCTGCCAAACAGGAGGTGCCCTGCTCTCCCCCAACCAAGGGAGCACGTCAACAGGGATGGCTGGGAGCAGGGAAAGCCTCTATGGGAGAGGGTGAAACAGTGAGCTGGCAGCTCAGAGGCAGGAGCAAAATATTTTAGGACAAGAGGAAAATATTTCAGAGGCCATTGCAAGAGCTGGCTGGGAAGAGAGAGGACTGAGGAGAAAACAGGCTGGCAGGCAGCAGGGAGGGGAGGCGAGCTGGGAAGGCAGCATGGAAAGGGCAGAGATACTTTCAAAAAGCTGAGTGAAGAATTGCATGTTGCAGAAACATCTCAGTCTGCATGGTGGTGGGTGTGCCTGGACACAGCCAAGTGCCTCCCTTTGTCATGTGTTAAGAACAATTAAGATTAAGAGGATTAAGAAGGTTGTTTGGCTCTTCGGGATTTCTCTGTTATTACAGGGCTCAGTAGCTGGGGCATCATTGTTGGGGAACAGAGGAATGGTTAAAAGACCTAGGGAAGAGCCCATTGTATTAAGGCTCTTGAGTTCAAAAAGGCTTTGAAAAAAAGTCAGCTACTCTAAAGCATTTAAATACTAGCAGGGTCCTCAGGTTACAGGTAGAAAAGCCATCTGGAGTTTATTTTAGGAACAACAGAAAAAGCCTTCAAGGCAAAGGGCTGTGTGTTCAAAAGGGTTATGAAATAGAAATCAGGAGTTACGAGTTAAAGTAATGCAGAAGAACCTGACCAGGAAATTAAGCTGCATAGCAGAAAGTCAGGATAAGGTGATAATTACTTCGTCATATTGAACTGGACACCAACATGGCAAAAAAACAGCAGAAACCTTGTCAGTAATATATCTGAAGGAGGGGGCTGCAGGTGTTAATCATGGCCCCAAATTAAAATGCCCATTTTTGGCAAGGGAGAGGCTATTGAACCCGAGAACAAAATGGGATAGCTGATGAGGTAGAGACACATTCAAGGTAGAAGAAAACTTGGAACAATTCACAAGACAGAAAGCAGGGAATTACTGCAATAACTTGTTTCTGTGTCAGAACAAGCTCTGAAGGAGAGCATTGAGCTCTGATGTGCAACTGAGTTACAGGATGCCGGCTGGGGTATCTCGGGAGGCTGGGTGTGTGTCTCTAGCCTGCTCTAGTCTGAAGTAAAAGCTGTTGTCTCAAAGCACAGTGAAATCTCAACCCTCAGAGCAGAAGGATGCTGTTTCCTCCCGGAGCAGTGGGAACAAACCCAAAACCAATAAGCTTGCTGCTAGATAGTTCAGTCAGCCTTAAAGGCATGTATGATACAATTGCCTAATACCACAGGGAACTCAGCTCTGCGAGTTCTTTGCAGGACTATTATTCTATTGTAGCTGTTAATGATACTCAGTGCGGCTGTAAAATGTTACTGCTCTGACTTTATTATTCAGTGTTTTAAATGTTTTGACATACGTTTCTTGATCCTTGACCCTGTCTTGTCTAAAATGAAATTTCTACCCAGAAAACACCTTGAAACAGCACTTCAGAGCTCTGTGACAACCAATGAGCTTTATCAGGTCAATGAATTAAAGCTGTAGCAGAACTTGTTAGCCAGATCCTGGCAATCAGTGATACAATGTAAAGTCACTTTCGGAAGACTTTCTGTGCTTCCACGAGACACCTGCAGGCTATAAAGTTATTCCATTTTCTCCCAAATTTGCACAAAAGGCAGCGGAAGAGAACTGGAAGAATTGCTCATACATCTCTCTCAGAACACTTATGGTTAATGCAGTAGCAGCCATTTGCAAAATCATAAAACTACATGTGTTGTTTAAAATGTTTATTGACTATGAGAAAATAAAACCATATAATTTGTCTTAGAACATAAACAGGATACCAGTGGGTTAAATTGAATGCAGGTCTCTATACTAACCTATTTCTCTGAATATGTCCCACCTCTGTCTGCCACTTGTGGTGGCAGGGAATCCTCAAAGATAGAGTGTTTTGGACAAACCACTGGTGTTGAGTAGGTCAGGAAAAAATTGCACTTCCACTGTAGGCCAGCCAGTATGTGAGATTTGGGGTGGGATAGTTTTTTTGAAAAGTATCTCCAGCATGTTTTATTATGTCAGAAAGGTGTCTATCCCCAGGTAAGCTTTGGCTTTTATTTATTTATTTTTTTCATGCATTTATTTTAGAAATTGATGATTTTTATGTACTTGTCTACTAAAGTTACTCTCTCAGCTATGGACCATACTGTGCTAGCATTGGAAACTTCTGCCTAAATTCTTGTACTCAGAAGTAGGACCATGATAGGACAGCGTAGATGGCTACGCTAAAGGTATTTGCATTTTCTTAGGAACCAGAGGGATTAGCTACAGTCCTGTTAATGCATAGCTCTCCTAGCAGTTCTCTTGCTTCTAAATGGAAGTTTGCCCAGCACCCATCAATCCCTAGCTAAGAATTGCCTGCTTTCCCCTTTTAGGCAGATTCAGATCTACCAACTGGTTCTCCAAAGCTGCTCTGGGAGAACTGGGTCTCCAAGGAACAGTAAATACTGCGATCCTTTTTGTACTGAAAACTTTTGTAAGACAACAGCTTCATCGGAAATAAAAACTAATTAAACTTAGTCACAAAGTGCTGTAAATAAGCTAATGAATGATCAAGGCAGTATTATCTAGGTATTCATTTGATTATATAACCCTGTTGATCTCTTGGAAAAGTCACGCCTTTGCAGGAGATCAAATGCTCAAGGTTAAATCAGTAGAGATAATTTGTTAGCATCTGAGAACTATCAAGAAGCAATACTGTTTCACAGTGGTATTAAAGGTTAAGTGCCCTGGCCAGTGAGTGTCACAGGAATGTAAATCTATCCAAAGGACATTTTAAACCAGACACACAAGTGTAGGGAAATAAGTATTCATAGACTGTTTAATTATCCATCTGTAAAATCTCTCAAACTACTGCTGTTGATTATTGCTTTAACTCTCACGTTTACCTGCTGAGGTCCATGGGGCAGATAAGTATATGTTGCATTGCTTCATTTGTTTCAGAAAAAGGGAAGCAAAATGGATGGACTAGAAAAACAGAATAAAGATCCTTTAGACAATCCTTTTTCTACATACCAGGAAAGAGCTGAGAGCTAACGGGTCCTGATCCAGATCAGCAGAGTGTTAGAACAGAAAAACAGTATATTGTATTTTGAATTGTAAAATGTGTTGTCTAAGTCAAATTAGAATTCTACACCAGGTCACTACATTTTAAACCTTTTAATTTACATTTGTAAGGTGATCCAGCCAGAGAGATATTTGACAGCAAAAAAACCCTTTCAGAATTCATACTTCCTGTTAGCTGCTTAATAGACTTTTTCTTTTCACCCCTGAGGAAGCTGAAATAAATAAAAGATGGGAAAAAATCAATATGCAAACAGGTGGAGAAATTTATTGGCTGAGAGCGTGGGCAGAACTAATTTAGATAAGGCTAAGTTTCTTGAGTAATCCGATGTTTCAAAATAATCTCCTTTGCAAATGCTCGACCTTATGAATAATCTACAGTTGATGAAGGTGTACCAGGAAAGTTTACTTCACTTCTGGTAGTTATTGCTTAAGTAAAAACATAGGTGATATGACTATTTTTATGAATCAAGTGTTCTTGCTTTTTTAAAAGAAAAAAATCTCATTGGAATATTGTAATTGCTTGATTCTGGCAGGGCTTTTCTTGTCTATCTTTCTTACTGCCTCCCTTCTCTCTCTCAGACACCCAAGAGCGCTTCCTGAATGGTTTTTATAGGCTTCTTGAAGTTAGTTGAGTTCCTTGTTCTAGAGTTTCTCAGTAACATACTCAGTGAATGCAGCATTTTGAGGACTAGAGCAGAAGGTAATACCAGTGCCTAGTAGCTTAGAGAACTTACTTTCTACTTCCTGGCCTCAGGGAACACTTTGAGAAGAGTGGGATCTGTTTTTTCAGGTGCTCAGCAGAAATCCACATATGAAACCATTCAATCTGATCTCCTCTAGACTCCTAAGAAGCCTGAGACACTTGGATGCATGACTTCCCCTATGCCAGTTGTTAGCCCAAATGTTCTTCCTGAAACAAGATGAGAGTTCTTTGGCCAGTATCGCATTTAGAGGTTATTTGTGATTAGGTAGAAGAAAGCATATTTATCCCCATGGTTTCAACCTTATGAAAGTTGAGTAATGAGTGTCTTTTTAAGATAAACATTTCATTAAAAAAATTAGTCGTGGTCCTTTATAAATAATTTTCCCATTTGAAGCATGTAACTTTAGGCATGATTCTACTTCAGCCCAAAGTAGGCTTGGTAAAACCTTCACAGTGGGACCTAAACAAGCTATCTGCTAGAACTATGTGCTGTTGAACTCCTGCTTGGCCTCAGTGGTCTCTGTATGGGCTCTTAGTCTCTAATTCTTTATGTCAGTCCAGGCTGTAGGTTTCCCAACTGAAGCCTGGGCAGATTTGATTTTCCCCACTGACAAGTCTGCAATACAATACACGCAGCATTTCTCAGAGGTCCAGTCAGGGAGAAACTATGGTGAAAGTAAATACAGATATTAGTTTTGTGGTGGCTCTAAAAAGCACTGTAGCTAACAGGACCAGCTGGACTTTTTTCCTACCTGGTTTATTCAACAAGCTATGAATCACAAAGCCTGTCTCTGATCCTGTAGTTACGCTATTTATGTGTTGCCTGCACCTCCAAAATAGCTAGGAAGCAATCATTACTTTTTACACCTCCCAGGTAACTTTATCAGCTGCATTTCTGATCAGCCTTGACGAGTGGTCGGTATCCTGCAGATCACTTCTTTCTAAGCTGTGTCCTTCTTGGAGTTCAGACCAGAAGAAATAACTGTGAGGAGATCCATCTTTATATAGCCAGGCACTCTATTTGAATGGGCACTTATTACTTTCTGGGTGATCTGTGGTTATTTAGTCCTGAGACAGGTACCAGGATTTTTTCATTACATTTTGCACCCAAGATGGAGAGACCAGGCAATGGAAGGTGAAAAAATGCATATTCATATCTCACTTGGAAAGAGAGATGCACAGAAACCCTCATACCAGACAGTGTACAAACTCTCTGAATTGTCATGGCAGACATTCACAAACATCTGTTAAAAATGTATTCTAGTCATGCTCTTAAGCCTTTCAACTCACATGGAATAAAGAAATTGTTCTTGTGAAGCTGATGATGGAATTTGTATGAATGCAAGCTGGTGGTTTAGAGGTTGTCAACAGCACACCAGGGCCACTCCTTTTCCTTCTGCTTCCAGGAGAGGTCAGGGAGTTAACCTACACAGAAGACGTGCTAATTGCTGCTCCTTCTCATGAAGCAATTGTATCTGACAATTCACCACTTAAAATCTTTTCAGTTTTGGATAAAGAACAACAAAAAATCAATCCCGATTCCACAGAAATCGTTAGAGTTTACAAGATTCATTATAAACCCAGTATATCCAGCTTTCAGTGTTCCGCCCATAAAGATACTCGGTTTTGCAAAAAAATATAAGAAGGACAAATGAGGCAAATAGTTATTTTGGTAGGACTTGCTCAGTAGACGAAGACCTCTAGGTTTTTATTACATGTTTGTATGAGCGGATGTGCAAACTTTATGGAACTTAAGCATTTAAAACACAAATAAGTACAAATGAGTACTTGGTTCCTTTTGCCATACCCTGTTGGGCCTGCCACCACTGATCTTAAATAAATGTCTAGAGTAACAAAGTCTTATATTTTCTCACATCCTCTGCCTCCTTATTATAAAGAGATTTCAGACAAGAATACCATCATTTTTGTTTCAAGTCCTCTTATTTCCTCATATAGTAATAGACACTGGAGGGGGAGAGGGTTCTTAGAGTGAACATGTCAGCCAGATGTGGGAGAACATGAATCTTGACTTATCAACAGTGTCGTCAAATCTCTCAAAGCTTAAGTTCTTGCTTGGGTGATATATACATATTATTTCAGACCACTGAATGGTAAGTAGTACGTTATCAGAACTGAAGAGGAGCTTGAGAACTGTTTCCTTCACACATTGGCAATAAAAAATCACTGCTTTCTTAGGTTCTTTCACACTCCTTGAAACAAAAATTCTCTCACAGATGCTTTGTTCAGAGCTCAGCTCAGTGAGAAAAGGCACGTGTGGTGAATACGTGATTCAGCATCTTCACCGTGGCCTGGCATCTTCACATTACAGACTTGTTTACAGCCAAGTGCTGTGGAAAGTCTTGATCAGAAGATAAGGGTCTTTACCACCAAATAGTTAGAAAAGTATGACTCTGTGTGATTCAGTATTTTTTCCTAGTTCCAGTCCTAGGAAATTCTGTAGTTTTCTTTTGACTCTTGTGCGTCTCCTGAGTGATGAGAGATGCTCCAGCAAGAAATGCATTATCCTCTGAAAGCATCACTGAATGGCAAGGGTTCAAGGAATTTGGTCCTCAGATTGGATCATTGGTTTACCTGGTAAAGACTGGGCACTGACAGGGTGGCTGGCTGCTGATAGGGAGTATAAGGAGCACACCAATCCACTGCTTCCTTTATAGCTGGGAATTTATAGTTCCTCTCTTCCATAGCTGTAATCCCCAAATGAATAATTTCCTAGAGCCGTGCTGTCAGTGTCAGTAATGGGAACGAAATGATTTCCTGCAGGAATGGTGAGAGCTCAGTTCAGCATTGCAAACCCCCTCTCAAAGGTTCCTCAGAAGCAGAACATTGCCGCAGGCATCACTGCATGTGGGAGGTCAGGAAAGTTCCCACAACTCCTTTTAGGATTAGAAATCCTGTAAAGGTCATCAATCCCAATCTGGGATAGTTGCGAGGATAGTGGTTCCAGGTATTTAAGCAAGTACTTCAGCTATGTTTAGAAAGAGAAAGGTTGCTCCTCAATTTGAGGGCCATTCTGTGACTGAACCCATGAGGACGCTTACATCTTTCTGAACGGAGAGTAGGACTGACTTTTTGTCACAGGGAATGTTTGGGATCTTGTACCAAAGTTGTAAAATGTCAATCTTGCAAAAGCATCCCTGCATATTACCCTACTAATGTCAAACAAATATCGTTTGTGCTAGGTTAGAAAGTTGTGTAATGGGTATAGAGCAGTGGAGCTTGTACACTGTTCTTCTTCTGTGTTTTGGAGAATGATGGGCCACCTTTATGTTGGAGTCTAGAACACCTAAGTATCAGCAACTCTGCAGAGTTCCCCTTACCCCGACCTTTCTGGGCTTGAGTTCCTTTCATTAAATTCCAC
>VYZV01033137.1:10438-30618 GCA_013401275.1 Pandion haliaetus
CTCAATTGCTTTCCAGTTCACGTTTGGGGGTTTTCTTTCAGCTACCTCCATCTCACATCCAAAGAGGTTTCCAGTCTAAGCACTATATCTAGCCTCAGAAGTTTCTAACTCCCACACTTGAGTTCACAAGGACTTGATGCATGACTAATTTGAAACTACAGGAAAATAGGATGAGAAATTAAGCTGGGAGAACACCAGTTCCAAAGACAACTAACGCAGATGCAGGCGTTCATTGAGAACCAAGCTACTTCCAGCATGGGAATAAGCTTCCCTTAACCCACTTAGCAAAGCTTCTCATGTCCAAGTCCGGAGGACAACAGTTTCTGCTTGGCAGACAGCCCCTCCATTCTTACACTTTGGGTAAGTCCCACTTCCCATTCTCATTGCCTTAACACAGTAGCAAGATAAAAATGCACACCCTGAATGTGAACTTCAAACAAAATAGTGAGGCTGCTACAATCTATACAATACCAACAAACACTGCTGCTTGGATTTCAGTCATTATTACTTGAACATCCCCCACAGAAGTTCAAAGCAATTCAAGCATATGCAAAGACAGACTGCAAGTGTCTTTGGTCTCATAAGCAGGATCTGTCAGCTGAAGACAACCAGAAGCTAGAATTTTCATTTCAAAAAAAGGAAACAAAGAGAGCAACATTCCACCAGAACAAGTATTCCACAATTTAATTTTGAAAGATGCAAATAATTTTTTTTTCCCTCCACCACCACCCCCCAAGCTTTTTACACTGCCCAGGGCTTTAGTTTTCTGGCAGAAAAGATGTTCAGCAGTCCTCAGAGCCTCAGAAGCACATCTCTGAGACAGCCTGCAACCTAGATACCAAGGACTGGATCAGCTATGGAGTTTTGACTGGTTTTCTAGGTGGAAGACAAAAGATTCCATTAACTTTTTTTTTTTTTTTCCTCCTTGGAGAAATACAACTTTTATGACAAGCTAATTTTAAAAAAATTGATAGCAGATTCCCAAACAGCTCAACCATGTCTTCACTCGCTGACCAAGGACAGGAAAAGACAACTACAGAAATATGGTGCGCCTTGTATCAAGGAAACACGTCAGCTGGAGAACATGGCATCAGTATGTGCTGCAACATACCAAAACCTGGAGCTGCAGCAATAACTTTCGAGGCTCTGGCCTGCTTATATTTGGCTGTCAGTACCCAGGAAAAGTGCCAGAAGTCACTGGACAAAGCACTCACTAAGAAGGTTGCAGAAGAGAAGGTAGAAGTGGCCATGTAGTGTCATTAATAGTAATCACCTACCCACCATCTTGTATCCTCCGCAGCCTTTTCAGGGCAGAGGCCAGCAATCTGCTGTGATGGAGCTGCTATTGCTTCACATAGTTCAGGTGCTACTAAGATCCCCTGTTTAGATGGCAAAAGGGACACTGAACAACATAACAACAGTTTATACCAGTCCGATTCAGTCCCCTGAAAAAAGCCTTCACACCCACATAGATCAATGTCAGACTTTAGAGCAAAAAGCCTCATTCTTATCCAGCACCATATTAAATCCAGAAAAGCACAGCTATCCCAACCTGAAGCTGCACCCTGCAGGAGGCTCCCCCCAAAGGTCCAACATCGTGGCTGGGTAAAGTTTTCCCACACAGATTTTCCCATCAGAAAGTAAAGCTGTTAGACATTTGCCAACAACAAAACTCCACCACTCAAGGGGAAATTAAAACATACAAAGATTGCTTCAACGTGTGATATTTGACTAAGCACTTGAATTTTTATTTCAAAACATCCACCAGTGATTTTTTCATCCCTTCAATTTTTTATTTTCCCCTCTGCTTTAAACTAGAATGGGAGATTCTCACATGGCAGAGTTCCACTGGACAAAAAAAAAAAAAAAAAAAAAAAAAATCTACCAGCTTTCCCAACATCATTGTTTAAATCAGCTTTAGATGGTTTTATACAACACTTTATGGACTTGGAGAGGGACACGTTCCCCTGACAAAGCATCAGCTATCCAAACAACTGAAGCATGGGAAAATCATGCAAGAGTGTGAATTGGGGAAGGTCTTTGGTGAGCAGAGATACAGTCCACACTCATGTAAGCGTGGTAGCTCTGAACAAAGATCTGCAGGCTAATAGATATGTAAGACAAATGACATGTGGTTCTCATTGCAGCTCATGCTTTGGGAAGGGGGTACCTTGGAACAGATCCAGCTGGGATAGGTTTATCCCATTACTCTCCTATAATTTTCTGCTGTTTCAAACCCTTTGACAGTTACTGTAGTTTAACATCACACCCCCTACAGACTGAGGCCTGTTTGACAGGCCAGCAAACAAAACCACCCCCACCTGGAGATGAAATATGCACCATATGCGAGAACTGTGCAAGGCACAAGGCTAGCGCCCACTCTTGTACTTCTGTGACGTGCTGAAGTAAATCTGCTGTGTAGATGCCTTATCCCTATTCCTAGCCCAAATAAGTGGTGCTAACATAAACCCTCTTCCACAGCAGCGCAACTCATGCATACTAGGTATTAGTAAGGGCAGGAGGCAAAGAGGTAGAGACAGGATGGACGAGCCCTGAATATTAAATTCCCAAGTCCCCACTTAAGGGAATTGCAGACAAAAAAAAATAGTGAAATTCAAGAACAACTGGAATCAGGTTAAGCCACTCTCTCGCTTTATACAGTGCGGCTCATTCATCTGAACAGCTGTTTCACCTCTAGAGAAATACCCAGAGAAAACAGAGGGGAGGGGGAGAAGCCTAAATTGTTTGTTCTACTGAAGCAGGAAGATACAGTAAATCAAAACCGATTTATATTAAGTTTATAACAAACTGCTTTGGGGTGGGGGGGAGAGAAGAGTGGGAGGTTTGGTTTTAAACAGCTATTTGAAAGCTGCAGCTCTTGAATAGAGATGTGTAATTAAGGTCTTTCTTTTGTTGAGCTGAACAAGTTTTTCCTCGCGGCCGAGGGCTATAACAGTTCCCTCTGCCGGCATCACCAGCGTCCCGGTTCAGGAGGTTTTACGGCTCTGGGACACGCTGCCCAGCGGACCCGGCAAAGCCACCTTCCCCTCCCCGACAGGCTGGGGGAGGCAAGAAGGGGAGAGCTTGCGGGTTTCATTTGCCAAAGCTCAGCTCCTCGAATCCCTGGTCGCTCCCTGCCCCAGAGAGGGACACTGCTGCGGGCAGGTAGGGAGCCTCCCGCACCCCATTTAGGATAAGGGCAGCCCGGCAAGCTCCTCGCACCCTCCGCGGGGCTTGCTGCCCGCGGTTCTGCCGTGCCTGTCGCTCCCCCCGGGAGCCACCGGCGGAGCCCAGCCTCCTCGCCGGGGAGGCGGACCCGGTCTTACTCACCGGCGACTGGCGAAGCCGCTGCCCGGCGAGCCCGAGCTCTGCTCTGGGTAGTTGTGCTGCAGGGTTGATGCTGGGAACTGATAGAGGAAGCCAGTCCCTAGCGCACATCCGTGGAGGCAGCAGCACCAGGACAAGAAGAGAGCCAACTGCATTTTTGCAGCAAAAGGGTTTTCCACCCGCTCCCCACTTTTCCTCTTACGCGGCAGGGCAGGCACGGGGCCCCACCGTGCCTCCCCGGGCCGGGGTCGCGGCGGGATCCCACGGCGCGGAGATGCCCCCGGGACCGGGGACCACGGGGCAGGGGTGCCCGGGACGCAGGGACCGCTGCTCCGGCTCCCAGAGACAAGCCCCGTCCCTCGGTAAGCCGAGCCCCGGCGGCAGCTGCTGCTGCCCGGGCAGGGGGTCCGGGACCAGCGCGGCTCTTTGCGCCCAGGGCGCGCACTTCAGCCCCGGATGCCTTTTCAAATTTGGCGAGGTTGGTCCGACTCCGTCAAAGGGGGCGTGGGGTTTCGGCATTAACCCTTGCCAAGCCTCGCAGCAGACCCCGCTGCGAAGGGGCTCCCCGCCGGTGAAGGCGGCCGGGCACCTCGGGGCCGGCGAGCCGCGGTCCCGCACGGGCGTGGAACAGGCCGAGACTGCGCACTCCCACCGGGGCAGAGCTGG
Organism: Pandion haliaetus; assembly: GCA_013401275.1. NCBI lineage: Eukaryota > Metazoa > Chordata > Aves > Accipitriformes > Pandionidae > Pandion > Pandion haliaetus. Next base: position 14,432 of record VYZV01033137.1, read on the forward strand.
GGGAAGCCCCGGCTCGGCTCTGGGCACAGGCTGGGAGCACACCCGGAGAGCCCGAGCCCCGCTCCCAAAAGATCGCCGATATACAGATCACAAGGCCCTGCGTCTCCTTGATTAACCGAGAGCCAGTTCGAGGGGAACTCGCTGCACTTCAGCAGTGCCGCCAAAAGCTGGTGCCTGCTGCCGCGTTCGCGCTGCAAAAGTTACACAGATCAAGTAGGAAATAAGTCATTTTTAAGATGCTTCATTCACAAGGTAACCAGTGAAAAAGTAATCTCTGCTTCAGTAGGTGCATCCTGCTCCTTTTGGCATCACACATAAGCACTCCCTTTGCCTGGCACCCAGGATGGCCCTGAGCTTGGAGAATTGCAGGCAGCCCCAGGCAGGAGGAACATTTTCACAGTTGTGGAAGGACATGGGTGTTTCGCAAAAGCTGTACCCCAGCAAAGAAGCCAGCAGCAAGGCTCCCTCCCTGTACAGCAGCCAAGTTTGTGTTTAAAACCCTTGTACATCCCCCATTTGGTGGCAGTGTCACAGACCCCATTTGCGGGCCTTTCGGTGTTCCCTTCCCAGCTCTGGAAGAACCTGGGCTGTTGCAGCTCGCTGGCAACTTGTCTGAACCAAACACCACAAGAAGGGATTTAATTTTTAACTTGACACAGCTGTCTTTCTAAGTCTTTTGCCCCCAGATCCTGCAAGCTTGCAATACCCGCTCTGCACCTTTGCTGTTTGTGCAGCCATCCCAAGACAGCCCTGATTTACCACTGAAAGCAGGTCTCTTGCTGGGATATCCTAGGGGCCCAGGGCTTCCCTGTGGGACTCTGCAAAGGCAGAGACCTCTTCCCCTCAGGGGTAACACAATCCCTGCAAGATGCTACAGCTGGAAAATGATCCCTGCAAGATGCTGGGAAAATGGCTAGGTTCATCCCCCACCCGCGGGTGAGCACCTACCCCTTCCCCCATGGTGCCCACCTCCAGAGCCTGCACACAGAGATAAATAGCCCCTGGCTGGAGCCTGTAACCAGACAAGTTTAGACTGCAAATGAGGCACCAGGTTTTTAAACAGCCGCTGTCATTAATCACCGCAGCAAGTCACACAAGGGGGCAGAGGTGCAGGTTGCGCTGCAGCTCAGCATGGCCTCCCTGGGGTTGCCCCACAGCTGCTCCCGGGGTGTCCCAGATCCAGAGCTGGAGCAGGCAATGGATCAGCACTCTCTGGGCTCAAAGGGAGAGCAAAACATCTGGTCCAGCAGCATTAGGCCACCAAGCCCTCTCAGAAACAGCCACCATTCATTTACAAAAAGCCCTCAGTGCCTGGAGATGGGACATAACAGGGCCCTCTGTCCCCAGCCCTCACTCAGGTCAGCCCGAGCACCCTTCCCTTCAGTCTTGCCTCATCCTCAGCAAGGGGAACATCTTCTCTTCCTTTCTCCCACCCCCAAAAAACCACATAGCTGCCAGCAACTCACCATAGGATGTTCAGCCACTCAGCCATTTTGCTCAGAGTCAGTCCTCAGGAAACCTGTGCTCAGCCTGGCAGGGTAACAAAAAAAGAGACTTACTCTCTGGTCTCCCTTCTTGGTAAGGCTACAAACTCCCCCAAATTCACCCTTCTCCTGGGAAAGCAGTCAGAAGCCACAGCACACGCAATACCCTAAGCAGTTCTCTGAGGCTCCCCTGCCCTTTAATCTAGGTGATCATCCTCAGCTATGTGTGCACAGCCAAACTGGGTGCAGCTGGACCCCCACCCTTGGCAGTTTATTGTGGCTCCAGGCTGTGTGTTGAGCGCCTGGTTCAGCCTTTTGTCCCAAACACACTAAGTTCCTTTTCCTGACAGGCTGGGATCATTTATCAGTATTTAACAGCAGTGAATGGCACCAGTGGCTTTCTGACCCATTCTCCTGGCTTGGGTTAGCCCCTTCAGAAGCTCTTTGTAGTCTTCAAGTCTTAACTGTCCAAGAGCATTTTATTTTTGGTTGCATGCAAAATTTGCTGCTTCAGCCTTCACTGACTTTGCAAGACCCTAGGAGATATTAAACACAGGTGATTAGACAAGAGATGATTCTGGCAAATTATTAGAGACATCTGTAGGAAGCTAATGTTCTTCCTATTTCATGAACTGGGAGACTGGAGACCAGAGGTCAAATGACTTTGTTCAAGACTGCAAAGAGCTAAAGGCAAGGCCAGAAATAAAGCTCAGATCTCCAGGCTCCCATTGCTTCTGCCTTGCACTAATGCACACTTGCTTCTACTCTGTATGGCTGATTTAAAATGAAAACGAAGAATTAACTTCCAAGCCGTTTTTGGAAAGAGAGAAGAAAGGGTGATATTGTGTACTGTAGGAGGAGAATTAAAGATGACATTTCATTTTAGTCCTTTGTATATGCATAACATAATCAAACACAATAGCAGTAATAAATGAATATTTTTTTCTCCCCACAGTGCTTACAAGTGCAACATATTCTAACAATTTATCAAAACTATGTTGATAAATTGGAAACTCAGTGATGGAGGTAACAAAGACAGCCAACAAAAACATAATCCATTCAATTTATCAGAGGGACTAGCTTTGAGAGGAGAACCCTTGAAATCTGAACAGTCCTGTTCTTATAAACCAGACATCATATATTTCAAAATACAAAGCTACAGGTTTTATGCCTGTACATAAGCATGTTAATTAAAGATTTGCCCAGGCAATCAGGGCTTATCGTGGTTTAACCCCAGCCAGCAACTAAGCACCACACAGCCACTTGCTCACTCCCACCCAGTGGCATGGGGTGAGAATCGGAAAAAAAAGTAACACTTGTGGGTTGAGATTAAGATAGTTTAACAGGACAGAAAGGAAGAAAAAAAAGTCAATAATAATAATAATTTGAATATACAAAACAAGTGATGCACAATACAGTTGCTCACCACTTGCTGACCAATGCCCAGTTAGTTCTTGAGCAGCGATCTGCCCCCCCCCCGGCCAACCCCCCCCAGTTTATATACTGGGCGTGACATCATATGGTCTGGAGAAAAGGAGGCTGAGGGGAGACCTTCTTGCTCTCTACAACTACCTGAAAGGAGGTAGGGAGGATGGGCTGGTCTCTTCTAACAAGTAACTAGTCATAGGACAAGAGAAAATGGCCTCAAGTTGCGGCAGGGGAGGTTTAGATTGGATATTAGAAAAAATTTCTCTACTGAAAGGGTTGTCAGACATTGGAACAGGCTGCCCAGGGAAGCGGTGGAGTCACCATCCCTGGAGGTGTTCAAAAAACATGTAGACGTGGTACTTCAGGACATGGTTTAGTGGGCATGGTGGTGTTGGGTTGACAGTTGGACTTGATGATCTTAAAGGTCTTTTCCAACCTAAACGGTTCTATGATTCTATGAATATCCCTTTGGCCAGTTTGGGTCAGCTGCCCTGGCTGTGTCCCCTCCCAACTTCTTGTGCCCCTCCAGCCTTCTTGCTGGTTGGGCATGAGAAGCTGAAAAATCTTTGATTTAGCATATAAACACTACTTAGCAACAACTGAAAACATCGGTGTGTTATCAACATTGTTCTCATACTAAACCCAAAACATAACACTGTACCAGCTACTAGAAAGAAAATTAACTCTATCCCAGCCAAAACCAGGACAGGGCTAAATAAATTATTTGGATGTATTTCACCAATTCAGTTCAAGATGGGAGAGGCAGGGTGCATACTGGAAAGCCACAATGCATGGAAGCACAGGGGGAAATAGTAAAGAGGCAAGGACCAGGTTTTCAATTTACCCATGCTATTGACTTTGCTATCATGAAAAAGCAGTCCCTGGAGGGCCTTCCTTCTACACACTGCTCACCTTCCATGCAGGTGACAGCCTTACACTGTCATGTCAGAAGGTTAATCCATTGGACGTGTGTGGGCACATGGGATTTCACATAGTCTGGAGTGGGCATACCTGAGACATAAGACATCAGAAACTGTTCTGTGAAATCGTCTATAATTTCTTTAAACATACGCCCCATGCAAGCCAGCCAATAAATGAAGTGGGGGGAAATATAGACAATAAAAGGAACATTCAAAGTTTAGTCTGATTTTTTGTTCAGTTGCAAAGGAAAAAAACGGAATGATACAGCAAAAGATGGATTTGTTTTCTACAATGTTTTCAGCTTGAAAGGTAACTCAAAAAGGTAGAAAAGCATTGTCATACCGTAAGCAGAGTCCAGCTCCAGAACTGCAATGCCATCTCAACTGTTCAGCACCACTTACAGCATTACAAAAGTCAGTAGTTAGCTGAAAAAAGAGTCACAATGTTGTTAGAATCATGGCAAACAAATTTTGAAAGGCCCATCCCTTGGACTTTGTGAGTGCACTTTTCATGTGGATACTAAGAAGAGACCAAAGGAAAAGTAGCTTTGTTCTAGTTGATAAAACCTTGTGGAGCTTTAGAATTATGAAGTGTCCTTTTGAAGTTAGAATGAAGCCATTGATAAGACCATCTAAAACCAAAAATAATTTGGATAAACCCCTTCTAGCTTCCTAAGACACCTAGATTATTTCATTGTGATATAACAAAGTAATCAAGAAACCTTGGAAAATTAGAAGAGATGGATAAGAGGTTAGTGACAGTAAGAGTTCAAGACCTCTATTATAAATTAAATTATAAAATTACTAAGGTAATTGTAACACGTCTGTTACTGGGGAGTCAAACGAAACCTGAGCCAAACTGAAAGTTTTAGGGGACTGTGGTGGTTTTTAAGCTAGGAGGTAGCTAGTGTGTGAAAATTTCTTGAATTTGACCTGGAATAAATCAATCGCAGTTGAACTCAAAATGAAATAGAACTGAAAAAATGTCACACTTACACAAGCAGGTTAGCATACAGTAAACATGGTAGACTGTGATATTGTATGAAGCACAAGAAATGATCCAGACGTCATGACATTGGCAAAATTCATTGACCTTAGGTGAGAACTTTGCCTGAGTGAAGCACCCATGTGGGTATTATAAAGTAATACATTGGATAAAATAACTCAGATTGAAACGTAATTCAGCAGATGGAAAATGTGATGACTTGAGATCAGCAAGACAATGCCTATGTCTGGTGGAATTACACATACTCTGAGCATTATTGTGTCCTGGGAAAAATAATTTATGTCACCTTTGATGTCAGGCAAAAATCCTCCCAACTGGACTTGCACTGAAGCACTGATCTGCACAAGCAGAGGGAGTTTGTGGACACACCCTTGATCCATCAGACTCACCAAGCATGCAACAAAGCAGGGATTCATACAGGTGTGATAAAGCAAAGGCACAAATAGCACCAGGTCTGTTGCACTCAAACCTGCCAGAGTAGTAACACATTCAGAAGTAGCCAGGAAGGACTGCAAGAGTTATCTAATCCCTCTTCCTTCTCCTTGCTAGAAGGCAGGATCTATTATACATAGATTATTGTTGGCACAAATTTTTCTGCCTTGTTCTGAAAGACCCCAAGAGAGAAACTCCCCATGCTCATCTGAAAACATATTCCAATGCTTTGGGCTCTGAACTGGTGGATTGTCTTGACATCCAACCTCAGTCTGTTTTGTTGCAATTTAAGATCTTAATATCTTACTTTCTCCATTATGGATGTAGAAGACTATTCCTCCTCTCTTTGAACAGACTTCTAATTTCACAAAGTACTTTTAAAACTGTTTTAACACCTCTCCTTGCCTTCTAGAAGCAAAACAATGCCAACTTCTTCAGACTTTCCCTGTAGGTCATATGTTACATAGTTCTGATCCCTTTTGGTATTCTCTGGACTTGCCACCTGGTTTATATTTATCTCATAGTACGGTACCCATAACTTACAATTCTGTGCAATACCTCTGCCTTGCTGAAGATTTGCCTTTTTGGCATCTGTACATCATTGTTAATCCATGTTTAGTTTGGGATTCTCTACCTTTTCTGCAGAACTGCTAGCCTGACTTTCCCCCATCCTGTATTTGCTAGTTAAAATTATTCCTGCCAAAGCATAGTGCCCTGCAGTTGTCCTTAATGAGTTTCATCTTATTTTATTCAGATCATATCACCAGTTTGTCAAGATCACTTGAAATTTTAATCCTGCCTTCCAGTGTTCTTGCATTCAGTTCCAGTTTTGCCTCATCTACAGATTTAATAAGCATGCTCCGTCTTCCATCACTGAGGTCACTAAAGAAAACATTGGGAGGTCTGTCTCCATGTCTGTATCCTCAAACTATGTTCCTGTTCATTAACTGTTCATTAAACATTATTCAGTCGCTGCGGGCTGCCTGCTTGCTTGATGCTGTACAGGACATGAACACTGAACTTACAAACTCTCCAGACCACAGCAGGTCTTGAACTTCTACAACAAAACAAAGTACTTTGTAACATGCGATGGAAGGAGCTACCAGGCTGCAATTTTCAATGGAGTCACTGACTATAGGATATCCAGATTCAGTGGTATCTGAATGCTTAGCTGATTTGAAAATCCGTCCTGAGTCACAGACTCTCTCTGAATCTCAGAGAAGCAAGGACTTTCGTGACCAAAGAATGTCTCGGTTTTGGACTCCGATATCCTCCTACTTCACTCAATTTCCCCATGGACCCAGGTTGCCTGACTTGAGCAACCCAACATGAATGGGAGTCTGAGTTCCCTTTCTGTATTGTGGAAGTCACATAAAAGGGAGTGGGCTCATCCACTTTCTGACAAAATACACAAGTAGAGGCACACAAAACAGATAAGAAAGGATTTATGGAAATAAGCACCCTCTTCCCAGCTCCAGCACATCCCAGATGTTGTGCCACCCACCCTGTGGAGCCAAGGAACAGAAGAACTGGGAGGGATGCAAGAGGGGAGACTGGAATCCCCTTTCCTCCACACAGCAAACCTGTATGTTCCATCCATATTTTTCCAGCTTCTACTGATATTTTTTCAAATCTCCTAGGAACTTTCCCTGTGGGCCATGACAATGAGGCCTTACCACAATAGTCTGCTTTTCTTAGCTGGCTTTCACAGGCCCCCTAGAATTTGGCTATGGTCCTTCAAAAGTTTGCGAGCTGCAAGCTGAAAATCACTGCAGTATAGCCATTGTACAGGGACCACCACCTCCACAGCATGATTCTGCGAGGCTAAGATCTGAAATTGCCCCCAGTATTTTCACCTTAGGTGTCTGCAGCTAAGGTGGATTAATAGCAGTCATATGCTTTCTCCATCTTATCTTCTTTACCTTGTTCCACAAACTCCTTACCTGCCAGCCATCTGTCTTCACAATGCAAACTTCTTGCCAGTCAGTGCCTTCCTGCACCATCTTTGCCTGTATTAGACCTTACCACACAGGCTGCAGGACCTTCTATTTCCTCCTCGCTGCATGTGTTTCCCAGAACCTGCTCTGGCATGGCTTTCACTATCTCTTTGTGTTTCTGGTAAACAGTCAGCCACAATCCAACTGTCATACCCGTATTTTCCTTACAGTTCTATCTTCATCTTACTCTGCTCTAAAGCACTGTGCATCTAGATTCACGGGACCCCACTGATAGCTGACATTACATATTTCTTGAAGCATTCACATGAGCCTCTCCCTTCTGTGTCTTCATTCTTTTCCCAAGATCCTATTTTTTGAATTAAGTCTCCTTGTTTTCATAGACTTTGTCTGTTTCAATGTGATTAATCCCCTTCATTATTTTAAAATCATTGACTGAATCACAGCAAGATCTCTTTTTAAACAAGATAACACCAAAGCTCTTCAGTCTTGCTTTCTAACTAAGAGCTGAAAGGCACAGTATTATTCTCATTTTCCCTGCTTTATCCCCTTAATCATATCCTTCTTAGGTAGAGTGAGCAGTACTGGAAAGAGTACTCTGAACAAGAACTCACCAGTGGTTTATGTAATAACAATAACACCTTTTTGATATATACTCTGTTCTTACCATAATGCAACCCAACATCCTGTTCAGTTGTTGGGGTCTTTTTCTACAGCTGTGTGTTAGGCTGAGAACTCTGGGGATTATTTAAAAAGAAAATTCTCCAGATTTATCAATTTACCTTTATGAACATTTTGCTCTACTCATTTTAAGGGGAGCAATCATGTAAGTAAACCCCAACACTGTTCAGTGGCACTGTCTTGCTCTTTAGCTGGCGCTCTAATCTCCTCCGTTGAATCTTACAGATTCCCCCATGGAAGCAATAAAAAGGCAGGTAAGGTGCTAAATATGAAAGAATCATTGTAAGCATTAAAGGCTAAAGTCACTGCAATGCAATTGGATCCAAGTATTTCTTGGCTATGCACATATACACTAATTCTAGCTTAGGTGTTCACAGTATACTCTATTGTCACCAACGGATACCACACCTAATGGGCTTGCTATCCAAAATCCACCCCCCTTCCAGGGCCTCTGGGTGGTTTTGTCAAGCAAGCTTAGTCTCAGCACCTTCTTGAACAGGTTGCATGCAGATTTCCCTCCCCTTCTCACTTCCATTTCTAAACGACCCAAACTGGAACTACTAAATTGTACTTTGCAAATATCCAGGTCCTCACATAGAACAGATCTCTTTCACCACAAGAATTGACCATCTCTCTCTGTTTTCTGTTCTGCCTAAGGGAGATCAGTCTCTACAGATGCAAAACCAATCCCCAAATAATCCTCTGGGATTACACTGGCTCACAACCCCTCATGCCACTGGGTCTCAGGCAGGAAGGATACACGGGCTGTCAGTCTACACCCAGAAAGAATCCAGTTGAACTCCCTGACCTACCAGAGCCATCAGGCAATCTCTCAGTGCCTCCCTTTATAACACAGGGTTTAGTGCTTTGTTATATATCATAGCTATTGTAAAGAAAATAAGAAATGGAATAAAAATGATATGGTATAAATAGTAAAAATAATGAAAGAAAAGAAGAAAAAATAAAAGAAGCAAGATGAGATGTAATCTAAAGAGAGAGATAAATTGTTCTTTTTTTGGCAGAAGGAAATGATAAAGTCTGCAAGATACTATGAAATGTTTAAACTGATTGTTGCCCAAAAAAGAAATAAAAGCTTTTGACCAGACTAAGGAGATTTTTGGTATGTGATGGAATGGTAGGACAAGACTATCAGCCTTGCTATGTGCCTGGAAAGAAGTGGCTCACAGCAAAATATTTTTGGCTCAATTCACATATTGAGTATTTAACTCTAAGATTGTTGTGAAAAACCCGGTGCAGTGCCCCAGCTGTAGGGTGATGCACTATTTTGCATTGAAAACAGGTGTTCAGCTGGCTGGATTTCTAGCAGAGCACAGTAGATTTGTCCCAGATTTTCTGTACATGATCTCTAGGTAATACTTGCCTTTTTTTCAGATGTTTCAAGAAAATTAGATAATTATTTTCCATGTTCTGAGCCTTCCCTGAACTGACTGACAATAGGTTTACAGAGCTGAGCTGTAGGTCAGGCAGAGAGGGAGTCTGGCCAGCTTACAGAGGAGGTGAGTGGACTTTGGAAAAAGCAGTGCTGCAATTCTGGAGCATGTCCGAGAACAACCACAGCTTGTACATAGGCCCTGGCATACTGCAGTTATGGCTAGAGACCTACTGAGGTGCAGTCTCCAGCTGGGGAAGAGGAGAGAGCAAACAGTCTTGATAACCCAACCATTCATTTCCTTAGTTTTGAAGCTGTGTTAGGTAAAGAACTACATTAACTGAAACTCTCCACTGTGTTTATTCATTTTACATGGCTTTGAGATACAGTTTCTTCGAAAGATCCTGTATAATCAATCTCCATTGTTCTGTATATATTTGCAGAAGATAACAGCTTCATTAAAATATGGTGTGCTATTAACAGCAGTAAATATATAGCCTTAAACCTTAAAATGTAATGCAATTAAATAAGAAATATGAACCTAAGGAGGTTAAGTGCAATCAACCACTGACATGTACATTTGATTTGAATTAAAAAACACACACAGAGGGAAATAACGGGCCTCCGTACATACTTGGATAACAGGAAATCCCCTGGATGTTAAAATAGTGAATTTAAGAATGGAGAATATAAAGGTCTAGTTCAAATTAAAGATTTTATGACTGAAGACTCCATTAAATCTTTGAACACTTACAGTAAAGAGTTTGGAATGTTTCCAGTCCAATTCTTTATGTTCTCACAACTGACAGATTATACTTCTGAACTTCTACGGCAAAAGAAAGAAAGAGTGATTGTATTAATCCATCTAAATCTGGAGCTTGCTAATTAAGATGAAAACTATAACAATCTGTGCTTAGGTGAAGCATAGTATTTTTATAACCCAGCTCAAGATAACATCACTAGCCAAGCCAAAAGTAGATTTAAGTTTTCAAATTATTGAAGAACAATAAAATAACGAACCACTTAATGCTACATGATCAACAATCTGTACTAAATGTGAACTCTTTTATAGTACTTAGTCTACTTTACTTTTTATATTTCCAAGACATTCCTCATGGTGTTTAAAATACATAGTACAGCATGCTGCTGCTAGCTCTACCCCTACCTGCAGAAATGCAAGGATCTTCAACTGCAGTAAGTCCACCGTGGCAGGCCACATTCAATCAAAGTGCCAGTCTCACACATATGTGTACTTGTAGCCATAAGATATTAAGGAGGACCTTTCAAATGAGGAGTTTGCAAGTTAGTCAAGCATTGGAAACTAATGTACTACTTTTCCCAGGTTTCAAAGGGAATTGAGGAAAATTATCAAGGCTATTTTAAGGTGAGAGTTAAGCATTCATCACTGTCTCCAGGTACCTAAGCAAAGAAGCAAGGATTTGAGATCTTGTTCCAGACTCCTCAAAACATACTAATTACTGGTATAAATCTGCTGTCTCCAATGGCACACTGCCAAGAGGTAATTGAGCCTTAAATGAAAATGAATGTGAGACATCTGAAAAGACAGCTGATTTGGCCCAGGATGTTAGCAGAAACATAATGCCTGGAAGGACTGCAGGGTTAAGGAACTCCCGTGTTTGGCCATAAAACTCCAAAGTAACACGTAAGTCAAATCAGAGGACAAAAATGAGAGAAAACAAAATCTTCCTGTCAGTAGGATCTCCTTTGCTATGGGACCACATGGCAGTCGCTCTAAAGACAGTACACACTTTTTTGTTTGCTTTCTATAAAGTCATTGAGGGTCTGGCCTTGAGTGAACAAATAAATCAGACAATGTTAATAAATGCAGGCTCTTCCCAGACCAACAGACACCACAACTGTCAGTAAGAAACAAAAATTACTTTGAAATTTTATATTCAAAACAAAAAGCATAAGGGTCTAATAGAAAAGCTTCCATGAGCCCTTGTGAATCACAAAAAACAATAATCCTTTCATTGTCTTGTTTCACTACCTTGTAGTCTACCACCTACGAAACCGTTTTTACCAAACATAAAGTTTCTTTGCCAAGCCCAACAAGGCTGCTTTACTTCTAAGAGTAAAGGGTGCCCAACACATCCCAGCACAATTTCTCATTTCTCACCATCAGGCTGTGTTTCTCTCTGACTGCTCTCACAAACAGGTATTGAGAACATCAAATTTAAGAGGTCTGACTAATGGTATGACTACATGCACACTTTAATTCAGTGTACATCTGCACAGTAGCCAAAAGAAACGATCCCATCCTTGTCCCACTTGGCCATGTTCCCACTGGTCCTCATTACCTTCTGTTAGCACCAGGTTTTTGTGCAGTTATGCAGTGAACAGGTTCAGGGAGCTGATTTTTTTTTTTTTCCCCAGAGGCGTCAGACTACTTTTCAATTGAATCAGTCCCATCTAAACAGGTAATTGGAAGGAAACTAGATGGAGAGCTGGGGACATGGATGGAGGCAATACTACTTCGAGTGGGCAGTGATACAAGTTTATGTCCTATATAAAAGAGCATGCATCCACAGCACAAATTAAGAGTCCAGGCTCTGTCAACAGGCAGCAAAGACTCCCCTAAATAGATGCTTCCAATGGGTGATTTAGAATACCTAAACAAGAAGCCTAAAATCAGACAGCATGAATATGACAAGACCATAATGTATCAGTACTCTTATTCTTACAAAGAGTTGAGGCTCTATTTACAAATGCAAATGATCTGAGCTTCAGCAGAAATACTTTCGCTTAATGTTTTTTTCCATGGAAAAACTGACACTTCCCCTGTGAGGCGGAAAGAAGACCCTCTGAAGGGCTCTCCTGCTAACACAATAAACATCTGTGGGTTCTTTCCTCTCAAATGCTATTTTTCTAGGGGGTCCCTCTCTGATGAATTAGCAGTCCCAGCAGATCATGGCAAACAATCCTGCATACCACATCTTAAGAAATGGTACTTCTTGGAACAGATCAGTTTGGTCTGCCTTAACGCAGGCAAGTTAACACCACATTATCAAATGCACTGAGGTCACCAACCTCCATCAGATGATCTGCTTGATCCTTTTCAGACAAAAAAAAGAAAAAGAAAAAAGCTTGGATTCCTTACAGAAATCTGAGTGCTCCAAGCTGGAAGCAGTAGGCTCGGCCACTCACAGCCCACCCACCTACAGATCAAGATGGACTGGAACAAGCTCCTCCATGAGCCAGAAAAGTGAAGGGGGCTGGGAGGTGGGAGGAAGAGTTTCATATTTCATCTACCACTTTTAATAGAAAACAGAACATGGTGGGGGGTTGAAAGGAAAATGGCAAATCCCTGGAGATCCCAAGTGTTGGCTTTGCAAGTCAAAACTGTCAATCACACCATGTCCCCTCCAACTCTTGAAGGGAAGGAAGGAAAGGAGGCAACGGACTGGGACGTTTAGCCACTAGGTGTTACTGTTGCTCCACAGAATGTGATCAGAGCAACGACTCTAGACTGAGCAAAACAACATCTACCAGAGACATCGTCTGCAGCTGTACCTTAAGATTTAAACCGTAGAAACTAAATCCTACTTCTGGATTCACATATTGCAACTCAAAAATCAGAGCACCTTGCTGTGTTTTCTTGGGAGGGTGTGGAGGTAGACTGCTGCTCCTTGTGTTTTGTTTATACATCACTGCATAAATGGAGCTAGTCAAATTCATCCCTTGGGAACTTCCACTGACTTTGATGAAGGTACATAGAGAGAATTGGGCCACTTAAGGTGTCACTGAGTTCATGTCCACTGGTCAGGAAAATACATTGGCCGCTGAGTTGTCTGCCTCTCTGCCTTCTCTGTGACTGGCCACAGCCTGCACTGACGCTTACAGGCATTTTAATTAATCGTAGGTCTGCTGTCAGCCACATGGGTTCTTCAGGCAAGTCATTTAACTATTGTCTGCTTTTGTTTCTCCATCTATAAAATGGAAATAAAGATCCTCATCTCCTCTGGGAAGGACTTTGAGACTACAGATAAATCAGAGCTGTAGTCCTTGACAATCAGTTGGCATGAACCAAGCAACAGGTTTTGCATGAGCTTTTCCTATTGATTCCAGAATAGGTTTTCTGAGAGAGAAAGACTGAACTGAGTGCTTACCCGTCCTTAGTGGCCACTTTTAAGTGAAACAGACTCATGATAAAGAGCAGTGCTCCACTGCACCCCTGTCAGTGCACCTTAATGTCCTGTTTCTGTTCGGTCCTTTTTCATATGTCTACCAAAACTTTACCCAGAGGACAGCCACGCTTCATCCAAACCTTCATTTACTTCAGCAACTAGGCTTTGAATCTCAGAGACATATCCCTTCCCTGAGCTGCTTAAGCAACAAGCCTTGAGTTTACAACAATATTGATTTTCTCTTTAATTTTTAATAACAGGCTTCAGTGCACAATCATAGGTGTTTCTTCCTTTCAATTCTTGTATTCTATGCCTTGTGCCCAAATGAACCAGTATAAATAAACAGAGGATGTAATGCAGGTCTCTGCCTGCGCCCACTAGAAAGCTGTTTCTGCACACAGACAATAAATGTCATGCAACGCACAACAAACAGGCATTCTTCATGGTAAGTCTTGCCATGTGGTTGTACTTCTAACCAAGGCATTATTTTCACACACGAGTTGAGTGCTCTAGGGTAATGTTTTCCAAAGTTTGGAAACATTGTTACAGTACATTAAACAAAGTACCAGTACTGAGCCACAAAATCTTATGAAAGATTTTTTGAGTTGTTTTCATAGGAAAATTTTTATATGCCACGTTAAATGAAATATAATGCAAACTTAAAAAACCGTTCTCCAAAAGACTGAATGATTGGCAAGTGCTAAAGTATTATCTGAAAGGTGACTGGCACCATATTTTACTGTGGCTTCCAGTAAAACCTGTGGGCCTCTAACTTGGGGGCAAAGTCCTCTTATCTGCAATTCAGGCAACAAGCATCACATGCCTTGATACAGCAATCAATGTGTCTGAGAGTCTGAGTTCTCATAGATATTTCTAGAGTGAAGAACAGTTTTATTGAAATATTATTGATAGCCTGCAATTGCTTTTGGCTTTTGAAGGAAGAAGGAGGATGTGTCCACAGAGAATCATCTGGAGATGATAATTTTTGCTAGCTACCAAAACATTATGCTGGGAAAACAGCTATCTAATAAATGCAAGACTTATAGACCATTACCAGTGTTGTCTGGAAGTAGTTCACTTACTGCTGGAGTTCTCTGTCTGCTGCAGTCTAACAAAGAGTTTTCAATAAGTGAAACAAAATGGCCTTGCTGATTCATACACGTGTACTCTCGGCAAACAATACATCAGTAACTAACATAACTTTACCCATACGCCCAAGGCAGATGCTGATAACATCAAATGTACTTGACTTAGATGCCTATGAAAATGTCACCCTAAGTGGTTTGGAAGCTTAATTCCCACTTTCTAAAGTGACTTCAAACCCTAAATCACAGGGGTAAATCAAAAAATTACAGCCTTAGTCAGCTGTGCTTTCCTTACTCTTCAGTGGCTAATGTAAACACACAAAGACCCTATCTGACACTTCATCTAAAAATTAATCCTAATTGCTTTCTGGGCAGCTGCACAAACAGCCAGTTTTACCCAGTTTCAGTTACTTCTTACTCTTCCCCCTGCCCCACCCCCCCTTCTGTGCTGCTGTCCACAATGAGACCCTTTATAACACATTTCTCTTCATGAGCTAGGGGCAGCTAATAACATGGGCCAGCTAATGAAAGGCTATCCTAATTTCTTCTCTCTGGGTCACCCTTTCTGTCTTTTCTTTGGAAGTTAGTAGGTCTGAAATGTGGAAAACAACATAGCTGCAGAAAGGATTAACTAAGAGTTGTCCCAGTTCATTGTGAATTTGGTCCTGAATCACACGTGGATCTTCACAAACAGAAAATGCACATCCAGTCTGCTACAGCAGAATCAAATTCAGTGCTAGGTGCAACTACTGGTTTTTTCATTGTCTTTGTCCACCAGCCTGAAAACAAAGGGTCTTCTGAAGTTTAAAATACTGTGTGAATCATGTGATGCTGCTGCTACGCTGAAGCATCCTAAACTATCTCTGTGTAAGGAGTGAAACAGCAAGTAAGTCTACAGTGTAATAGAGAAGACTCTACCCCCTCAGTGAGAGCACAGCAATTCTGGTTCACATTTATTAGTAGTACTACTAATAAACATTTACATTATGGTAGCACCTAGAGGCCCTATTTGAAAGCTTGTCTAAAACTGCTATTGTACCTGGGCACTAAACAGCTCTGAAGCAGCACATCTGTCTGCCAGATGTTTTTTTTTCTTAGAAGCTGCAACTTAAAAAAGCCTCTTGCTTCCCCCAACAAGCCTTAATAAGAAACTTCAAGAGCTTGCTTCATCATCCATTCAAGGACAATCTGCAGTTAAAATCACAAGGACACTTCAGGCAAGGACAGCACTTCTTAAGCTAGTGAGGGACACCAGAGCAGTGCATGTGCAGTCTGTGATTTTTTAGTGTGTTTAGTATCTGTTAGCCTGACTCTTGCTTTCCAGAGGACACAAAGGCCAAGGGGACACCTCTCCCCCAAAACAGCGTGGGCAGGGCAGGAGGATCCACTGCCAGTCCCGCCCAATGGACGCAAAAGCTGTGGGTCCCCTCAGGGCACACGGGTTAGGGTTTACAGCCGTACAGGCGCTGCACGCCCCACCGCGGGCAGCGTGTGGGAGCTCACAGGGCCCGAACCCTCCTCTGCGACACCGCCAGCTCCGTCAGGAGGGGCTCGGGGCAAACCCACCACCAGGGTACCTGAGAGGCCGCGTCCATCTCCCCCGCCACGGGCTCTGCTGTCTGGGAGGAGGGGGAGGAGGAGGAGGAGGAGGAGGATGA
>VYZV01033137.1:39041-54992 GCA_013401275.1 Pandion haliaetus
CAAGTGACTACAAGGAAGTCACGTAGGCCACCACATTTAAGTGTGCCCATCCATGCTGTGTTTTTGCATGCTCAGTTTCAAACATGTAGGGTGCTGATGTGCAGACACTTTAGGAAGCAACATCTAGAAGGTATCCAGGACCTGTTAAAATCAGGTCTTGAACGACTCAACTTTTCAACAGGAGTACCTTGCTCTGGAGGTCACTTGTGAGTATTTCCTCCTACCACTTTTCCAGAAGTCTTCACTGGTGGAATACTTCAGTGGTGCAGCAAAGATTCCCCAAAAGATCAATTTACCTTGTTGAGAAGTTACCTTTTCTGAGATGCTAGAAACACTCTTAACAGTAACTCACACAGCTTTAGTCAGCACTCTTCATGCACAGACACTATCGCACTTGTGAATAAAAGATACCATATGCTACTACTCTAAGCAGTTCAGGGGGTTAATTCATGTGTGTGAAGCAGGCCCATTGTCAGTTCAGGCATATATTTTTGCACTGATGCATCTTAGGTTATTTACTTAGGACAAGACTCCCCCTTGAATGACTGAGGTTTACATTAACTAGATACCTCATAAAGGCACCGGCTTAGAATTTGCTTAGAATTCATCCTGAGAAGATCAGTCCTCTTCACAAACAATAGTATCTGGAAAGCTCTTACCTCTCATAATCACCAATCTGATGGAACTGGCTTTGTGCAAACGGCGTACAGGTTTGGTCACGCATGCTCAGGAAGCTACACTGAATCAGAAAAAGGCCACCTGAATGGCTGAAGAAGAAAGAAACTATTGTATGAAAAGTGTTTGGTTTTTTCACTCTAGCAACATAGGGAGAGAAGACACATGCTTGGTTTCTGCAAATATATCACAAAGAAAGAAAACTGGCTGTATTTACTTGGATTTAAGATAACAGGAGCAATCATCAGAGCAGGGATGCTGTTGCTGAAAGGCTAGACCATTTTGACTAAGTTACACAAACCTAAATATAAAGCACTGTTATCACCTGCTCCTTTTGCTTACTCTCCCCCACCCTCTGCCCTTGAATGGTAGGAGGAAATAATTTGACCTTGAATACAAGGTGGCCTTATATTTAAACTCTTTTTTTTTTCCCCGAAAGAGAAAAAAAGCAGGAGAAACCAAATATGCAGCCTCACGCATTCTATTTGTGTATAATCTAAACTAAACGACAGCTTTGGCACAATAATATGTGAACAAACTAGTCATTAATAACTCTAGTCTGGAAAATGAAGAAGGTTTCTAACAGAGTGGGAAAAACCTACCTGGTTTCAGAATGGTGCTTAATTAATAGTTTGTGGTAAAGTGTCACTGGACTTGATCCTTCTAGTCCCTCTCTTATGAAAACAAGAGGCTTATTTCTTTTTTATTCATGCAGGTATTTTTTATTTATGTAGGTGTTTTCTACAGAGGTGACAGTGAACTAGAACATCAGCTCCCAACTTCTTTGAACTTTGAGAAGCTTGGAATCTGGTTCACATTCTCCAGCTGGAGATCAGTTGAAGACATAGGTTGTATTTATACATATGCAGAGGAACTAAAGCAATTTTGTCAAGTCATAACATAAGAAAGGTAACAAATTTTTTCACGTGAATCTCAATTTAGAGCGTACTGTCTGAGGATGGGCACTGGGTTTTGCTTGTGTAACTCTCAGACAGGAACAAAAAATGCCATATGTTTTGCTGAGTTCCATTGTCTCTTCCTCCCTTTGTAAGGAAATGAAAGCCTATTTCTCTACTAGTTCCATGAAATCTATCTGAATCCTGGTAACATGTCTCTGAGAATTTGCTCAGAGGGAATAATAGACAAGGGTACACCCTCCATTGCTATGTTACTGTTCCATGAGTTCCAGACAAAAGCATTTATTGTGGTTTGGCAGCAACCATCTATTCCTAAGACCCTGGGACTGCATTGTTCTTTACTTGTCAAAAGTTGATTTAGTACCTACAGGCACAGATTTCAGGGTTCATCTTTTTAGGAAGGATCTTCAGGCTTTCTAGACTGCTGGGGTCAACTCTCACAGCCAGTAAGACCACTTGGAGGAATCACACCAAAGTTGACTGTGAAGACCAGGCCCTCAAAGAAGCAAAAGGTCTGCCCTACAATGAATATTCTAGGATTTTTATTCTGACCTAGGTTAAATGGTAATACTCCAGAAACTGAGCAACCAACTGCCAGGCCCATAATAATAACACTGAATCATTAAATAAAGATACATCTTAGGGAAAAATATTGCTAAGGCCCCAAGGTTGTTTTGCTGTGTTTGGAATTCTAATAATGGTAGGCATGTTTGACTGGAACTCCTAATGATACAAAGATCTTGCAATCTTGCTTATCTGTAGCTAAGATAATGAGCCTGGGACCTACACAAAGCTATTAGGAGGCCCTTCTTCTGTTCAGAATGGTGTATCTTTACTTTTAAAGCAGATCATTAAAAGCAATATCTAATGAAAACTCCATCTGTTTTCCATTGAGCATACACTTGCTTTTTTTTTCTTTTTTTTTCCCAAAGGTTGCATGAAGCTTTGCAGCACACAGTGCTGACACCTTCACAGTGTAACAGGACAGGCCAACCTTTGATGCAGTTCCCTTGTCCAGGGAAGTTAAATATTGGGTATATCTGGATCTATTAACATAAAGCTGAACTTTTGGACCTTTAATTTCTTTCATATCCAGGAACTGGAGAGACATGTGCAAATATGGTAGTGGTATAATAAATCTTAGGTCACACAAACCTGCACAGGTCTTGAGTCTGCAGACCACAGAGGTTATTTTACAAAGCATTAGCAATAAAAGCTAAAACTTGCCACTGTGCTCTCTTCTCTACTCACCTAATGGGAATTTCTGTGTCGTGTTAAGTCACAGGGTCTATGACACAAAGTTGGGCAGTTGTGATCCCTACAGACACTCCTACAGTTTTCTATAACATGAACCAGCAGAAACCAAACAGATACACATGCAGTTTCCATTACTAAATAATCAATTTGTCAGTCCCAGAAAAACCTAGCAGTAGTAGATAAACATTCTATGCTAAGTGCTGTTGAAGTCCAGTTTCCGACAGACTTGTGTCTTGAGAATTCACCCAAGTGTGGATTTTCTATCCTCTTAGAAGGGTCTTCCTCCCTTATTCTCTACACAGACAAGGCTACCTATTGTAATGAATTTTTTAGGAATTTCATACCTTTGAGACTTCTCTCATTCTATCAGATGTGGTTGAAAATGCTCAATGGCTTAAGAAGGGACAGGTGAGATAAATGAGCTGACGCATAGGTAGAGAGTATATTCTTATAGCCAGGCTAACAAAATTAAGTATGAAGGTGGAATAACACAGCAAAGAGATCACTAACAGCACTTGTGTGGTGAGCAGGAATGTGTGTGTGCTTCTTTTCTGGTGATATGAGCATACGCTATGTGGCTGCAGATTGCTCTTTGTTACATTGTTTGTTAAACTGTAATATTAAAAAAAAAAAACCACGAAAGTCAGGACATTCATCCCCAACCATCTGCAGTTCCTGTTAGACTCTTGAGACTCCATCTGATTTCCTTTTTCTTTTACACCCAGACACCACTGGCCAATATCCATCATCCTGCCAGTTAACAAAGACTTGGAAGACATTGGCATAAATTCCAGGCTGTGTCTGGCTTCCGTTTGTCAGTCCTGAAACGGACCAGAAAACACGAAAGATCCATCCCAATCTTTATCTGCCAGGCACAGGCGAGATTCCTGGGTGATGGCTGCCTGCCACACACACCCTGGCAGACCCCTGGGACAGGGTGAGGCTCAGAGGAGGAAGGGCACCAATGTGGAAGATGATGAGTTTAGCCAGATTCCACTCCAGTTATCTTTGGCTGCCGATACATTTTCTTGGGGACCAGCATGAGCATTGTTCAGAAATCACTCACATCTAAAGAATCTGAAGCAGGCCTCTGCACCCAGCATCCAAGCATGGCTGCTTACCACCAGCATGTGGGTCACTTCATAATACAGACACTGGTTCCAGCTGACAAGGTCTCCTAAAGGAAAAGCTCCACAGCAAGGACAGCCACAGTCCCAAATTTGGGTTTAAAATTTCCACTGCCATCTTTCTTGGGACCTTTCAGAGATCCAACTCAGATTTAGGGCTTAATCTGCCATTATCAAATATAACAAAGAAAGCTGGCTACTTTGCAACAGAAGATGAGTGAGCCCTGATCTCTAGCTCTTGTTGTTTCCACATGAAGGCTCCTCTTTAACCATAAACAGACGCCACCTTTTACACCGGCACAAGTGAAGCTGAACACATCAAATTTTGTCTGATCTAGTTCTTCTACATTCTTGTCTCATCTGCTTCTATCTCTTGAATTATTGCCCCCCTTTCATGCTTTTCATTTTTAAATTAATTGTTCATTTACATTAAGCAAACTAAAGTAACCTTGCAGAAGATTAAAAAGACAGTGAGAGAGAGTTCCAGAATTGTATTTCTTACAGGACTGTTCTCAAGATGTAAGCAGAAAATTGGATAGGTGTCATTTTTCTTTACTCTTTGTAACTTAAAATGTATCAAGAAGGTTTGAAAGAGGCAACTGTGATTTTTTTAAAGCTTTTTTGTTAAATTCTGCTGATGTTTTGTAATAGCCATATAACCATTTCTTAATCTACAGGAAGCAAAAGTTACATTTCCAATGTAAAAAGTAAGCAGAGAGTTTGAACGGCTAGTAGGGTTATTAATTGGAGAGATAACGATAACGTTAATCAGGCGTGTTATACAAGTAAAATGAATAAAATCAAGATGGACTTTTATTGTCACTGAGAAGGACGTGAAAGAAGTTAGCTTTGCTGAAGGTACAGAACCCTGACCCTTCACATGAAACTCAAGGAAGCTTAGTTTCCTAGGTCAGGCCCCAAGAAACCCCTGTCAAACCACATGAAGCCTTGACTGGATGTCATCAACATTGGAAAGATCAACATGGAAGGAAGAGGGAAAGACTTCAGGCCTCTTATTTAGTACAAACAGCTAAAATGGCTATATTTCCTCACTTTTTTAATGGTATCCTTAATTTTCATATGACCCCCTTAGGCTGTGCAACAGATCATCCTCCTATAGTCACTGAACTGAGGCTGCTGCCAACCTTCCTACCACCCTTCTCACCTGGCCGGTTCCTCAAATTATCTGTGATCCACAGGAACTTTCTCTTTGCTTAATGTGACATATCATGAAAAATGCACGAAAAACTTGCTCTAAACAGCTAAAGCATGAGGGAAATAAGTGAAGGGCTGGCTATGAAGCCTATCTCCTGCCTCCTTTACTGGACTTGGCATGGCAGAGCACATGCACAGTCTCAGTTTAGTTAGATGGTGTAGAAAAGAACTAAGCAACCTAAGGGACATTCCTGGAACAAGAACAAGCATGCATAAATTGACTATGGAAATTAGAAAGTTTCTTCCTATCCAAAGAAGGAAATTCTGGAGCAAACTCCCAAATAAAGTAGGAAATTGGGAGGTTAGGACAGATGGCAAGGAAGAAAGAGCATATTTCTGAACAGCACAAGCTGTTTATGAAAAAGATTGGGAATCTGGCTCACTGCAGAAGCAGAAGACTGGACTCGGCAACCCAAAAGGTCTTTTTCAATTCTAGGTTTCCTTTCTTCCTTTCCAAACCAGAACTGGTGAGGTCTAATTCTAAAGGAAGAACAATCTGTTCTTCCTCTGTGTTTGCCTGGGCAAACATGTAAGTTAAAACGCATGTCACCTTTTTTCCATGCTCCAGCAAGGACAATATAAAAGAATGTAATCTGTGTGGCCATAACAAGCATAAATTAACGATGTTTTAATATGCATTCAATGTGGCAAAAAAATTCCCTTATTTCATACAGCTTTACAAATAAAGCATATCTTGTATGATTGTTCACAAATAAAACAGAATACAATCAAGCAGGTAATATACAAGGACAAAATATTAAAAAATAGATTCTTTTGCTTTTGTAAGAATATGACACTTGTCTTCACGTTTGTTTACATAACTGGTTTATAATTCCTTCTCAGATTTGACATACTTCAGAAACTTAATTCCTGCAAGTTTTGTGAAAGTAGATGGCAAAATAAAGAAGACAGATTATTCATCTCTCATTGAAGAAACAGGCTAAAATGAACTCAATCCCCATTAAACATCAGAGGATCCATGCTGAAACACAATCCAAGACATAAATCCATAGGAAAAAAGATTTCACTGTTTGCAGAACTACTTGTATTGAATGAGATCACAGAGAGATAACATCAGTATGATAGAATCTAATCACCACTCAACAAACATTTTGGAAACAAGTCAGCAACCACATCTGCTTCAACAGAACCAGAGCCTCATGTGACAGGAAGCTTATTAGAGACCCTGTCTCTCATTATTTTGTTTTTGCTTATAACTTCCCAGCATGAATATTCAATATTGCACAATAAAGCAGTTTCCTTCACAGACCATCCAGAATGGAGAAAGAAATTGGGCCAGACATTCCAGATCCTGAAGAAACTGGTGCCTGTGGAGCTATGGATTTCTACCAGCAAAACATCTGGCACAAAATATATTAAACATGAATAAATTGCTTCTCTTACCATTGGGGTGAGGCAAGAGCAACTCCACTGAAATTTGCTTGATGTATCAAGCCTGAAAACAAGACAAAAGAGAAGAAAACCAGCCCTTAAACATAGGAAGACATCTTAAAGGAATATACGTCAAAATATCTTATTTCCTCAATAGCATAAAACGTTACATTGTGAGACATTTTTCTTGGTTATTACATGTGAAACAGTTGCTTCACAATATTCTGAATGCAACTTAAGAATTCCCATTCGATGGTTTTTCATGGCTTTGGTCATAGCTCCAGGAGTCAGAGCCTCTGCACAGCTAAATTTGGGCAATTCACAACACCACTCATCTGAAAATCTGTCCAGGAGTGGAGCCAAGTGTGGTAAGTCCCAGGAAGGGTAATGGGAGCTCCATGTGCTCAGCCTTTCTTAGCTGAAACACTTCCTGAAGTGAAAGGAGTTAATCTCAAGCCCATCTAAATTAGGTGGCTCATATGCACCAGCCCTTGATTTGCCTCTGCTGCCTCACTTATTGAAGTGAAAAACATGTGAGCCTGTCCTTCCTCACTGTGCCCAGCAGTGGTATGTGTTTTGGAAGACTGGGGCTGTGGTTCCCTTAAGTATGGACACTTCCATCTGTTGTATGGCATCAGCCATACAACATGACAACAGCTCCCATTTCCCCTTCTCACTTTTCAACTCTGCAGGAGTTTTTCTTGCACATAAAGCGGGACTGGCAGCAGGATCTGTCAGTGCTGAGCAGTGGGATACCATTCACTTCCCCTCGCAGGGAGGTTTTGCATCGATGTACCACTAGGTCCTATGGGGGGGCAGAGACGTTTTATACAGACAAAAACTCTCCAGCAGGGTTACACTCTGCAGACACATCAGGCAATACCTTCCCTAAGTCTCTGGATGACCACTCTTTCTTCTTTCTCCATCACCTTGAAGATAGATAAAAAGCCTTTCAGGGAGATCTTAAGTCAGTGTTGCCTTTTCAACCCCACAGATGCCAAAGTGATTTTTATACTCTTTCTGCTCACCTAATTGCCAAGCCCCAGCAAAGGGACTTTAATGGGTTGCACCAGGCAATAAACCATCATCTATTGGCTCTAGAAACAGGGAAGCAAGAGAGGGAATGTAAAGCTGGAACAAAGCACAGACCCAGAGCAGGTCCAAATACTTGCAGAAACTGATTTATCCAAAGATTTGATACCAGATGTTCTATTCAGCCAACTTTAACAGAGCTCCATAGAACGTTAAATGCTTCTCATGTTTTCAGTATTCGAACCACTCCATCTGGGCAGTTCTGCCACAGGGCACAAACAAAACACTGCTTAATATTAATCAAAGAAGTGAGTTCTGCTCTACAAGTTCAATATAAAAAGAGTAAGAGCAAACACATGCTAAGTTGTTCCTGGGAACGCTGAACACAACAGAGGAGCTGTCTTGGATTACCGCATTTCTAAATTATGCCAGCCCAAAGTCTGATTTTAGGGAGGATATATTAGTGATACGTTACTACAAACATTGTGCTAAACTGGAGCACTCTGCATCTTTGCTTAATAAATATCCTGTTCATAATATACCAAATACTCCTCGTTCCTTGTTTTTCTAGAGTTTCCACAGATTGCTGCACAACTACTAGTCCATGGAAAAGTTACATGCTTTTTATTGGACATCTATTTGGCTATCACTTCTTTGCAGATAATACTAATTTTTGCCTGTGCCCATTTTTAGCCTCATGGACTCCTTGTTCTCCTATTAGTTCCCACCAAAAGCCTGTAGCCATACGTAATAAGAAGAATTACTACTTATTGCACGCTTCTGTGCAAAATCTTTTTCCAAATCTTTTTCCTTCTTGAAATCCAGGCCTACCTACATTTGTCAAGCAATACAAGGCTCTTGAGACTGGGCAGTGGCAGCTGAAGTCACTTTTCCCTTATTTTCTCAGCCACCAGTGCAACTTCCTAGCTTCTTTTTGCTGATTCCACTCTGCAAAAGGGAAGGATTATAGGATAAGGATCTGGCCCAATTTTCTCTCTCTGCTGTAGCTCCTTCCCTTCATGGATTTAATTTGCACACTCTTCTTGACCAGCCCCATCTATTACCACCTCCACTTCCTCCCGCTTGTGTCTTTTTGCTCCCTCAATCATCAGTAACTCCAACTCAGAATACAGCTCTTCTTTAAAAGATGTGATCTTCCAGGTTGTCTCGTGTTTTCCTGAAAGGTTGACAACTTTGCCAGTCTTCCCTTAGAATTTCCTTCTATAACTGACTGTAGCCTCTTTCTATTTAGATCATCATGCACCCTACCAGATGTAGCTTGAGTATGAGATGTGCAGAGATGCCTTTGTATCAATGCCATCGAGTTTTTGTGTATTTACTCTGGTTAGACACTGGATGGTGCTCTTTGAGCTTTCATGCCAGTGAAAGCACTTTGAAAGCAATCCCTCTTCTCAGGAGAATTGTAAAAATTCCCCAGGGTCTGATACAGTTACATGTCTAAGCCTCTAAATCCTGTGGGAAGAGCATGTTTTGACTAGAATTTAGCTGAAGCTGCAGCAGAAGCAGCTCAGCTAGGTAAGGACAAATGCCAAATAAAATGTCACTGCCTATTACACACAAATCCACCAAGTAGTGGCTTTCACATTCATCCTCAAATATTTTATTTGCTCATTTGTTCCCCATAGCAATAAGAGAGATGTAAGTGGCATAAAGTGGGCTGAATGACACTATGTCTGCATGTAAATGTAACTCGTATTGTGCATGGAGGCGATCTGAAGGAGGTTAACAACGTAATGTGAAACATCCTGTGGTCTCAGAGAAGGGAGCTTCTTAATGCTACGTGAATGCTGAAAGAATAAGGTAGGAAAGCGTATCTCAGCAGCAAACATTTCTGAGAGAATCAAACTGAGATTCTGTAGAAAATGAGCTCTCTGATCTTTTTACCTGCTAAGAAATAATAATTTTACAACAGATGTTTGTCTTCAGCTGTTTTTCAAAGAAGGTCAGAAGCTTTTTGGTATTTTTAAAGGTGTGATGATTAAGCAAAGGAAATATACTTTATGGCAAAAAAGCTATAGGGAGATAAGAGAAACATGTTTGGGTTTTTTGTCCCCTATTGCTGACTTTTGTGTATCCTCAGGCAAATCAGGCTATCTCTCTAGGTCTTCCCAGCCTGTAAATCTGAGATAATTTCTCCTCTTCTGGCTCTACTAAAAGGCTCTTTCTCCAGTGAAAAGTGCCATAGAAGTACAAAATATTTTGTGTGTCTGCATCTAAGGGACATAGCTCTGGAAAAGGCACTCCAGTAAAAAAAAAAAAAGAGGCAAATAGAGAGACCACTGTAACACCTAGGAGAAATCATGGAAAATAGGGAATTAAAGGATTCATAAGGATGGGATGGCATTGATGAGAAACAGTTGGACTAGCTGGGTGTACCCACTGACCTAAGATGTGGGATTTAAGCTTATATTAACAAGTATTGGAGTTGGTCCACCTCTGGACATACAGGCATAGGCAGAGCCTCAGAAAAGGCTCAGGAATCATTGAAGAGTCTCACCTGGAGGAAGGCCTCGAGATACACTTTTGGACTTTCCAGCAATCCTACCTGGATTAAAGTGTTCAGAAGGGCGGGCTTGTTCAGCTGAAGGATTTGCAAAGATTTCGTGATCCTCTGAAATCCTACAGCATCTCTTCAGCTGCCTGGTCCATTGTTTACACAGACTGCTCAGTCTTCTTGGGTATCATGTTCTTCTAAGCATCTCCAAAGACAGTTCTGAAAGGGACATACTGAGAGTTAACAGTGGTTGGACTAATAAAACACTCCAAAATGAGCACTGCTGTTGATGTCTTAACATCTTTTGGCTACACCATTTAACATGACACACATAGGACAATGAATTTTACGGTACTTGCAACACTCCCTCCTCTTGGCGAATAGGCATTGCCATCATTAGAATTTAAGGGATATCTGATCTGCTTGTGCCTCAGAGGAAGAAAATGGGATAAATGGCCCAATCCTGCAGATCTGACATGACTCATCTTGATGATGTTAATGAACTGGTCTTCTCAAGATTAGGAAGTTGAATGCATGAGATGCTACTGCTAACATGGTCTGTTGTTTTGAAAAATACTACTACATGCAATACTTACATGCAAAACAGCCTCAAAAAGCAGAACCCCCTGTTGTTATTTCAGTTTTTTTAAAGGAAACCATAATCTCATGAACAAAGTAGAAAACACGAGAGTTCTCTCTGGGGTCCCATTACCCTTGTTGTCCCCGCTGCTGGAT
Source organism: Pandion haliaetus (assembly GCA_013401275.1). Lineage (NCBI taxonomy): Eukaryota > Metazoa > Chordata > Aves > Accipitriformes > Pandionidae > Pandion > Pandion haliaetus. The sequence continues at coordinate 49,907 of VYZV01033137.1, forward strand.
CATGTTGGGCTTTGCTGGGTGAGGTCTGATGAATGTGTGGTGACTGACATGGGTGTTGCTGGTGCCTGCTCTCTTCTATTATAAAATCCTGCTACAGTAACAGAGCTGGCAGGAGGGAGTGTGTGTCCACACTTCAACTACTGCAATACGGAGTCCGGCATCTCTACTTAAATCACTGATGAAGGCAGGTTTGGGCTAAGGCTAAACACTGCATGGATAAGTACAATCCTACGCTCCACTCTCTCTGGTTCACTGCAACAGTTCTCTCTAACACAAAGGCAGCGCAGGCTATAACTATGGAAAGGTTTGCCAGAATATTTGCTGAGCCCCTTTGCATCCTTCTCTGTGTGTCTGTAGACAGGTGCAGATAACTTTGTTAATACAGGTATAGTGAGTCTGAATGGGTTATGGCATAGTTTTCGATCTTCTAATGAAGGAGTGTGTAAGTACAAAGCAGTGTTGGTTTTGTGCCTCCCTGCAATGACAATACTTAAGAAGTATTGTTGAGCAAGGTTACCCAAAAACCTATGTTCTTAATGTGTCCTTTGTTATGCATACAGAATGAGTTTCTGATTCCTGGGTTATTCTGCAGTAAGAAAACCTGTTTAGTTTTGTGGTACCTCACAATATTCAATGAGCTTGCCCCTTGGGAACCCAGAGAGCTTTCAAATCTTAATACAGACATCTTTCAAATGAGACCATTAATGTGCATATATCTAGATTTAGGGCCAATGCAAACACTCTGATTTTTGACTGCCAAATTTTCGTTTTTGGCTTCATTTGCTTCCCATATATTCAAAGAAGTGTACCACATGGAATCCTTTAAACAATAGATGGGATAACATAATTTTTCAATTGCTCTTGAAAAGGTTTTTAACCACATAAACTATGCCAGGGTTCGCTAAGAAGTTACCATTGCAAATAATGTAATTGTTCCAGACTGAATTCCTTGCATTCCAGAGTAACTTTGAAGTGAAGAGCATGACTGGTTTGGGATTTTTAACCAACCTCTTTATGGTAATACTTAGATGAATGTAAATTTTCTCCAAAAGTTTTGCATTAAAAAGAAAGGACCAAAGCCTACAAACACTCATATCTGTAGAACTAATACTTAATGCTAATGACCCATCAATCTCAACAAAAGGAAAATAAATGTTTAAACATTAGGAAACTCTGAACACTTTTTTATTTTAAGCAAATAAAAAAGTGAGAAAAACAGTAGACAAACTCTGGCAAACCTAGAAATATATAAAGTGCAAGCAATAAATTCTGGTTTTCCTCTTCTCTTTTGCTAGAAGGACAAGTCCGTTAGCTGCCTTTTGAATGAACCCAAGGCTTGCTGTCCTGAGCAGCTGAGTCCCTCCTTAAAGATGCATGCAACTTCTTTCCCTGGGCTTCACCTGGAGTTAAGAACACACAGTTTTTTCTGGTCGTATGTTTACTTTCCATATTCAAACCATTCTTGCTGCATTCATCTAAAGACAATATTGTTTCACGTAAGGAGACTGTTACCAAAATCTTCACTCTGTAACACCTACGTGTAGAGTCATCTGGGATAGATGAGCTGTTGCTCTTGAAATTAGCTCTCCTACTTGCTCAGGCAGAGGGTCCTCAGTTCTGCAATTTTCTTCCTGTACGAGTGCATTGGAGTCTAGTCTTGGCAACCCACAAAACTGCTTCCCAAATCTACCTTGTTACTCAGCTTTCTTGGATGAATTGAATTAAACAGTGGGTGGTTTATGAGATGAACTACACTGGGGAGCAGGGCCTGTAATTCACTGCATACTCCTACCACACAGGGCACAATGGAATCAAACTTCTTTGTGGCCAGTAGGCCAGTAAAGCAACATAAATGGGAAACAGCACACTTCAGAGGGTCTTTTTGATCTCCATTTTGATTCTGTGCTACAGGCCAGCTTCTCATTTCCCACACATCAGCCTGTTTCCACTGAATTCACACCAGATGTAGACTTGGCCTTGCAAGTCCAGAACTTTAGTTTATCTTTTTAAAGACTTCGTTTTCTGTAGAAATGGCATCGCTGTCATATAAAACAATAGTATCTTGTACCATTCAAAACTAAAGGAATTAGCTCTGTATTTTATTAGCCTCACTTGCTATGAACATGAAGCTTTTGTGATCATACTCTTCATCAGTCTGATCACAGCCCTGGCCCTCTGATCATCCACACCAAGGGACTTGCTGGAGTGTGCAGCGACTTCCCCCAAAGCTGTGTACTTTGTGGCAAGTGGTAGTACAATGTATGTGATGGACATAGCCAGGGTAACTCAACCAGACCTAGGACCTGGGACTAGTTTCACAGATAAAACCAGTGATCATTATATTCTTCAAAGCCTGATGAAAATAGATGCTTCAGTTGACATTAAAGTGCCCCAATTAGAAAACAAAAAAAAAAAAAAAAAAAAAAGAAAAAGCAAAGCCACAAAGAGAAAAATCTTTCTACATGATAAAAAAAAAGTAGGAAAAGTTTCATTTGGAACTTGCGCATTCATAAGCACTGAAGTCAATCAACCACAAGACAGATCTATTAGGAAAAACAGATTTAATTAGCTCTTTTGCTACTTGTTTCTTTTACTTCCCTCAGGCAAAAAGAAAATACTTCTCTCCTAGATGTGTTATGTAAATTACTTCACTATGCTCTTTGCAACCAAGCAGCCATGGTCCCCCGTAGTTTACTCCTGGTCTCCAGACAACCACCAAGTGTACACACTTACTGCTTGTCACTGGATGTTCCCGTTTAAACAAAAGCTGGAAACTTATCTTTTTCAGTAAGCCCGCAAGATTAAATTTCAGGCAAAGTGCAAGGTGACAGCTACTCCTCCAGCTTGTACTAACACAGCACACACTCTCCAGGAAGGTGCATCTTCATTAACTTGTGTCCACTGCTTGTGGTACTGATGCTGAAAACACCCATGTTAGACTTTTAGGCCAAATATATTTGATAAAAATGCATGGGATTCTAGGAGCGTTATTATTTCTGGAGAAGCTTATTCTAGACAGTCTCTGCCCACCTGGAGCTCTCTAGATCTGACCCATGCCTCACTGATTAATTAATACTGTGCTTGTCCAACATTTACAGCATGGGTATTAAAATTCAGGACTTTTGGTCTCTGCTGGTTCTGCCACAGCAGTAGACCTGTTTCTATGACTGCAAACTGCTGTTAAAACCTTGCTTACCTCTTTTAAAGTTTAGCTGATTCATGTTGGAAAATTCTTTGAGATCAAGGCTGTAACAGCTAGAAGTGATTAGAATTAAATGGGACACTTTTGGAGGCACAGAGGAAGTTACCCAATTGTTCCAGGTTACAAGATATTGTGACTAGATACTACATAAACCTTTGCCTCTGTCAAGTCCAATTACTCTCCAGAAAAAGAAGGAAAGATGACGTAAGAACCATATCTATAAAGCTAGTACAGCTTTAGATTGGAGAACAAGAAGGAAAAAAAAAAAAAAGTACGAGCCCCTTGAGAGTTTTTCTGTTCTTCAAACTACTGTATAAAACCCATTTAATATGTAAGCTGAGGAGTTCCGATAAAGATTTTGAAATGTCAATACTTTGTCTATGGAAGTGATATGATATTCATCACTTAGTCAGTGCTCACAGGCAGGACAGATACCAAGCTCGGTATTATCTTACGTTCTGTTTGCAGCAGGAGTGATGCAGAAGAGTTTGATCCCTGACTGATCAAATGTGTGGGAGTTTTGCCTTGACATGAACAAGATGAAAGTAGCTGCTAATAGGGGTGGTTTGGGGTATCCATATGAACACACACAAGGACAGGGTTTCAAAAGCTCAGTTTCCAGTTAGGACTAGATTTGCAAAAGGATTTATGTGTTGAATGGTTGTAATATCCAGCTACTTCTAAAAGAGCATAAGCAGGAGCTAAGAAATTTGTACATGTACTGCAAGTGATAGATACTTAGTCCTTTGATCATTTTGTCGATAAGCCAGCAATTCTGTGAGCAATCAGCGGTTCTGTGTTCTCCAAATACCCATGAAAAGAAAGCCCTACATGTCTCAAGTTGGGAACACTGAAAAGTCAAGCCTTTAGTTTAAGCCTGCTTTTTACAACAGCAAAGGCACAGAAGATTTACTTCAACAGATCAAAATGGGCAAAATGTAAAGGAATAATTTTCAAAGACTCCCTATTTCAAGTATGCATTTGGTTTAACTGGGCAAAAATTTAATACAATATGTAGAACCCCATGTCTTGCCATACTTTCGATAGCAAGGCCTGAAAAACTGTGGCAACAAGTGAGATTCAGTTTAAAAATGACTGATTTTTAGGGTGTGCAAGCCACAAGAAAGGCTAGCCATAAGAGATCCTACCCTTGACAGGACTTAGTATCTTACTCTCCACTCCAATTCTGCTTTCTGTAATTTTACATGCATTCAAGAGGATGCAAACCTGCTTTTTTATTGGCAAACCCCTGGAATTTAGACATGCTCTCCCAATTAGGTGGAAGGATTAATACCCTCCTCCATCAACACAGACCAACGCACCATGGGTGGTGGGGAAGCGATCCAGTGCCTGGACAGGCTCCTTCCCCCACCCATCCTGGTCGCACCTGCTTCCCTCCTGCACTATACGGCAGAATAGTATTTTGTTGGTGTCGCTTACACCAATTCCCTGAATAATAAATACTAACGATACTTTTAAGCTAGCCTAACCACGAGCAGCCCCGGGGATGTCTCCCTGGCCCGGGGCAGGGCCTCGCTGCGGCCCGGAGTCCAGCCGAGCTCGCCGCCGAGGCCGAGGCCGAGAGGACAGGCCGGGCGGAGGGGGCAGGTGGCGGCTTGGCCCACGACCGGGCGTCGGGGCGAAGTCGGGGCGGCGAGAACCTCGTCGGGCGCCTTGCAGCCCCACCAGTTCCTCCGTCGGCCCCCCGCCGCCCTGGCCCTGCCCGTCCCGGGCAGAGGCTTCGGCCCCGCTCCCGCCGGGGCCGGCTCTGCCTCCCCTCTCGGCCGTTGGGTGACAAAGCACCTCAGCGTGGGGCCGGGCGGCGGCAGCCGGCCCGGGAGAACCCACCCTACCCCTACCCCTACCCCTGCCCCTGCCCCTACC
>VYZV01033138.1:10264-42003 GCA_013401275.1 Pandion haliaetus
GATTAGTTTGTGCTGATAGGCTTTACAGAATAAAGCAAGGCTTTTTCTAAATTTAAATAGAACTATTATATACTGGTTGTTAGAAAAAGTAAAGGTGAACTGTGCACACTTAAATTTATATGCTGCTGAAAATGCTTTCCCAACTTAATTTTCAATTTCTGTTTTCTTCATGAAAAATTTTACTACAACTATTTTAAATCATTACCTCTTTAATTGCCTTTTTATTTTCACAGTAATCATCTACTCCGATTTTCTACTGTACAGATTGTACTGAAATTCATGTACTTAATGGCTTTTATTAAAAGTCAAGAAATAAATAAAGGACTTTTTTTGTTTGGTTGTGGGTTTGTTTTTTTTTTTCCCTCAGCTACTCCATCTCATCTTTAACTTTGGGTATACCTAAGCTTTTCCACTAGGCTTGGTAACAGGGTATAGCAAGAAGATAATTAAGAGCCATGTATCAAGTTTGTTGCACTGATTTTTTTTAAATACTTATGTGCATGTCTCTTCACATGAGTGCACAAGGACGTAGCTGTCACCAATATGTAAACAACATAATTTTTCAGGCACAAGTCCAGTAGTAATAACACAAATATACTGTAGGCAAGATGCTTGTATCCTGTTTTTATTTTAATATTGCTTTTCAAGGGACAAAAAAAAAAAAAGATTCTATAACTGTGAATTTCTTGTAATTGCTGTTCAAACTCCTAGCATGATTGAATTTTCTAGAAATGATGGGAGTACTTACCTCTGTGGAGAAAAAGTCTCTTTGAAGTCTGAGCGTCCTCTAAGAATTTCCACTACTAAGTAAAGCAAAAAGGACATCTAATCTCAAGTAAAGATGTTCCACAGTTGTAAAAGGCTTCTTGCCTTCAGAGAGCTCTTCCACTAAAAGATTTCTGTTGCTCTTTACAGTGATAAAAGCTGGTATAGATTTCTTTGACTGCATAACTAGCAACCTACCAACAAACAAACATGGTTCTGGAGAAAGGTTTGCCTCCTGTTCTTTAATCCTGTGAAGACTACAGAACATAAATTAATAATGAGACATTTTGTCCAATTTTGAAACCGTGATTTATGAGGGCAAAACACAACTCTTTATGAAAGTCTTCAAATGACATGCAAAATTTACAGCATGCTGAAAACCATCTCCTGTAAGAAGCGTTTACAAAGAAGTAAATTAGTCTATTCTTCATTTTTCCAAATGATAAGGTCTTTATCTTCTGATGTGTAACTTCTGATGATATTAGTAGATAGGAGAACCCTGTAACTTAGGTCTTCAAAAAATACTGTTAACTATATATTATACAGTATTTATTCACTATTTCATATATAGAATAAAATTAGCATGTATATGTAAATAACAGTATTTTAAAAATAAATTTACATAAACAATTTTTTACAAATAGTCATGTAGAACTATTAGCTATAGATGTAGCTTTTACTTATATGCAATATAGAGATAACAATATTGCAGTAATGTTAATGTTATACTGTTATAGTGAATAATATTATTTCTGAGTAATCTAATCTTGCAAAAATCCGTTCTTGTGATGCTGAGATGCGAAAAATAGGTAGAAATATAAATTAAGGTGATGCCTTTATTTATAAACTTCTTAATTTGTATGTAGGTGGCTCTACTTACCGAGTCCTACATAACTGGAGCATAATAGTTCGTTAGGGAGAAAATAATCAGGTTCTCTGCCAAACTTGGAATGAGCCAAGAGCAACTAGAGTTATATCCATCTCCTGTGTTTCTACTTGAAGAAGTTGTGAAAAGCTACACTGAGAGGTACTAGAATTTTGTTAATACTTTGTTGAGAGAATATATCAAAATAGAGTTTGAGAGAATGTAGTAGCCAAATGTTGAAGTAATACATGAAGCCCTTGTGTAAATACCATGGCAATTCCTTATTTATTATCAATAGCTAGAAATAGGGCTGATCTTTGTAGTACAGTTTAACCTCTAAAGCACATCACCTGAGTCTCTAATTTTCGGTGTTATCTTTTGCAGCTGTGCCTCTAAGAATCTCAGGCTCTGGCATGCTGAAATTGGCACTGCGAATTTTTACATCATGTTTTATTAACTTATTTATCAGCCGTTTCTGCTTACGCCCTGGAGAATGAAACTAAAGGGGCAGGATAGGAGGATGACATTTATTTACGCTATCCCCACTAATAGAATCTGTCAATGACATCTCCTGTGAAAAACTGCATTTTTCTTTTCCTGTACATGCAAAGGTACATACAGCTACAGAAAAATACAGCCATTACCTAACCATCAAAACTACACACGGCTGAAAAGATTCATCACAGGAGTATGCTACTTACTAGTTGTTTGATTTATAGGATGTGCTAAGGGGAGGGTTTTATTTTGGGCTCTAGAGGCTTGAAGTGCTTTGAAAAAAAGTCCTGAAACAACAGCTGAGGAACTCACAATGAAAAATAACAAATGTCATTGTCCTATAGAATGCACGCAGTAAAAATTTGTAGATTAATAGAATCATAGAATGGCTTGAGTTGGAAAGGACCTTAAAGATCATCTAGTTCCACCCCCCCTGCCATGGACAGGGAGACCTTCCAGTAGACCAGGTTGCTCAAAGCCCCATCCAACCTGGCCTTTAACGCTGCCAGGGATGGGGCATCCACAACTTCTCTGGGCAACCTGTTCCAGCATCTCACTACCCTCACAGTGAAGAACTTCTTCCTCACATCTAATCTAATCTAAATCTACCCTCTTTCAGTTTAAAACCATTACCCCTTGTCCTATCACTACATGCCCTTGGAAAAAGTCCCTTTCCAGCTTTCCTGTAGGGCCCCTTTAGGTACTGGAAGGCTGCTATAAGGTCATCCCTGGAGCCTTCTTTTCTCCAGGCTGAACAACCCCAATTCTCTCAGCCTGTCCTCATAGGGGAGGTGCTCCAGCCTTCTGATCATTTTCATGGCCCTCCTCTGGACTAGCTCCAACAGGTCCATGTCCTTGTTATGTTGGGGACCCCAGAGCTGAACACAGTACTCCAGGTGGGGTCTCAGGAGAGCGGAGTAGAGGGGGACAACCACCTTCCTCAATCTGCTGGTCACACTTCTTTTGATGCAGCCCAGGATACAGTTGGCTTTCTGAGCTGCAAGCACACATTGCTGGATCATGTCGAGCTTCTCGGCAACTAACACCCCCAAGTCCTTCTCTGCAGAGCTGCTCTCAATCCACTCATTGGCCAGCCTGTACTTGTGCTTGGGATTGCCCTGACCCATGTGCAGGACCTTCCACTTGGCCTTGTTGACCTTCANGCCAACTGGCTGAGGGTGCACTCAATCCCACTGTCCACATCACCGACAAAGGTGTTAAACAGTGCCGGTCCCAATACCGACCCCTGAGGAACACCACTCATCACTGGTCTCCACTTGGACATCGAGCTGTTGACCGCAGCTCTTTGAGTGCAACCATTCATCCAATTCCTTATCCACTGGGTGGTCCAAAATTAAGCTTTCCTATGTATTATTTGTGCCTATGACAATAGCATGTATGGGCAATGAAGATGCACAGTTTTGAGCAGTGGAGCTGCTGCACTGGGTAGATCACTGACTTACAACTAAATGAAGCAATGAATGAAAAGCAATTCTTGTGCTTCTGTTGCTTTCAAACTCAGCAACACTGAATTAATTACACATTGCCGAAGGCTAAAGTCTCGTTAGTTGGGTAAAATATAAGAAAAGCAATGAGGAAAGATGAGTCATGGTAAAATGGCAGCAAATGTTACTATACTTTACAGTGTTATTGCTGATCATGTTTTCAGCTGGTGCTCTAAGTATTACTTATTTCATCCAGAAAAGTTACTGCTAAACAATCCTAGCTGGATGCAAGGTGAGATGATGACAAATCACCAAACAACAATTGGGCATCTCCCAGACATGAGGAGAGTAGGTTTGAATCACAGTGATTTTCTAGGCTTTGGGATTTGAAGGTACATATTTTCTAGCTTCTCTGAATGTCTGCATTTATGCTCACTAATGTACACATATGAGACAAGACTCAAATTCGTAACAGTCTGATAAGTGAGCTGTTAAGAAAACCACTTGCAACAGTATTTTGAGAATAGGCAGTTGTGAATCTTTCCAGACACCAGCAGCAATATACAAGTCTAAGCGGAATTTGTCATGAATTGTGCACCTCCAATGAGGCAAACACACTCCAGAAGCCAACTTGCAATCCAACCCTGCTTGCTGCAGAGAAAAATTAAAACATTCAGCCTCTTTTGCTGGCACTGTAAATGCTGCTTGTGAAAAAATGTATGACTTATTCTAGCCCCGCCATAGTTCAGAAGTATATATGTCTGTCTCCCAGGAAAAAACATTAAACAATTGAATAAGAATTTTATTTCTCCAGTATAGTTTTTCCTTGCTACCAGTTTTTAATTGTCTTCTAGCTTAAAGTCCTTTCTCTTATCCTTCACTGGGTTTAGTTGTGCATGTAAAAAGGTTCAGTTAGAATTGCACGTTTGGTTCTCTGGGATCCATTGTTATTCAATCCCTTTATGTAATTGATTCCAAGTCCTTGGCTGAGTTTCCAGAAAGGCAGTGCCACGTGAGCCTGAGGTTTGTGCTTGGCAATTTTTTGAGGATTTTATCTGTAAAGTGAAGTTGTATTCATGAAGAGAAGCAATTTCTGAGGTACTACTTCCATGAAGAGCCATGAAATTGGACATTGGAAAAACCTATTATAGGTGTATTTTATGATTTCAAAATGATTTAATTATGTTTTTCCACATAACTGAGAACTGAGCAAAGTAAATAAAGTTGCTAGCTTTTTTTATTTTTTGTCCAGTATCAGGAAAAGATAAGTAATAATCTTTTGGCCTCTCTGGAATGTTTCAAAACTCCCACACCTTTCCCAGCTCTACTGCACCATTATATCTGCAGCACTAGTTGAAGCAATAGAACAAAGGCAGAGGCTAAACTTGTCATTTATCTCTGCAAGCTGTCATTCCAGAAGAGGACCAAGATATCTTGGTGTGGCACATAAGGGGAACATGGCATTGCAACTGCCAGGCTATATCTGCTTGAGGCACAATAGAGATTATTGACTGAACTTACTGGGCCATTGAACGTCTATGGCATATATCAATATCTGAAAACACACAAATTCCTTGCTTTACATTGTCAGATTGCCTAGGGGCTTCTACACATCACAGCTCCTACGCTCCACAGAGCACTTGTGACCATGCACAATACTCCCCAACATTATTAAAGCTTGTGTGAAATGTACTTTGGATCCTGCTTTGCTCATGGAAGAGTCAGTCTGGCAACACTGCCTTCCCATTTTCTTGCAGTAGTGAATTAAAGTGCCACTTAATAGCACTCTAGTGCTTGCATGCACCTTCTCCCAAATCTGGGAGTCTTAGTGAGAGGGAGCACTTGTAAATACCACCATTTCACAGCAGTCTGTGTTCTCAGACTCACTGATTTTATTTTTAATAGAGGCTTGATATTCTAAAATATTTTTATTCTGATTCATAATACAATGAAAGACTAAGCAGCAATTTACTGTGAAGATAGAACAGAGATGTATGAGCTAGTAGCAGAATATCTCCTCTTGTCCAGATGAATTTAGTGCATGATAAAACATGAACTGGACATATGTTTGTGATGCCTGATCCCAGAGCTCTTGGGCTCCACTTTTCAAAGGTACATGTACGCAGAATAACCTGGGATATTATCAGTCCTGAACAGTGGTATTTTTTGCATTTCTGAATTATCTTTGAAAAACAGCTATGCTGAGATTTTTTCTAACCTATGCTACTGACTTGCAGGACATCTCATTTCCACAAAGTTTATTTGCTAATGAAACTTGGTCACATAGAAGCCAGTACACTGTAGTTAGATAATAGGAGAAGTAATTCTTCTTAAAAGGTATTGCTTAATGGTTATTTAATCTTTTTTCTTAAGCTGGGTACCCAGCAGAACAACCTACAGCATAAATGTATAACACAGTCTTCAAGACACAACATTGTTATCCATATAGATTATGCTTTTGTAAATTGTGTCCCTGTAAAATAATATACGAACTATTCTACTGCTGTCTGCCTGCATGTCACCACAGGTGATCAAAAAGTGATCAGTGATGGCTGAAAGGCTAAAAGATGCCGAGGAGTATCAGGCAATTAACTTTGCCTGATTTGGCAAGAATCGATAGGCATTCGTGACCATTAACGATGTTGTTTCTATAATGTGGGCAAAGGTGAGCCAGTTGAAACCTGAGAAGATTCGTGTGACTTACAGTGACCTTGTGTGGGGCTCCCAAGTCATAGAAAATAGGAAAAATATAACTTCCTTTGAACTTACTGAGTGGTTGAAATATTAATGCCTGTAGAGATGGTGCAAGGTCCAAGCCTAGCAGCCACTAGGATGAAGAGAAACACTTTCTACTGATTTCATTAGATAGAAATAGCAGTACTGAAAATTGCAGTATTAACAATTTCAGCCAAAGTATTTCATACAAGCAAATTGACTGAGGTTGGTTAACTGAAAATTCCTGTAATGATCTGGTCCTGTGATGTAGCACGTAGTATCAGTTGCTGTTATGTAAGTATAGGAGAGGGTTTCCTGCCTTCTAGTGTCTTCTCTTGGTCATTGGATCTAAATCAGTCTTGGACTAGCACAAGTGCTGCTCTTTATACTTCTTGTGGTGCTCAGCCAGCAACTAAGCACCATGCAGCCGCTCACTCACTTCCCCCCAACCAGTAGGATGGGGGAAGGAATCGGAAGAAATGATAATAACAACAATAGTAAAATGACAATAATAATAAAGGATTGGAATATACAAAACAAGTGATGCACAATGCAATTGCTCACCACTTGCCAACGGATGGCCAGTTAGTTCCCGAGCAGCGATCCGTGTGTCTCCCCCCTCCCCAAGCCAACTCCCTCCAGTTTATATACTGGGCATGATGTCATGTGCTATGCAATACCCCGTTGGCCAGTCTGGGTCAGCTGTCCTGGCTGTGTCCCCTCCCAACTTCTTGTGCCCCTCCAGCCTTCTTGCTGGCTGGGCATGAGAAGCTGAAAAATTCATGACTTAGTCTAAACACTATTTAGCAACAACTGAAAGCATCAGTGTGTTATCAACATTCTTCTCATACTGAACCCAAAACATAACACTATACCAGCTACTAGAAAGATAATTAACACTATCCCAGCTGAAACCAGGACAAGCCCAAGTCATTCAGAGCTACTGCAGAGGTCACTTCTTTCTGAGACACGTGGAGGTGTTGCTGTGTAGCTGCTGCTTTGGGTTTGCGAAGCAGGGGGAAAGGTTACTGGTGTGGAGGGCCTCCCATAATTTCATTGTAATTAAAACATCAGTTAAAAACCTTCAGAGTCATATTCTGGTCTATTTTATGATAAAACTCTGATTAGTGTAAAATGTCATCAGACGTTAACTTGGCAACAGTGGTGTCAGTCATGAGTCTTCACTGATGAGTTGTTATAAAATTTTAGTTTAAAGCCTCAATAAGAAGATTTTCATTCTATTCTGTGGCTTCTCAATCAATAATATTTCAAAATATAAATATTTCCCTGAAGTTTATAGGAAACTCTCATCAGAATTGCTTTCTGGACTATAAAAAGTGTTAAGATATATAGTATGATTTTGGTACTGAAATACTTTTTAAGAAAGGAGATTTTTTTCATATAAATTAATATTTTATATGATGCTATACAACAGATTAATATGAACTTCATATTGCTTAATGTAGATTGACTTTGATACAATTGTAGATGGACTTTAATACAATTGGTTTTGAATGAGAAGATCTGCATGAGGAAGTCAGATGTTTCAGTCATCTACAGGAGGCTGTTTTAAGAGACATTGAACAGTGATGATGACATACTGTGAGCTGGCTTCCCATTAGAGCTGGAAAACATGTATAAAACTATAGTAACAGCCACTTCTTCCATTTAGAGGTCCTTGTTATGCAGTGGCTAGATGAGCTATGTGGAATCGTACACAGGATTGTGCAGCACTGGTGAACTTACACTACTTACATAGTGGGTAACGATTACAACAGAACCCTGTGGGGCTTCAATTATTAATTAATGTTTCCAGAGCACTGAGACTCACTCAGTAGTTGTAGTTGCAGGTTGTTGTATTAAAAAAAATGTATTATTTCTAAGATGACTTCTTAAAATGCATTCAGTAAAAGTTTGAAGTTACTGACATTTAGGTATGTGTGCATATATGTATATATTTTTACAAACAAAAAAGCCAAAGGTATGAAGCATTATTAAAAAATGAATGTTGCAACGATTCAACAGCAGTATGTTTGAGCAGATTAAAAAATATCACCAGCAGAATATCAAATAAGGCTGAGTATATAAATATGAGGTTGAACAAAGTCATTGAAATACTTGAAGAGAGAAAGCTTCTGTATTACCTCTTCTAAAATTTCTAACTTTACTTTTTCAGACAGAAGTCTCTGTAACTTAATTTGGTTGACCTCACACCAAAGTACATGAGGAACACTTGTACAGCCCATTATGATGTCCAAACCTTCCAACTGCTTTCAGTTTTAAAAATAACCCATGCAAGGGCTATATGAGTATGACATATCAGTCCTGTCGGTTTGTTATTTCTCCTGCACAACTGCTTGCTACTTTACCCATCCAAAGGTTAACTGTACAGAGTCTTACAACAGCACTTGTACGATAGCATATAGAAACATCATATGGGAGTTTACAGTTGTGTGCCTGTCAATTATGAAACTTCAATCCCTTTTTTCCTCCATTTGGTGAATATAGCATGCATTTCCTATTCCCTGGTGTGTGACTTTGCTTTTTGTTGAATTAAGATACAGGAGCTGGGTCTATTTATTGCCTAAGTAGATAGCTGACTAGTGCAAAAGCCTCGAAGGTGACATGCTGTATGCTTTGCTTAAAGAAATGGAGATTTACTGTGCAAGGACGAACAGCCTCCTGTGCCCTGCAAGCTCTGTGCAGCTGTCACTGCTGGAGAGAAGTTAGGGATTAGAAGAGATGTGGGAGAGGGAGGCGATAGCATCTTCCACAGGGAGCAATCACTGCCCGTTCTACCTTCCCACCACCATCTCATCTGCAGGAGAAGGGAGAGGAAGAGAAAGCTCTTCCCCAGCTCTCCATCTTGACTTTATTCTCTTCCCATTGCCACCTGCCCTCCGCAGATGGTATTTAATTGTGCCCCTTCCCTGTTGCACATCTCAAGCTGCTGCAAAGTGAAGTGATGGTAGCAAGTCTTTGCAAAGAAAGGACAGCCTATCGGGTTGACAGATTCCCTGAGGTTGGCAGGGACTTCTGGAGACCATCTGGCTGATGAACCCTCTGCTGAAAGCAACCTCAATCAAGTTGCCTAGCACCATGTCCAGTCGGGTTTTGAATATCTCCAAGGATGGAGGCTGCACAACCTTTCTGGGTAACCTGTTCCAGTGTTCAACCACCCTCACAGTGAAAAAGTGTTTTCTCATGCTCAAACATCCCAGAAAGATTTTTTGGGGGGAAGAGAATAGGGTTCATACCTCTGGAATGTGAATAATAAAGGACAAGTCTTAGTGAAGGGACAACACAGGAGAGGGGACCTGCCTCATTACGGACAGACTCCCCAACCAGATTTAGATTTCCAGAGCTCCCCTTGAGAATCCTCCTGACATCCTTTACCTCCCCAAAACATTACTGAACTTTTTTCACATCAAGAGCCTGCTCTGCTCCTGCCAGCAGGTTACATTTTTTTTCTCTCCAAGCATTCCTCAGGCACTGAAATGCAATTTACTTTTATAAGGCTGAGAACTCATGAGCTAACTCTGTAAATGCATTTTATATGACTAGGTCCAGACTACTAAGAAGCCCAGGTGGTGTGCTCTTGTTGACTGCCAGTCCTCTCTATAGTTTATCCATTCTGCCAGTCTTTATCACCATTCACAAACTTTATTAGCCACTACTTTCATTTCCAGATTATTAATGAACATGTTCAGTATTGTCAGCCTTCATATCTAATTAGAAACACCTAATTTAATGATGATTCTCTGTAACTCAGTGAACCTGCTTCAGTATGTATTCAATACTGTGAAAATACCTTAAACTATAAACTGATTTATATAAACTTAAATAAACGTATATTCTTCTCATGTAGAGGCTATCTATTCTTTTATGTCTATATCTTGTATCCAGGTTAATAACCAGATAAGTTATTCTCTTCTCTTCAGTCATGAAATTACTTACCCAGTTTAAATTTTCCCATGTGAACTTCTCTTTAGCTTGTGCTTATGCTTGTGTATGGCAGCCAAGGTATAACTAAAACAGCAAAAGGTCAAAATAATGAGCCATTTCCACTGCTGAAGCTAATATTTTACTACATGCCTACTACCTGCTGATCTCATCTTTTAAAGTGTTTTGTGATGCTATGGTTGAAGAACACCACATAAAACAAATTGTTTTGAAGCTCAGCCAAATACTGTAGGTCAAGATTTAGGCAGGAAGAAATTTCAATAGTACATCCTTGAAAAATAATTTGATCCATGAACATGGTAGGGAGATACTATTAGGTAATATTTTGAAGATGGATGTACTCACATCTGAAAAGGAGTGCTGACCGGGGTATGGATTTGGAAGATCTGATTTGCTTATTTAAGCTTTGTTCTTCCTGCAACACTCCTTCTTCTTTCTGACTTCATATGTTGGAAATGACCAAAAAAAAAACCCCAAAAGACAACAAAAATCAAGAAAGAATAAATCTGTCTTTTAAAAATAACATCTTGTTACTCACAACCAGCATGAACTTACTCAGTAACACATGCCCATTTTCACTGAACAATAATCACAGTAAGACACTTCTGGTTTTGAGCAGACTGACAAGTGCTTTAAACAAGATGTGTAATTTTCTTGTATACATAAAATAGACAAATACATTGTAATGTCTATTTAAAATAATATATTAAGGTGTTCAGCAACTGATTGCCAGCACATAGACAGTGATGTGTTAGAAAGATCCAATAGGGGGTTGAGATAACATTAGGTAGAATTTATGAAGTGCAGTCCGTGTGCCACTGTGCTCAGAAATGCTTACCTTGAGCAGACACCTTCTCTATTTCAAGTAAAACTTTCTGCATCACTTGGTGTTATGGACCAAGGTTTCCCAGCGTGGAGACACCTACTGATGGGGATGAGCTCTGATAAAGTATAGTTAAGACAACATTTTCTTATGAATGATAACTAATATGACAAAAGCTGGTGCTCAGCTTTTACGTGACAGCGTTGTCATTATAGCACTTGCTTAGGAGGAGGGACCCAGGATTATCCAGGTGTGCCTTGAGCCTCAGGAGTATTCACACCTCATACCCCACCAACCGTCCCCCCACAGCACGCACCAGTTACTACATCTTAGGCCATGCAAGGTGTTCTTGTGTTGAATCAATACTGTTTGGAAAAAGGGAGGTTTGTGGGCTCAGAGAATGCACATTGGAATATGACTCTGTTGCCTGATGATTATAGTAATAGCAAAGGGCAGAAATACAACAATCTGTTAATATGTTTTATCCAGTAACTATTTTATGGAAAATGCAGGAGC
This sequence comes from Pandion haliaetus, assembly GCA_013401275.1. Taxonomy (NCBI): domain Eukaryota; kingdom Metazoa; phylum Chordata; class Aves; order Accipitriformes; family Pandionidae; genus Pandion; species Pandion haliaetus. The sequence goes on from VYZV01033138.1 coordinate 21,852, forward strand.
AGCCTGGTACGCAGAACAAAGCACCATCCTCAAGCATCATTTCTCTGCTTACATCCTAGAAATATTACCGTAACACTCTAGCCTTAGGAAAAGTTTCTGCACTCTGGAGTTTAAGCAAATGGCATTACCTAACAGCAGTCCAGGCTTAGACACCTACGCTTTATGAAGGAAAAGGATTGCAGTTATACCCAGGACTTACAATTTGCTTTAACTTGCTATAGGCAGTTCAGGATGCAGGGTTTTTAGTTGGCATTCTGGGTTATTGTTACCCTGCTCGTGCATTATACAGAAATCCTGTACTGCCTAATGGATCTCTGGGGCTAGGCAGCTGGAGGCTGGCTTGCAGACCCTAACCTTAAAGGTCTCAGTCTTTTAACGCCTCTGAATTTTAGCTAATTTTTCTGAATGGATGGTTTATTTTAGGAACTAGTGAAAAACAACTTTAGTCCTGTGTTTTCCCAAGGCCTCTGTCCATGAGTGAGTCAGGAAGCAGCAGTGACTCAGATGGTGCCCGAACACAGAGGCTGCCGCTTGACCTGGGCCAGCCATGGGAAATACAAAATAGGTGGAGGACATGTTCCTCTAAGCACTTTTCTAAGGGCAAACAGGAATCTTTTTTCTAGCCTAATGTGTTGTTCCCCTTCTTTCCCCCTGATTTGAGTATAATGGGACACATCTGCCATATATTGCATGTTTTTTGAAATTTGACTCCTTCTGCTTCTCTGCTGAACTTTGAGGTCACCCATAGCGGGACTATAAGGTTATGAATCTAATCTCTGATTTCCATATCTCTTTTTCAGTGGTATATCTACCATAACAGAGTTACGGGCTGAGGTGTGTGACAAAGTTCATGAGTTTGTTTTTTGTTATTTTATGGTACTATAGTCAAAACTAATAAAATGCCCAACAAATGTAAGATAAAAACATGCTGCCTTATTTCAATCCAGCAATTGAATTCTATCAATCAAGCTACCTTTTTCTGCCGGAGAAGCAAACCGTAGAGCTTTATATTGTGTATATAACATCAACAATAACAAAGAAACAAAAAACTTAGGGTAGATTACATTAAAGAGTCTAATCTGTAAAAAAATTGTACTTCAAAAACTCAGAAAATGAAATAGAAAAGAAAAATAAGGCTTATGGCATATGTGTGATAAGAATAGTCTAGACATCAGTGTATGAATATTGAATCACAAAACCTGAATGAATAACAGAGTGATAAGATCAAGGAAATTCATGAAACACAAAGCTGCCAAAAAGAATATGAATATTTAAGAGAAAAAAGAATATGTATGGAGTACAATTAGAAGACAAGTTCAGTAACAAGCTCCCGTAAGTTTTCCTTTGGGTATGTTCCAGAGACAAGGAAAAAAGGATTCATCCTAGTTCCATAATGAAAAATGATGTTTTAGCATAAGATAGGGTGTTGCTTGAGGAATATAGTAGTAGAAGGAACCTCCTGGGTCATGAACACAGTTTCTGGTATTTCAGCAGCCTTTTCATATGCTGTCTTTCACAAACCTATCATGATCCATGTCAAAAGCATTTATTTATTTTCTGTCCCTGCTGTTCCCATTCAAAGAGGAATTCCAGAACCTGATTACGGTAATAGCTAAGAATGTTCTCATTTCAGCCAGAATTTATTAATGGGCAATTTATACCCATTTGTACTTCTGCCAATAGCCCTTTAGCTTAAATTGTCTCTTTCCCCGCTGTTGATCCTCTGATATATTCATAGACAGCAGCCATAATTCCTCTTCGTTTTCATCTCCTGGCACTAATCAACAAAAAAACTTGTAGTCTCCCCTCAGATTGCAGCTCTTCATTCCCTTGCTAAGCCCTGAGGCCATTCTCCGATCCTGCTCAATCTGAGTTTATCCTCCAGATATCCATCAGGGCGGGCACAACCACAGACAGGGGCCTTCTAGAAGAAAAGGACTCACGAGCATCCTGAGCCTTGATGTCAACACTTTCACTATGGGAAATACTTATCCCAGTGCACTCAGTGATGCATTTCCTTTTTTCCCAGGCAACATTGCACTGGTAGCACATAGTCATTCTCTAATGAACTATTTGACAAGGATCCTTTGTTGTTTCAAACTGTGAAGTCCCAAACTGAGACCAGAAGCTCTGCTATTACTCTCTAGGCATATTATCTTGCACTTTGAACTGGTAAACATCAGCCAATTGCTTTTATTTACTCCAGCTCTGTATCATTGATGATTATCAATGTTATATTATCAGTAAATTTTAATTTACAGAGTCCTGTAAAGTTGCCTATACTCCCCAGCATATATTGTTATTACAAAAAGAGCAGTACAGGATTTCTGTATTACAGATGTATTTATGAAACGTAATTGGGAATGCACCACAGCCAAAAGGCCTTATTTTCATCCAAGTGCCTCAGAAGTAAAGGCATCTAAATGCTTTTCACTGGGTGTGAATCTAGTCATCTTTCATCCTATCAGGAAAGGCAAAGCTTTTACTGAGATAACTGAGGTATCTTCGTAAATCCACTCTATTGCTCGACAATCCCCAAGAGCCAAAAAAGTTTTCAGTATTAAGAAACTGCAAGCTGAACTGCTTTTCTTGTTAACAGAAACAGCCCAAACATCTAAGCTTGAGAACCTGGTATGAACCTATTGTGAACCTTGTGTCAGCTCAGGAGGAACTGACGAAGAGGATAGTCAGATAAATTGGTTAATCCTTTCATTAAAAAGCCATTCAAGAGATGATAGTTCCTTGTATCATTCATCTTGGATGAACTATGATAAGCAGTGCATTTCCTTGAACACAGAAGGAATAAATGAAGCCAGGATTTTATTAATATGAAGTCCTGTGGGAGCAGTTTGTCCAAGAAGCTTACAGCTCCTCTGAGTCATTGTCAAAGGTATATCGCTTTCGGGGAGATGAGATCAGCAGCATCTTTGCCTGATTGACTACTCTCCTATGGGACTACATCCCTGGGAGTTAGATGAATATGAAAGTCAGGAAGCATAGGATTGACACGGGTCTCTTTGAGAAAGCAGGGTGGCTTTTGTGGTAGACCTGGAGCAAAACTGTAGAGAGGCTCATTCATGGGGATGTAGGGAAGAAAAATTGCTGCCCTTCATGTCTCCTGTGGGAGAAAGAAAACACTGAACAAAATGACCTAAATCCGAGCTGGATGAATTGTCAGTACTCCCTGGGCTTGGACAAAATAGATCATCCTAAAGGCACTCACAACTACTTCTGCTACCCTGTATTTCTGCAAATCTCACGGCTTGCTCTGCAGCTCCAGGTCTTGAATTGTGGGTCTCCTTGCGAGCTATAAAGCTCTGTCCTTTTGCTTTCCCTCAGTGCAGCTTCTTCCTTTAAATCTTGCAGCAGAAATACCATGCTTTGACAAATTCAGAGGTTTCTGTAGCTGTGATAAAAGTGGAAAGCTCAGTGATGCACATTCTTCACTGCCTACGTACTTTGTAAACCAATTCACATGGAGAAAGGGAGACCAAAGCGGGTGCAGAATTTTACTCTGATACAAAAGCAAGGTAGGAAAGAACAAGAAATGAGCGTGCCTGGCTTTTATCTCTTTAAATTTCCTATCTGGAGCATTAAAAATATCAGTGTTCACTGCTTCATGATTTTTCTTCGCCTCCTGGCCTCTTCCCAAGACGACTGTTACAAATCTAACCAAACCATAAATGTATACAATGTCTTCCACAGCATGTCCTTCAATACTTCAAACATTTCCAGAGGCAAGCAAACTCCATTTTCTTCCAAAGGTTTTCAGGATCAGTTACTTAAAATGAAGAAAACAAAAGAACTAGTAAAATAGAAGATACATTTCCTTACCCTTGACGAAGTTTTTTGGTTTGGTTTGGTTTGGTTTTTTTTGCTTTTCTGCTTGTGGATTCCCGTGGCAGGTTTGACAGATCAGCAATAGAGCAGAAATGATCTGGGGCATGAAGGTGTCTCTCACACAGGCAGTAAGAAAGCTCTTCACTGGAGCTGTGAATGGAGGCAAATTACTGTTGTAATAATCTAACAGATGATTTAGTGGGGGGGGAATGTTAGTCTGAAGTCAGAAACATATGGCAGTCAACAGTGCTTCTTAAATGGATTTGTGGGAAAATCTGGTGTGCTTGAAGAATTCCAGGCTAGCTGCCTGGTTAGCTGTCTCCTCCAGGGAAACTGGTAAAAGTAGTTGTAGTGTAAAAGTTGGAGGCAAGTAATTGGTTGCTTCTTTTCCCAGCTGGCTAAAATGAAAGATACTTTGTTTTTCTCACTGGTCCAGTTTTAACTGTCTGAAACCACTATTGACAGTGCACCATGAAACATGTCTTTTGAGAAGAGAAATTTGAAATGAATTCATCAATTGATCAATAGGATCAGATGGTATTAACAATAAAGTGAATATAAGGACTTGTGTAAGGGAAGGAAGTATAAGTCGACTACCTCCTCAGAGAAGCCCTTTCTAAAAGCGTAGCAGATGGGCTGAGGACACCAACAAAGTTGTGAGAGACAGCATGAGGAATAAAAAAGTGCAGAAAGAATGAAGGTTGAGATGTGTGACAAGAAATATTTTTGGCAGAAATGGTCTATCCACAGCAGCTCAGTTATACTTACTGTAAGGCAAATGCAACTGTTTCATTGTTAAAAGCCACCCACATGATACTGCAATGATTTAAAATCAATTAAAAGCAACAGTTTTTGTTAAACATACGAGCAGATAGACCGTTTTTATTAATTTTCCCTTAATGGGTCTTACTTGCCAATTTATTGTTGCTGTTCTCCAGCAGCCTTTACTGGCGGTGTGCAGGTCCTACTCTTCTGGTTTAAGCTGCTGGCTGGCTGCACCCGTTACGGAAAAAGTACAAACAAGCCAAGTTCCGTTTCTGAGTCAAATAGTTATCATCCAAGAAAAGGTCCTGGATGTATAGCATCAGACAAATATTTGAGGGAGAAAATTTTGGGTTGTAAAGGATGGTTGATCTGTGCTTAGAAAATGAAATGTATATGTCGATTTTGTTCAGATAGAAATACTAAATAAACACATACTACCTAATCAGCCTTGGTTCCAGCTCCACACCTCGGCGTGCAGTTCCATTTCATGTTACCTTTAGGGAAGTTTCCTGGTTTGCATTCTGCATGGAACTTGTTCTTGGAAAGGTGTAATACATTTAAGGACTGGACTAGGGACAAGAAACCAACAAAACAAGCTGCAGCCAAAAATTGTATTATCTTCCTATTCACAAGGGCACAAAAGGCAGAGAAATAACCCACAAACCACTTGCAAAATGGGCAGATTTAGACAGTGGATGGTTTATCAGCCTCTAGTCAGTCTGTAGATTGTGTGGATTACAGAATTCCAGGGAATGCCCTGAGATAATTGTGTGAAACCTCTTTGTTTTTAGAATAGTTGCATTATAGTAAGTACTAAGTTTGGGTGCCAGCCACATCCGCTTTTCTCCCAAAATTTCAGCTTTATTTTGACACTGGCAGACGTTCCAGAATTGAAGCCCCAGGGCTCAGATTCTGATGCACTCTTTTTCATATTCATTTTCATTCTACTCCCAAGTAGAACTTGATGAATAATGAGCAGATGGAGAAAAACTGCCCAAATATTAAAATACAGATTTCTGTGTTTTGTTAGGACATAACCAGTTACTTAAAGCCAACCATGTACCAGAACCTTTCTCTGTCCATTTGCAGGTTATTTGCTGATCCATCTGCATATAGGTTTGAAAAATATCTTCAGATCAGCTCCTTGGGCTGTTTTCCTCAATCCTTTTCTTATTTTCCTGGAGGGAAAAATGTTGTTGTTCATTAAAACAGTATTTTTTTTGATCAGCAAAATTATTGATACGTGTCATACAGCTTGGGGCTGAGAAGTGTTTGAAGGTTTTTTGTTTGTTTTCATGCTGTTTCATGCTGGAAAACATTACAGTATATATTTCTACAGTATTTCTTCTGCTTGCTAGCATCATGCCTTGTGCTGATGGTATGTATGTAAGCAATAGATTCTATGAAGGACTTCAGTAGTAATGACGTATATGATGTCCACTGTTTATCCAGCATTACGTGTCCAATGTTGAATTATTGAGCCAGAATGTATTCCCATTGATTGCTGTGAAGGTTATATGTGTATCACTAAAGCAAAACAAGCTTTAAAAAGATAGAAAATCAGTTGATATGAGGAATACGAAAGACATAGATGTTGAAACCTTTCTCATAACCTTGTCTGTTTTTTATAACTATAATCTAACTGTTTGAGCTTTGGTGGGTTTCTTTTTTTCCAAATCATTGCTTTGACTGAAAATGACTAATGTGCAAAAAATGGATGCCTAAGCAGAGCAACAGTAGACCTCGATAATAAACTTGTGAGCAACTTTTGATAGAAATAAAATGCTGATTTCTATTTATTAACTTGCTGAAATGCAATTTTCAAAGCAAGCGTTTTGCAATGTACGTGTCAAATTTCCAAAACCAGCTAACATAAATGATAGTGGTGTTTCCTTCCTGAGACATGCACTTACATATATATAAAAATTTGTAAAATTTGCAATTTAGGAATAATAAAAACATTTAGTGACTTTTTGGTCTAACTACTGTTACTTACAGAATTGCTACCCAAATGCCAACAGATGAATTGCCCGTACAAATGTGCCGTTACCAGGAATGGCACCAGGTGTTACTGTGGAGATGGATATGAAACAAGCAGTGATGGAAGAAGCTGCAGAGGTAAACAAGAAATACGCTGTAACATTAGCACCCAGGTATCCTAACGGTTCCCTGACGGCTGTCAGGTGCAGCGAGGCGGCGGTGGGCTGCCAGCTCTGGCCAACAGCAGGCTGGCTGGCACAGCCGCTTCCTCGCCCGTCTTCAAAGGTGTTCATCAGGGAATGAGTGTGGGCTTGTGGAGCAGGTAGGGGGAAAGAGTCCCTTTCCAAAACGAGGGTTGTGGCCTCCCTGCTGACTCTTGGTGCCCTTGTGCCTGTGCCCCAGCAGTAGGTAGCCTTAAGTTACTGGAAAGAAAGCATCTTCAGCCAGACTGGAGGAGGTGGGGAGTGTTTCCCCCTGCTCAGACAAGCTTACAGCTCATTTGTGCTAGCTGCTCTCCAGACCTTACTACCAGGATACCCTGTAAAACTTGTAGCGTTTCGCCTCATGCCCATAAAGTCACACCTAGATTAGAATTTGATAAATGAACACTCTGAGATCATGCAGCTTAGCTGGGAATGTTATTTCGCTGTAATTAATTGTAGACTGAAATGGGTGTTCTTTTCCATTTTTGAAATATATGACTTCTTAATTCTCTGTCCAGGTATTTGTTTCTTGTTTTACTTTTTCTCTTTTTATAATCATATCGGAGTTCTGTTGCCTTACATATATGTTCACTACCAATCACTCCTCTCTCCAAGTAATAGTGCTAAGCCAGATTCTTCATAAATCTAATTTATTATAAATTCTTTTGCTCCATGGTTGTCGTGTTTTGTGATTAAAAATATATCTGAAGAAATAATTTCAACAGCAGTTTTTTAAAATGTCAATTTATTACTTAAACCCTCAACCACTGTTAAATAGCATATCTTGATTTTATGGTATTATGCCTATATACCCTAGTTGAGAAAATTGTTCTTTATATTTATTAGAGAAATATACAGTTTTGATGTAGTGGATGATGGTTTAATGTAGAAGTTGTGACAGTTCATTTAAGGAACTATAAGACATTGCCAGCATAAATAGGTTGAGAAGGATAATCAATTATTTCCTCTCTTGAAATGTTGCTTCATTCATCAACCCTGATAACTATTGTTCTCTAGTATTAACAAGAACCCAAATTTCTCCCAGACATGATGTAGACATTGGGCACTACTTGAAAAAATGAAGGGTTTATCTTTCAAAATTAATAGCAATTAAACTTGAAAACTCCTAGCCTTCTGTTTGGTTACTGGAGTGATTTCAACAGCCAACATCCATGATAAGATCATGGTTTGAGAAGGGGAAAACATAAAGCATCATACCATAATGAGTTAATGACTTAGAATTTTCTCTTAGAATTCTGATTTTTTTGTTGAATTTCTTTTTTTCTAATCCTTAAACAAGATCTCATTAATGTCCCTTTAGATTTGAATGAATGTAATATGTATGGAAGCTGCAGCCAGATGTGTGTAAATACAGATGGATCATACACTTGCAGCTGTGTGGAGGGTTATGTACTTCAGCCTGATAACAAATCCTGCAAGGCCAAGAACGGTAAGTTTTAACACCTTTTTACCTTAATGAAAATATTTTGTGGTTTGGTCCTATCTAGAGGATACATATGAAAAGATAGACAGAGCCAAACACAGAAGAGATGGACTTTATTTCACTCTACTACAAAGACCCACACAACAACCCTAGAAAAACTTTTCACATATTATAACTCCAAGGGAAATATTTGAAGTTATTATATGTTTATTATCAATTAAAGTGAAATACTCAATTCAGCCAAGAAAAATTCCCAGTTTCCCTGGTCATAAATAAATCAAAGATTTTCCTCCCACAAAAAAAATAGGCTGTTTACTCTGGGAAGACAACAGAGATAGTGAGAAGACAGAGGAGATGATTGTGAGGTAATTGTATCCTTAGGTTAAAAGAAGACATGAGATTGCTTTGTCCTTGTAATATCCCAAAAGGTGAATTTCATGATATACATATTCACACTAGACTTTTTGTTGCTTAGTGCATGTTTTCATTAGTAATAGTGAATTGGGTATTTGAGGAGATTAGTGAATTGTGTTTAATGAAGCAATATTGTAGACATAATTTTCTTACTCAGCATTTTGAATTAACAATGCTTTTATATTAAGAAAACCCAAAAAGTTCCTTAAGCAATTAATCAACATCCACAATGACTCAACACCCAAGTATAAAGCCATGTTTGTTATATGTTTTTTGAGTCTTCTTTTTTTGCAGTTATTTTGTCATCAGAAAATGGGAAGGATACTGGGGTTTTTTAAGGCTTCCTCACATAAGGAGCATTGCTAAATACGTTGAGCACCAGTAAGAGTTACAGAGTTTTTTACAGCATGTACCAAGTTTTGTATTGATCCGCACAACATAGCTGAGCAATTTTTTAAAAATCAACAGCGAAGTATGGTGAGATAGGAAAGTCTATAAAAAGTAAAAATATTTTAATATTCTTCCTCCACTACATGAAAATCAATAACACAATTCTAGATCAGGAAATCCTCATGGTGCCAGTACTGGGCTTGAGATGAGCCTTTGAGTTTCCCTTCTTATATCCAGCAGACTGTGTAACAACTGAGTGTTGTAGTGAGCTGTCAGTGTCTTGGTGGTCTTGATGAAATGAATCAGATTAATAGAGGAAAACTACTCCTCTGTATTTTTTAATACTTCATCATGTTTATTTTACAGTAGTTTTCACCTTTTCTGTTATTTTCAGAAAGGAATCACTACTCATTAATCAGAGAAATCACTGCAGAACAGTACAAATCAAGATCGCAGTGCTGCAAAGAAATGAGTGTTGCTCATTACATTGTTTTTTTGTGTAAGCACAACTTTTCCTTGAATTAATGCTGGATTAACTTATCAATATGATGGATATTTGGGTCAAATACATCATAGGGCACAGAGGTCAAAAAGACGCCTAGCACAGTAATGAAGGCGCTTTTATCACAGAGCTCTGCAAGAGCTGCAGTGACTTGTAATAGCTTATGTTGCTTCACTGGGCCCAGCTTACTGTGCGGAAAATAGAGAAGTTTCCACGTACCGGCAGGTCACTTTCCTACACCCTTACCATTAACATTTGTAGTTTCGTGGATCATACAAGCTGCTTTTCACAAGTTTTGGCCTTGTAGGATAAGGTTCAAGCAATGTGTGGCCCTGCACAAATAGGCTGGTGGAAAGTATCTAAAATGTGTAATGGATCACAAGTCAAAAATGAGTCCACAGCATCCCATTGCACAGAGGTAGAGGTACTATCTTGGTATGTATAAGTAGGATTACTACTTGCAAGACATATGAAGGAATCCTGCTACTTACTCAACACTGCAAAGTCTTCAGCTGGGATAGAACATCCTGTGAGGGACACCACACAAGGCAGCTGTGGATCAGTAGAAAAGAATCCAGGAAAAAAAGGTGTCTAAGGGAAAAAAAAAAAAGAGCACTTACAAAAATTATCAACTTATTTTTCCTTAAAAAACCTGAAGGAAATAAGGATGAGTAGAGCAAGCTATCCACTTTGTCTACATTTGACAAAAGTAGTTGTCAAACAGATAAAATGAGCTAAGGAATATTCTGTTCTGTGTGTAAAACGTATGAAAGATAAGAAGCAGCAGTAGGTTAGGCATTGTGTAAAACTTTCCATGTTCATAACAGCAGATCTGCTAAGAATATGAATTGCCGTCCAGGTTGAGATCCTCGATACGGCACAATATGCAACACCAAACTATCAGCCCTTTGCCATATCTTAGTTGTCTCTGTAAATTGAGTGGGAGGTTTCTGAATATTCACGAGTAGAGAAGTGGCGGACATGGTGGAGGTCCCAGTTACCGAAGGTGCCGAGTGGGTGACACGTGTTTGTGAGTACGGGTCCGGAGAAGCCCTGCCCGGTACAGGGGACGGGTGCAGTGGCCGCTGGAGATCCCCAGCAGCCACTGGAGATCCCCAGCAGCTCTTGCACAGCCTTGGAGCCCATCCCTGCACAACCATCTTTCCGCATGTGGTATGGTACAATTAGCAAAGGAAGTTCACAAAAGCTACTTTTTTCCTACCCTTCAGGCAGCCAAATGCTTGGCTGTGAAGGTGGTAAGGTTTATCCCTCATTAAATTCTGCATTTACTTCCTCAGCTCATTTAAATAACTTTGGAGCTGGAAACTTTTAGCTGCACTGTACCTTTGGGAAGCATGTTAAAATAGGTATCAAAACAGCTGGGGGCACACCATGGTTTTTTTCCAGACTTTTTAACCACACTTTCTTTTATGACTAAAGAAGCAGTTAATGACTTCTTCCAGGGGGAAAATGAAACAAAATATAGCTTTGCTGAACAGAGTTTTAGAACTTCTTTGTTTACCAAGTTTGTATGCCTATATCGCAAGGCCTGCATTTGATGAAAAGAATATTTAAGGAAACAAAATTACAGAATTGGAAATCTTTAGCTGAGGAAAAAAAAATCATCTTTCTTCCAAAAGCTCCTGGTATATCTGCATAGCCTATCTAGAGAGAAATGCCACGTGATAAGGAACATTTGTCATGTAGATAAAGCAGAATGAACTGATAATGATTAGAGCAAAAAGCTTTTTCTGATATTTAGAAAAGATTTATCACTCTTAAATTGATTCACAACACACTTTTCTTGTAAAATCTCACAGAACTAAGTTTTGAGGCTTTAGAAATAAAGGAGCCCATTTGTGGGGTATATTGTGCATAAACTTTGAAAATTAACTTCAAAATAAAATCAGACTGCATTTATTCAACACCACTAAATATTTTGCAGACTCCTATTCAATACAGGTATTGCTAAGAGCAAAGTGCTTATAATTTACAATGCATACCTCAGGAGAAGGGTTTTTAAGCTGCTTGTAAACACTGAATTCTGTTTTTTATCCTTTCCATGTCATTGTAGTGGGGAAAAAAATAAAATTGCTGGCATTTCTGAAGTTTTTCTTCCAGAGGAGAAGTAGGACTGTTCGCAGAGCAAAACGCCTTAGTTTCTGATTTGTTGTGACATCACTTATTGATCTGTATTTTAGACAAGATCGGGGAGGGGGGAAATGCAAGTCTTTCATCTTTTCCACTACTCTATCTTAAACATAAGTCAAAGGAAGATGCTTTCATTTTAGTCAAGAGGGGTGAATCATAAAACTTTCCTGGATTAGAGAGCTCTTTACTTCTTACCTCTCCTATAAAATGAAAAAAAAACCCCAAAACCCAAAACAAAACTCATGAAAAATATCACACATGAAGTCCAGTTATTTGAAAAGTTGCTGTCAGCTCATTGTAACTCATCCTAGATCTGTCCACTAAACTTTTAAGCTTTGTAGGTTCTGTTCTTGAGAAACAGACAAGCAGTATTTGTGAGGGGGAAGGCGTGATTTTTTTTTTATCTTCTTTTTTGTTTTTCAAGTGCATTATACAATACAGTAAGATGCTTTCTTTTTTTTTTTTTTGTATTTTTGGTAGGAACTTCTAATATTTTTTGTATAGTTTTATCATTAAAATAATGTTACTCTTTTTTTTTTTAAAAGTAATTATGAAATCAACCTTTATCTGAGCAATGCTGAAATAAGCAGGGTACCCACCCTACTGTGAAAAAACATAATTAACTGATTCAATCCCTTGAAGTATTTCATGTATAGGCTGCTTGAAAAATATAATTTCAAGCTCAGTAATCTAGTTTCTGGGTAAGTTCTGCCAGAACACAGATGTATTTTTAAAGTTTAGTAGTGCCTGCTGAGCAGAAGCTCTTAGCAGTGCCACGAGTCCTTACGATTCCTTTGTCTGCAGCCAGGTTTGATTACAACTGCTGCACAGGAGGTTTGACGCTAATTCTTTTTCAGAATTCCCTTATGTCTTAAACCTTAATATTAAAATACAGCCTTTCTCCAGAGTTTAGTGAGGTATTAAGTCCTTGTTACAGTTGTCAATAGGTCAGTTCAAAACAGTGCACGAAAGGATATGGTTCTCTATTGCAACCTCGGACAATTGAACAGCCATGCTGGCTTTGTAACTGCAAACAGCTCCTGTGTAGCTGCCCTCTCTTGAAGGCTTTATGGATTACAGAGAGTGGAAGTACCTTACTTAACACAAAGTATAAGAGCAAAACTAATAATAAAGGATTTTTCACACTGCTGCTGGTTGGGAAAGGAGTGATTGAATCCAGAATCAGGCAGTGGTATTATTTTGTGGGAAGGGAGAAACTGAGCACAGAGCTGTTAGATTTAAAAAAAAGTCCCCAAACTTAGCAGGATGCTGATGGAAACACGCCTTTTGTACCAGTCTGGGAAGTCGCTGGGGTGAGCGGGTGATAAGAGACAGACGCTCTTAAGCCTGGCTCTCTTCTTCTGATGGGTAGCAGAAGTTCATAAGAAAGAGGGGAAAGAAAGATTTACGTACACCAGCCACCTGTTGACTGCAAATGGACCTACCCGGCAGATTTCAGGCAAAACTGCTTAATGAGAACCCCACTCTCTTCTCTATTGGAAAAAGCAAGACTAGGGAGCTTCACTTGTGGCTTACACCACAAGGGGTTGTTTCACAAGTACGTTCAATGCATGGGTAAGACTGATGTATTGGTGGAAGTGAATGTGAGGCCACTGAGGACAGTCAGTATGTTCAGGAAGTAATTCTGCAGAAGTGTGGTTTTGCAGATGTCAGTGTGGGATTTACTGGGGAGGGAAAAAGTATGTTACAAAATACAATATACATTATGGAATGAGAAACAATAGGAAAAGGGTAAATGAAATCCACTGTAGAAAGAATACATGCTGATCCCTTATAGAAAACAAGTTTCTTACATGACAAAATAAACAAAAAAAAAATCAGCAAACAAGATGTTTAAATTAAAGCAGATGGTACCAAAGAACGGAATTTAATGCCTACTTCTGTGGATTTGAGTGAGACCACTGAGCACTGTATTCACTGGAGCATTTTTTTCTCTTTAATCAGACTTGCTGATGAAGTATTATTTGTCAAATCCTTTTATTTATGCAATTATTTTCTCCATTTAGACAGCTGGAGTTGCTTAGTAAAATTTTGAAAACTTCATTAGATATAATGTTGACTGAAAGTACTACTTGTCAATATGGGACTTAAACATTGATTTATTCCTTTGAATACAAGAAGATTACATTGGGGTGAGATCTTGGCTTGGCAACAAATATTTTTTTCACATATGCTTGCAACTACAGTGTGAGTTTCTATGGTTTAGGGTAAGTTTTTTTTAAATACAACATCCAAAAGTTTACCCACTTGACAACTTTATTTGATTTAACAAATGAACAGGATGAATAGACATGTTGTAGTGGTGTTGACCATGTTGCAAAAGACAACAACAACAACAAAGTGATTCGCATGAACATACTTCATTGCAAAATTAGACACCACTGTTATTCCAGTTAAACCAGAAATAATTTTTAGGGTCACCGTATCTTCCTCTCTCAGGGAATCTTCTCATAAGGTCCTGCATCAGCTTAGTCTCAGTTTCAGCATGACTCCAAATGCTGAACAACATCTCATAGGAAGGGGATTTTTCAGGAAGCAGTTTCTCTATCCTCTTCTTAAACACATACATCTGCCTGATGTTTTTTCCCAGCCAATTCACATAATATTTTATGGCAACAGCAGTTCTTCATTATAAATTTAAGCAAAGCAGTGTTATCCACTGTTTCTAATGAAGCAGTTCTTCCCCGCCAAAAAAAAAAGAGAAACTGCTGGTATATGGTTTTGATACAGGTCTCCCCCTGGCAGTTCTAGATTAACTGGGACCTTATCAGTTTAAAGTACTAGTCTAGATCTAGAACAAGATGTCACTCAGTTTCAGGAGTGGCACCATGTACAACAGACTCCTCATCAGACTCATTTGCAGTTGACTAAGTCAGATGCGTAACTGCAAACCAGCCCTGGATGTTTGAGACAGTAATGCAATTAAATATACAGCTAGAGCAGGAACAGCTGCTTTTGTGCCCAATAGCACTCATCCTCATGCTAAAAATATTTTGTCTCACTGACAGTTATTTGTTCCTCTGTGTGGATAACATAACTTTTTAAAGTTTTAAGCTGAACTGGAACATTTTGTATTTTAAGATACATATTCCTCACTATTGGGGTTTTATTGTTTCTTTCATTAGTCACACATTGCTCAAGTATCTTTATAAATTACTAGCAGGATTTCTAGGCAAAGTGATTCAGGTGAACATGACAACACTTTAAGTTGCATGTAGTATCTTAATATGAATTGCTGCTCCGTATTTTTTATTTGTTTGTTTATTGTGACATTAACGGTAACCTAATGGAAAACTATGCATTCTTTTTTCCCTTTTTGCTGTCAGGAAACTCCATTGCATGACGCTTTCTCCTTTATAATGCACGGTATTAGGCCCATCATCTGTATGATGTAGCGAGGTTTCACTGCATTCAGTTGTTAGGTTGGTTTTAATGTTTTTAGCACCATCCACTCCTCAGTTTTTGTCTTATTTTACAGACTCTAATATGAAAACTGTCTTACCATTTCATGTGTACTCATAAGTTCTGCAAGTTTCCCTGGCCTTCATTCTTTTAGAAATGCCAGTAACCTGGATAGAAATAATTTGCATAAGCTGTATTTCATTTTATGACTTAGGCATGAAAAATGTTGCAATAATGATACTTGGAATTAAACAGAAGCTGTGGGGCTAGGGTAATTAATTTTCATTAATGATGTGAACCATTAGAACAGCAGGATAAAATAGACTAGTGATTTGGAATATATGATAGTTACAAAAATAAAAACAAAACCAATTTATTATATCTCCTAAAACATGCAGGTAGGAACATTAAAAACTACATTAAAACTGAGAAGATAAATATGATATACACAGTCTGTTAACCCTTTAAATTCTCTACACTTTGTTTTTAGAGCCTGCTGATAGACCTCCTCTTCTTCTGATTGCAAGCTCTGAAACAATTGAGGTATTATACCTTAATGGAAGCAAAATGTCTGCCCGAACTCCTGTAAAAGGATCTGCAGTTTTGACACTAGACTACAGCTACAAAGAGGACACAATTTGTTGGATTGAATCAAGAGATCTTTCAAGTCAGCTGAAGTGTACCAGGATAACAAAAGCTGGGAAGTTAACAGATGAGTGGATAATAAACATTGCTCAGTATCTGCACAGTAAGTATTTGACAGTGTTTTAGCAAAACAGTAGTGTCTATCTTGGCAAACTGTTGCAGGAGCCTTCAGAAGTATTTTGGGGCTTGGTGTTGAAATAGTCTTAAGGCATTAAATATTGCAATGAAGCAGTTTTATGTTTCTCACTCCTATATATATATATTCAGTACAAATTGCAATATTTATATCTATGCGAAGTTTTTAAAGATGTGTAATTTTATACACTAAGTATGTGTGGACGTTATAAAAACAGTGCAACAGAAGAAGAAATGTAAAATGCTTCATTTTCTCTGGCAAACTACTGCTACATAAAGCTTGAAAATGATTCTTTGCTACTGGGACAATATTAACAATGAATTAGAGAGACACATGCTTATCACATTTGCTGTCAACTATCATAGGTATGTTAGTTCTTAAAAATAACAAAATACTCCCTAACTTACTGGAAATAAATTGCTGCCCGTTTTTGCAAGTAGGAAAAAAAATTTAAAAAGACCTAAACCCATCATACTGAATTAGTCTTTGGCATTACAGCGTTATTTCTCAATCAGCTTTTCAATTTGTGGAATGCTGTTATCTTCTGAACAAGGCGTTCATCCACTTACACATTCTCATGTGAACACACTGCAAAATAGCATGCAATAAAGAAAAAAAAAGAATTTTTCTTCATGTTTTACAGAAAAGATTTCCACAGATCAGCTTATAAACCACAGCACTGAGGAGTGCAATGGTGGTATTAATAGCAGCCTTCTGAAAACTCAAGGCTGGAACTTAAGATTGTACTATAAGATTTTGAAAAATCCTTTTAAGGAGAGATGAGCTTCAGAGAATAGCTCTGAAGGGATCTCAAACTCTCTGACCATCCGGTTCAGGAATATTCAAATCACAAATTTTATTACAAATTTTAGAAGTGTATGTCAAAGTGATGAATTCTTCTTAGAGATTGTGCTTTAGACTATCCAGATAGCTGTTGTACGATGTGGTAATTTCTGCAGAGTAAGGGGGGTTTCTTTAACCTGTTTTCCTAATTACATATTTACTAGAATAGAAAATTAAATTTAAGAAAAAAAAACCACAATAAAAATAGGTTTTGGTTTTTTTGTTCACCATTCATTGTGACTATTTTACTTTTAGAGGACTCTCTTATCCTAGATGTAAAGCATAGGTGTATTTTTTTGTCTTCTTCCTATTTTGTTCAGTTGTTTGTTTTTTGGGTTTGGTTTTTTTTAATTTATTGTTGTATTTTAGAGGGCTTTTCATACTTCAGATATGTAAGAGCCCTAAAAATCTTGGTGGTAGTATTTGATTTTGCTTTTTTTAATTCACTCTGTTATTGATATTTTATTTTCTTTTCCTTTTAGTAAGAACAATCAAATTAACTACAGTTCTTAGCAAAATTTGTTTTGTATTGAACTGTATGTGTGTCTGTTCTGTCACTTATCTTCATCATCAGAGTGGACCTTAGCAGTATGTTTTGTAGTTATCCACCAGTTCTCCCCTGCATTCCTCTCCCTCTCTTCTCTGCATGTGAAGAGAATTGCTAATCTCTGAGGCGTTCAGATCTGCATTAGTGCATCTGTTTGCAAAATTAAGGCTATATGATAGGTTTGAAATGAATACAGTGCCTGGAATTAATGAGCTAATCATTTTTCATAGTACCAGTACACATCAGCCTGTGGTCTCTAATATTTTTGTGAAACTTCACTGTAATCATTCAGTCTTGTTTAAATGAAGAATAGAAATCCCCATGGTCATGACTCGACTGCAGAGACTTGATCCAAATCTTTGCTTAATTTTGATTTGGAAAATACTGCTTGGAGACTTAGAGGAACATTGCTTCGGGTCAGGCCTGATGACCTGACTACCAAAATCTAGCAGATTTAACTGTGGTGGTGTTTTTTTTCCAGGCACAGGCATCCACAGATGCTCTTCTGTGGTTGCTGCAGTGGAGCAGCGTCAATCCCCATGGTCTGGGCATGGCTCCTCAGAGGGACAAGTAGTGTGAAAGCTGCTTTTGTCCCACTCCTGCTCACACCCCTGCAGTGAACGGTCTCCACAGACTGCTTTATTGGGGCATTCTCGACATGAGACAGCACGGACAACGTGCTGCTCCTTATGGGAATAATAACTTCCAAAGGTTCAATGAGAACTCATCTGTTGCAGATTTGTTGGTTGGTTTTTTTCCACCAGTACTCAATGCAGAAATTATCCGCCAGATTAATATCTTCTCCTCCAGACATACACCTGGAATTTTGCCTGCAAGGACATGGCAGGAGTCTCATGTTACTGTATCTATTATATATGCCTCCACACATGTATAGGTCATTTTGTGGCTACTGCGAAATTGAGTTTTAATTTTAAATTCTTCCTTTTCTTCCCTCCACCTTCTGTTACCCATCAGGTGACTTCTGCTATTTCTCTTCATCATACAGCACTACATCTGATGAGGCAAATTAATTCATTTTAACTCCTTGTCAAGAATTTCAGCCTGAGCATTTTCAAGTGTAATTGCATTCTCTGGCACCTCAAGCCAAATAAATGGTCTGTTCTTCATAGGAAACTTTTTTTTTTTTTGATCTTTTTGTGTAATCGGAAAGAAGATTTCCTAAAAGTATTAGAAAAAAAAGAAAAAGTGTTCTTAGCAGTGTTTGTGGAACTTTGATTTTTTTTTTTTTTTAATCCCAGTCTTCTCATCTGTTCTTTTTGTTAGTAGAAGAAAACATCTTATCTGCATATGACACAAAAAGTGGTAGAAAAATCAGTTATACAAAGTGATTGGGACTGCTTGAAGTGGACTTATTCAAAGTGTTTATTTTACTGAAGGCAAGTAAGTCTTGTAGTTAGGAACAAAGAATGTAGATCATATTTTAAGACAAAAGACTACATTTAGGAAAGCAGGCACTATGAAAATGACTTCGTTTTCATGATCAGTCATATAGTACCAGCTCCAGGTAGTGTGCATAAGCTTTGGATTCACAGAAGAAAACAAATTACAGTCCTTTGGTATCTAGCTTTCTCCCTCAAAATACAGTCCAATATGACTTCATTTTGGGGTATATGTGTTCCAGATGGATACAACCAGATTCTTTTGAAGAGCAGTGTTAACTTGGTCTGCATCTATATCTTATTCTGCATAAGCGTACAGAAGGCAGAGAGGCTGATCCTGCACTTGGGTGTTGCTTGCTACGGGAGAACGGGGTACAACTCCAGTGATGGCATTCCCTGTGCTTAGTTATTAAGCTAGTTTCAGACTTGTAAGATTTATTATGTCATGGATAGGTTTTGTTTGATAGTTTTATCCTTTTAAATAACGATAGGTTTCTGTAGGCATGGTAATATCAGCACAGGCATTCTTGTCTTAGCCAAGGCTAGGCATTGGCACGTTGTTTCATCTTTGACTTTTTAAGACCTAGTAGTTTTTGGAAGAGAAGCTGGAAAATTTCCTCTTGGAAAGATTCATGCAGAAAGTGTCAGAGCCAAATAGGCTTTCAGGGAAGACTCTCCTGTAATGGAGGCTTGTGCAACCACTGTCCATAATAATGGACATGCTCTTTTACACTTTACACTAGCTCACGGTCCACTTCCAGTTAGTAGAGGAAGACTTTCAGGAGCAATCATTTATGTAAAGCGCTATCTTTAGGACCAAAGTAGCAAAAATTCTTTTGAACGACACAAATGTGGAAAATCTCGCTCAGTTTTCTGCCCTTTCAAAGCCATGATGTGCAATCTTACACTAATGCTTTTGTGTGTTGGAGTGGGCGGGTGGCAAGAACAGCATGTTCTGGATGACAGAATGTCCTTCTTCTTCATTTTAATAAGCATTTTGCGTCTTCATCATTACAAGCACCAAGCACCTTACACGCTCTCCAGAGAAGCACCAGGCAGCACAGCCTGGGGTTTAGCCACTATTTTTCTGCAGAATATAACAAAATCTCTTCTGGGATGATGTTTCAAAGCATGATATTTTCTGCTTAGCATTCAGTTATCACAGTACACCAGTACAAACCCTGCAACGCTTGTGTTTAGCTTTGCTGTCTTGTGGTGTTTTATACCTCCAGACATTCGATCCCACCTCACTTGGAAGGCACACAGGCTTTTCCGTTGGCAGATGTGCTTGTACAGGACCGATCTGTATGAAAAGAAACCTCTTGCTTCCTCCGTACTAATTCAGTTTTAATCTAGCTGCTTTCCCTAGCCTGCCCTACCACAGCAGAGGGGAAGAGTCACTCCAAGGTTGGAAATGGGTGATGGGCATGGAGGGTTGGTAGTCTCCGGTGGGGAGAAGTATTCATCTC